>JAWZYV010012556.1:0-92500 GCA_038373885.1 Cheiracanthium punctorium | reverse complement strand
GCCAACACAGTAGGTAAAGTGGTGTAAGTGATCATTTTCAAAATTAATTTTCTCACTAACTATTTCGCATGGAGATACGGGATTTGTTTTATTAATTTTCTTAGTCAAAGAGCAACATTCTTCTAAATGTAAAGGGTAGGAAAGGAGGGACCGTATAAAAATTAAATTTCGTATTTTAATATGCATACAACCCCCAGTAAAAAATGCCGTATCTGAAAGCTACTCTTAATTTGACGAACTTTTCTAATTGGAAATATGTTTCGATCACTTACGGTTTAAAAAATAACCACCTTAACATCTATTTTGAATCACCCGGTATATATGCATGTATATTTATTTATTTATCTATCTATATAAATAAAATTAGACTTTTGTCTGTACATTTCTTGGAATTCAAAAATTTTACAATTTCTATCCGTTTATAGCACCCGGGATTCCGATGCGACCCTCAAAAAAAAGTTTGTCTGTCTGTCATTCTGTCCTTCTGTCATTCTGTCATTCTGTCCGTGACGCTTTTTTTGTTTAAGCATCACGTAAAAACGATTGAAGCGAATGATATGAAATTTTGTGTCATGATAGGTGGTCACTCAACTTAAAACATAGGCGTCGAATTTTTAAAAAATCTTGATTAGATTTTCCGATTTTGCGAAAATCGTTTCAAACTGCGTAAATTTGTGTTCAAGCATCACGCAAGAACGACTGTAGCGAGTGATATGAAATTGGGTGTCATGATAGGTGGTCACTCAACTTAAAACATAGGCGTCGAATTTTTAAAAAATCTTGATTAGATTTTCCGATTTTGCGAAAATCGTTTCAAACTGCGTAAATTTGTGTTCAAGCATCACGTAAAAACGACTGAAGCGAATGATACGAAATTGGGTGTCATGATAGGTATTCACTCAACTTAAAACATAGGCGTGGAATTTAAAAAAAATGTTGATTGGATTTTGAGATTTTGCGAAAATCCTGTCAAACTGCGTAAATTTGTGTTCGAGCATCACGTAAAAACGACTAAAGCGAATGATATGAAATTTGGTCACACGATAGATGGTTGCTCAACATAAACTATAGGAGTCCAATTTTTTAAACATTTTTATTAGATTTTGAGATTTTGTGAAAATTCTCTCAAAATGCGTTTATATTTCTTCAAACATCACGCAATAACGACTAATACGAATGCTACGAAATTTAGTGATATGATAGGTAGTTGCTAATCTTAATTTATAGGCGTTGAATTTTTAAAATATTTTGATTACATTTTGAGATTTTGCGAAAATCGTTTTAAAATGCTGAAAATTTGTTCCAGCACCACGAAATAAAGATTGCAGGGAATGAAACGAATTTGGTTGACAGGATAGGTTGTCACTCAACTTAAATTCTAGGCTTCCATTTTTTCAAAAATGTTGATTGAATTTTTAGATTTTGCGAAAATTATTTCAATATGCGCCAATATTCGTTCGCGCATCACATAATTTCGACTAAAGCGAATGAAATGATATTACTTAGTTACTCTCTAACCTGTAATATTTTAACAATACATAAAAATTGTAACTTCGCTTTCTTTACTTTGGCAACATACTACATCCATTCTGTGTACTCATACAATGCTGACGAAAGATCTTGCTTTTTTGGAAATTTGCATTCACTAACCCGTCGAGGACGGGTACTTCAGCTAGTATATCTATATAAATAAAATGAGACTTTTGTCTGTACATTTCTGGGAATTCAAAAATTTTGCGATCTCTATCCGTTTCAAGCACCCGGGAATCCGATGCGACCCTCAAAAAAAAGTTTCTCTGTCTGTCATTCTGTCATTCTATTGTTCTGTCATTCTGTCATTCTGTCCGTGACGCTTTTTTTGTTTAAGCATCACGTAAAAACGACTGAAGCGAATGATATGAAATTTGGTGTCATGATAGGTGGTCACTCAACTTAAAACATAGGCGTCGAATTTTTAAAAAATCTTGATTAGATTTTCCGATTTTGCGAAAATCGTTTCAAACTGCGTAAATTTGTGTTCAAGCATCACGCAAGAACGACTGAAGCGAATGATATGAAATTTTGTGTCATGATAGGTGGTCACTCAACTTAAAACATAGGCGTCGAATTTTTAAAAAATCTTGATTAGATTTTCAGATTTTGCGAAAATCGTTTCAAACTGCGTAAATTTGTGTTCAAGCATCACGCAAAAACGACTGAAGCGAATGATATGAAATTGGGTGTCATGATAGGTGGTCACTCAACTTAAAACATAGGCGTCGAATTTTTAAAAAATCTGGATTGGATTTTGAGATTTTGCGAAAATCCTTTCAAACTGCGTAAATTTATGTTCAAGCATCACGTAAAAACGACTGAAGCGAATGATATGAAATTGGGTGTCATGATAGGTGGTCACTCAACTTAAAACATAGGCGTCAAATTTTTAAAAAATCCTGATTGAATTTTGAGATTTTGCGAAAATCATTTCAAACTGCGTAAATTTGTGTTCACACATCACGTAATAACTGCAAAGGTGAAAAAATGATATTTGGTGAAATGATAGGTGGTCACTCACCTTAAACTATAAGCATCTAATTAAAAAAAATCCATCAGATTTCGAGATTTTGTGAAAATCGTTTAACCCTTTCAGACCCCACTTTAATGCTGTGAGTAAAAAAAATAATTACCATTCTAAAATATCATAATATGATACTAATAAGCATGTTAAAGTAAAAAATTAAGGAAAATGTAATTATTTAAGAAAATATGCAAATGTCCATTGGGATGGACAACCGGTCTACGAGGTTGCAAAAGTCAAATATTCAATGCTTGAACTTCCCTTACGATTTTTGTTCTAAATATCAATTTTTTAAAGTAAGAAATCTACATAAAAATGTTACATCACTCAATAAGTTTAAAACAGTTAATAGTGTAGTAATTTTACTACACATGAGGAGGTACATAGCAATAATACCTAGTTTTACAAAGAATTTTGACACAGTCCTGCTTTTACATATACCAAAATAGATAAACTTTAAATTTTTTGACATGGATATAAAAAAACCAATTTCTCCCCATAGTAAAGCATAAATGCACTGTACATTTATTGCAGTAGATATGGGTTTTACCTTTGCAACCGTAATTTTTACACCGTGTTGCTCCATGCTTCTCATCAACTTTTGATCTGCAGAGTCTCTGCAGATTGATAATCTCAGGATGAGGTCGAGTTTCAACTGCTCTTTGGTATATCCTTTTATTTTGTACAATAGGTGATAATGATGGCCTTCCCATTTTTTAATTATTTTTTGCTAAACCAACTGTACATAGATCTGAAGCTGATCTCATTTTGATATGTAACAAATCTAATATGTTCTTTTTTGAAACTCCTAAAAAAATTTCCAAGAATTTTAACAAAATTTACCTTTTGCAACAGTTTGATTACCACTATCAACAAAGCAATCATCATCAGATTCTAATTCTTCAGTATCTGATATTTCAGCACTAGTTATATAATCTAAAACTTTGTTTAGATATTTCGAATTTTTCAAATTATATTTTTCTAAAATAAAAAATGAATATTTGATCCTACTAATAAACTGTTGTGGTTTTAAAAACAATTCAATTGCCTAAAATAAATTCGACAGCAAAAATATCAATAATTCAACTACCTAAAGAATCACAACCACATGTACCGAATGTCCATTGTAATGGACATGTGATTACGCTCCATTTTTTCCCAAATTATAACCAGTAATACAATAAAACTATTTCTAATGCTAAGATTAACTTATAAACATTGTTTAAAAAAAATTACTTACACATTAGAAGAAATTATTCATATAAATCAAAATAAAAGAAAATACTCGCGTTTTTGCAGACTAGAACCTTACGCCATTTTCAAACAAAGCAAGCTGTAAACATCTGCGCACTGTTGCCAACCCAAAAATCGCAAACATGTGAAAAAGATTGATCTTTTATCTATTCATGGAGCAAGTTTCAACGCTCTGAAGTCAATGGGTTAAAAGAGATAAGGTTTAAAAATGTATGTCCATTGTAATGGACATTGGGTTTGAAAGGGTTAAAACTGAGTGAATCTTTGTTCCCGTATTACGTAATAACGACTAAAGCGAATGATATGAAATTTGGTCACACGATAGATGGTTGCTCAACATAAACTATAGGAGTCCAATTTTTTAAACATTTTTATTAGATTTTGAGATTTTGTGAAAATTCTCTCCAAATACGTTTATATTTCTTCAAACATCACGTAATAACGACTAATACGAATGATACGAAATTGAGTGATATGATAGGTAGTTGCTAATCTTAATTTATAGGCGTTGAATTTTAAAAATATTTTGCTTACATTTTGAGATTTTTTGAAAATCGTTTTAAAATTCTGAAAATTTGTTCCAGCATCACGAAATAAAGACTGCAGGGAATGAAACGAATTTGGGTGACATGATAGGTTGTCACTCAACTTAAATTCTAGGCTTCAAATTTTTCAAAAATGTTGATTAAATTTTGAGATTTTGCGAAAATTATTTCAATATGCGTAAATATTCGTTCGTGCATCACATAATTACGACTAAAGCGAATGAAATGATATTTCTTAGTTACTCTCTAACCTGTAATATTTTAACAATACATGAAAATTATAACTTCGCTTTCGTTACTTTGGCAACATACTCCATCCATTCTGTGTACTCCTACAATGCTGACGAAAGTTCTTGCTTTTTGGAAATTTTCATTCACTAACCCGTCAAGGACGGGTACTTCAGCTAGTAAATAATAAGTAATACAGCTACAGTACAGTACAGTACAGTACTGTACTTACATACAGTAAATAATAAGTAATTCAGCTAGTAAATAATAAGTAAGCTAGTAAATAATACTTCAGCTAGTGCATATATATGTATGTATATTTGAATTACCGTTTACGAAGTTTTACCTTTCATTTACAGCTACATATGAAACTAAAATACTTATCCACAAAAAAAAAGAAAAGAAAAACAGAGAAAAAGAACTTTTATTTCTATTTAGTTAATTTATTTATGTTACTATACCCCTCCTCTAACAAAAACAGAAAATTTGGTGCCGACCATGGCCGAGTGGGTAAGCCCAGACAGCACATAAGCTTAAATGAAGCTTGAAATTTCTTTGAATTTAACCTATTAATACAAGCCTGACAGTTCAATTCATTTTAAGCTTGCAGAAAGCTTGGAGATTACAAAGAAATGAGTCAGGAAATATTTTCTCGCCGAATTTAACTCATTTGAACTGTCAAGCTTGAAAACAACTTGTACTGCTTGATTTGGAAAGTCACATCCACATAACAAATAATTTATTGTGAGTCATAAATGTACTTGACCATAGAATTTAAAAAAAAAAAAAGATTCCATATTTCCTAATTTTGAAATTCTTCAAAATAAAATACAAATATACTACAAAATTGATTTCAAAATCAGTCGTTTGTATCGATTTTGGCCAATATTGCCCAACATGAGTGTTGCGATATTGAAAGTTTTAAAACATGTGCTGCTTTTAAGTTTATATTATGCTTATTTCCCTATTAGTAGAGTCTATAAATCACACATAAAATTATTTTAATTTTGATTCATCCCATGGAAAAATAAAAGAAGTAGATCGGCATTGGCCAATACTGGTCAATCTCGCCAAAAAACGGCGTGACAACCATAACAGTCACTTCAAACTTTGCCATCTCGAGTGTGATCAAGATGGTGGTTATGACGCTTGCTTCCTACACCTTAGGTCCCGAGATCGATCGCGGACGCTAGACGGAAACAGATTAAAATAACTTGAGCTTTCAGCGTAGAATGGAAAATGCGTGGAAAAATAAAACCGGTGCGCCATGTATTTTTTTTTGGGGGGGGGGATTCTTTAAGTTTGAATTAAGCTTGCTATGTCAAGCTTAATGTAAGTTGGGAAAGTGTAAACTTGAACACTTGATTCAAGCTTGCATTAAGCTTACACGCTTGAAATTTTCAAGCTTAATTCAAGTTTATTGACTTGATAAATAAAGATTACTGCAAGTTTGATGCAAATTTGCTGTGCTGTCTGGGAGGCAATGAACATGGTAAATGGCCAAAGTGTAAAGTACCAGGGTTCTGGCGTACCGCGCGGCCGTCGATCTAATAATGATCTAGATCTAGCCCAAGCAGCAAGACTAATGGGTGAATGATTGGCCAATGATCGCTTCGATTGGCGTATAACCGTCAATATTCTAACGATGTCACAATATACCTGGCGCGATCTTTAAGTTTCTTCACCATAGCTAGCAATCGAAAAGAAATCGGCGCGATCTCGCGTTTCGATTGGAAACTTTCTCCCCAAAACAGACGCCGCGGAGTAATGGGTTCGACGCTAGCGAGCGATCGCAAATGTTCGGCAGAGGGCGCTGGTGTCGCAATGGCTCCCTCCCTGGCTCCCCAGTCCCGCTCGACTCAAACCATGCCCATTAAGCAGTTCACAGTCGCACGTGGTGAGTAATTTTTAGTTTTAATTATTTATTTGAATTATTTGCATGCAATTTTCTTTAATGTAAGTTACTTTGCCATTTAAGTTTTAAATGTTCTGTGAAATTCCTAAAAATCTTCGGTGGCATGTTTGTTTTTAGCAAATTTCGTTCCAGTGCAATTGTAAAATTGGCGTGTGTTTATATAAAAATATTGATGTTGGTTTAGATTGCTTTGCGTACTTTGTTTTGTTTTTTTAAAAGTGACTCCAGTAGATTACGCTTTTTAAAATTATTGCCGATCTCTCTCTTTTTTAAAGCTGCAAATTGATTTTCAAAATTTTGATAATTTCATGGCAAATGTGTGAATATTTTAAAATTATCTGTTAATTCATATCTAATACATTTAAAAAATACACATGTTTTTCGATTTTCTTTTACAAATTTCTCTATTTTTTAAAGCATGCCAAAGTTTGCTAAGCAAAGTCGAAAACATTTTTTGTTTTTTAAAATTGCATTGAATTATTTCTATTGAATGTATTTTACCTAAAATTGATTGGGAACAGCTTCGATATCATCCCTCTTTTGGCGGTGTTTTGCATTGGCGACAAATTAATGTTGCAATTTATTCTAATTTACTATATTTCTTCGTTAAAAAAATATGTATAAGTTTGTTATATTAAAGATTTCGATTACCTAATTTTTCAGTGGATATTTACTTTATGAGGGAACTCTGCCCCATTCAAGCCCCCCCCCTTTCTTTAAATACAATTATAACTAACAACATTATCTAAAGAGATTATTGTAATTTCACTTCTAAACAAAATGTAAACAATATCTAGTCATTACCACATATCATTTATAGTTATCACACAAATTAAATCACTTTCCGAGAAGAGATGATAGCTAAGAACATATTCAGAGCTTTTTATAACGCCTTTGTTATAATTACAGTACAAATAATAATATACAATATAATAATTATTTATGTAGTGTGATATATTTTATTGGTAACCCCCCCTCCCCCCTAATCCAGATATGCTAGACAACTTTTCAAAATTTTCCAGAAAATTATACTTTTGTCTGGTCTTCTGTTCAGAAAACACTTCTGGATTTTGCAGTATAATTATAAAAGCATGAGTTTTCTATTGTATTTTAATTTTGTTGATCGACAAATTCAGCTTTGAATTAAATTTTTTGTGGATAAAATTCTGCTACGTTTTATGTTCCCAACAACGAAATTTCCACTCGCGCACATATCACTGGTGAGTAGAATTCTGACTGACTAGAAGTGGAAATTACATAAAGTTCTTACATGGGAGAAAAAACAATAAAAGGATGAGACTAGGAAAATAGCGAAGAAGAAAACTGCATGTAGCAAAATTTGTGACATTGCCGGGAAGAAAAGGGGCACATAACTATTTCTTTTTCCTGTTGCCAAAGTATTCCACATAGGTGCAGTTTTGAAAAATTTTGGTTTGTTTATTGGTATACAGGTGTTAACATAGCCGTAAAAGATCAAATGTTCGTAAAAAGGCATTCATAAAAAGTAGAATATTGTTACCCTACTTTATAGCAAGCATTTTTTCCCTTCCTCTCCCAGGCACTGCTCCCCAGCAGTAAAATTTAAACTAATTTTTCGGTTTCTGATAATAATAAAATTCTTTACAAAAATTGCATTTGGTTAAAACAACACTACTATAATGTTGGGTGGGAAATAACGGTATAATTTCGTTTCTTCAATTGCAAAGCACTTTGTGAAAAATTGATTTTTGACTACTGCATATATATTTTGAGTATATTTTTAATTCAGTCACTTGATCATTTAATTTTTAAGCATTACATATAGTAAGTGTCAAAGATTTCTAATTTCTTGATTTTTAAAAATTAGGTTGTTCCTTAATATATAATCTGTTTTATATTTTTAAAAAATGTCACAAAGTACTGGCCTAGTCAAGGGTGAGAGTTCTTATTTGTTCATATGTGTATATCAGAGTTCCCGCACATCATTGGAGAACCTGAAATTGTGAGAGTTTCATTTTCATGAAGTCAGGTCTGGGATAGAAAATTTTATTTACAACAGGATTCCCACACACCTTAAAAAAGGCCTATATTTAACCTATAAGCCCAGGGGCATGGGCTGAGGAGGCTGCTGCCCTCCCCCCCCCCCAAAATGGGACCCTTTACTTAGCTTACAACTGAACTTTAGCTTTAAATTTTTTACCCAGCCCACCCCAAAATAAGACCCTGGCTACGCCACTGTAAAAGCCTTAAATTATCGTCTCATTCTCTTTTCTTTTCCTTTTTTTTTTCAAGCAAGGGGTATGTGTGTGTGTGGAAGAACCTTATAGCGTTATCTTGTCAAAATTGGTGAGACGAAGGAGTGCCCGGTCATGAAAGACTAAACTCCAGTAATTTGATGAGAGTTATGAAGATGACTGTCCTTTATGATGTTAACCATGCCAGGCAGACATGAAGTAATCACCCTGTCGGGGCTAGTAGTCAAGCAGAAGATCCTTGCTTTGCCTTATTGGCTTCTTGTGTAGCAAATTCTTTAATTGGCTTCTGGCAGGAGAAACAAGTCCACGGCATAACCTCAGAGGAAAGTCCGCGGGGAAAAGGCATAATAAAAACATGCAGTCCTCAAGAAGTAATGAAGCAGTTGAAGGGCAAGAGCAAGTCTCGAGTGAAATTTTTAAAGTACAATTACAAAGGCAGGAGGCCCAGCGTAACCTCCCCGTAGGCTTGAAAAGCCGCTAATGATTAGACAGCGGGGGTGTCCTTGTGACAATGATGCTGAAAACTCATGACCACCACCAGAAAACCGTAGCTTGAAAATAGACAGCAGCGAAACTGGGTGGTCACACTCAGGAAATGCAGTCACTGACGAAGGCAGGAAAGAGCCCGTCAAAAAAAGGCCGGGAGTTCGGAAAATATTTAAAGATGTTGTGTGACAAGAAATTTTAACATTAGAAGAGAAATTATCTGGCCTGGCCTTTCACGGTGGAGAGATGAGAGTCCATAAGGCTACTCAAATATGAAGGTAGCAAATATTGATGAAAACATCAGAAGGGCTAACTTTTCGATGGAAGCAGTCAACTCCCAAAACTAACTTCATCTGTCGGTTAAGGCAGCTACAATGAAATATCTATCACTAGTCTCCAGTACTAACTCTGCTCCACAGCTATTTGCATTGAAGAAGTAATACATTTGAAATTCACAATTTGTAAACTATTTACATACTAAGTACAAACTACTAACTAAAAATATTTACAAACTAAACGTACTATTTACACTATGTACACTGCAAATAGTCGTAAGAAAATAAAGTAATAATTGGGAGTTCCCATTTCAGCACGCTTCCCCAGTCATCGAACGTCTAAATTCGCCGAGCAGAGAGCTAGTCTCTCTTAATGCCTTCCGAGAACCATAACCGGTTCGGCACACTTACACGAGAAACTCCCTGAAAGAGCAGAGCTCAAAATACCTGCGTCCTACTCATCTGAGGTATAGGAGAGGAGGTATTTTCTTTCTCTGGTCTGCACTCTCTTGTTCCATGATTCTTTTACCTTTCATCATAGTTGGCGTGGAAAGGAAAATGAGTGATATGAGATAAATACATAATATAAGAACTGATTAAAACATTGATTGTTTTAACTCAAGTGCACTTTAATCCCTTAACGGTTGTATGTTTTTAAAGAAAATTATCATAAAAGTATGTATTTTGTATTAAAATAAGTAATATGTACAATGTGTGCATATTACTTATTCATTTTTGAATTTGGTTACATTTTGATATAAAAAAAATTCCATGCAAAAGAATTGAATTGCTCTAATTTTGCTGGTGCATAACTTAAACTCCAGTCTGAAAATATACTGGGAGCAAGAAAGAAGGGGTCAGTACTTTAAAAGACATGAAATGCTTGCTGTATTATTAACCCTCTGACGTTCGGGCGAGTTTTCAATTAGAGTATCCACAAGTCCAGAACCGGCCAAAATTTAAAGAACGTTGCCTTCCCCCTTTCAGAAATTATCTGATGGAAATTCACCGCAGGTGGTGGTAAAAATCCACACTTCCTTGAAAGCCGCGTTTATGATGACCACGCGGAAGAATAACTGGGGAAATTTTCGTGTGAAGAAAAAAGAGAAAATACATCTGGAGGTCGTGGGAGGTATTCGCGCCTCCTGTGTCAGCTATTGTCCAGCAATCGTAAAAAGTTCCACCTGCTGTAAAGCAGGGAAAGGAAATGTTACTTTCTTTTGGCCGCCAGCTAGCTGTTTGTATGCAAAGCCGTTTGGCTGGCCTTGGACCGCCAGAGGGTAAAGAGCTGTAACAAGGTAATTGCATTGGAAAGTAGCTTCGATTATTGGCCTTGAAAAAAAAAAAAAAAAAAAAACTTAGAAATCCCTTATTTTTTATACCAATAAATCAGTGGGAATCCTGTATAAAACTGAAAAATTCCATGACTTTGTCATGTAAATTATGTGGCACAATGTTAAAAACAGTTATTTACCTTGATAAAATTAGAAAGAAAAATTTCCTCTTTGAATATTTTAAATCAGCAATATTTTACCAAAATTTCCTCTTTGAATATTCAAAATTAGCAATATTTTACCAAAATTATGTGTAAACCTGTTTTAATTTATGACCCAAGCTGCTTTAATGTAGTTTTCAGCCTGCCTTAAAAAAAATAGTGTTAATTAGTAATTTAGGTTGAAAAAATCATTTTTAATATATGCATGTGTGAAATTTAAAAATTAACCATGTAATTTTAAATATGGACCACTTACAGTTAAAAACAAAACAAAAGTTGTTAAACGCAAATTGAGAATAGTAGTGAAGGTTAAAAAAATGATATAAAATGTGTTGTATTCACATTAAATCTAAGGAACTGTTTCCCAGTTTTACATCAATAAAAAAGTTTATTTCCCAAGATTGTAATAATTTAAAATAAATTACAAAAGCATCTAAATGTAAAGATAACATCAAAACTTATTACCCGAAAAAAAAAGTTTTCTTTGTTAAAAATACACTCATGTCCATAAATTAAGGATAATTCAGAATTACACTGAAATTGATCTCTAAAATAAAAATTTCACCTGTGGAATGATCACACACATCTTGAAGAAGAATATGCAAATTACAGGAAACCACCAGATGGCGTGGATGGTACGTCACAATGACGAGAGTGTAAGAGAGGGGTATATAAGGAATGGTGGCAAAGAAGTAAAATTGTTCACAAGCGCTGTGAAAGCCTTTCAGTGCAAAAACCGCATAGTTATGGCACAAAGGAGGCATTTGGATGATGTTTTACGTGGCAGAATTATCGGACGACTGGAATGTGGACGTACCCAGCTAGAAGTATCCGAGGAACTTGGAATCGCCCAGAGTGTCATCTCCAGGCTTTGGCAACGATTCCAAGATGATGGTAATGTGAGTAGACGTTACAGCACAGGTCCCCCCCCGAGTTACAACGCCGAATGAGGACCGCTATTTGGCAGTTACTGCCAAAAGAAACAGACGGAGTACAGCATCAGACCTGTCTCGTCAGCTCTATTCAGCTACCGGTACGACAGTTTCAAGGCAGACCGTGTACAGACGCTTAGGGCACATTGGTCTATATGCTCGTAGGCCTGTCAGATGTGTTCCACTTACCGCAACTCACTGTCGCCTGCGATTAACCTGGAGTAGAGAGCATGCATTGTGGACACCGCAACAGTGGTCCTGTGTGATGTTTTCCGACGAGTCCAGGTTTAGTTTGGAGTCTGATTCTCGCCGGATATTCATCTGGAGAGCGCCAGGTACCCATTACCACCAAGAGAACACCATTGAAAGACACCGTTACGGTGCTGCAGGATGGCTCGTTTGGGGAGGAATTCCAGAACTGACCTGCATGTTCAGAGTGTAACGATGACAGGCCACATCTATCGGGATGTCATTCTGGAACAGCATGTACGTTTGTTTCGGGGCGCCATGGGTGCTGAATTTGTGTTTATGGATGACAACGCCCGTCCTCACCGTGCAAACATTGTAGACGAATGCCTTCAATCGGAGGATATCACCCGTATGCATTGGCCAGCATACTCACCTCACCGGACTTGAATCCAATAGTGCATGTGTGGGATATGCTTGGCCGACGAATTGCAGCCCGTCAACCCCCTCCCACCTGTCTACCGGAACTTCGGAGTGCATTGCTTGATGAGTGGTGTAATATTCCCCAAGATCAGATTGATCATTTGATACTCAGCATGCCTAGGCGTTGTCAGGCCTGTATTGCATCGTCCGGGAGACATACTCCGTATTAACCATCCTACTAACCATGTTATACTGTTTTTTGTAAATAGGTTCTTTTTTGAAATTTGGTCAAGGGAGTAAAACTTGCAATTTTTATTAATTATGTCAAACATATAGCATCTTTCTTGCTCTTTACTTTTTGTTTAATAAATAGACTTTACAAATAAGTCAAATTTGTTTTGCTTCTTTCTCTTTCTTTGCCTGAACTTCATTATCCTTAATTTATGGACATGAGTGTAACTTAACTAAATATTAAAAAAGTAACAACTGTACAGTTAATTAATATTAAACACATATTTTTATAAATGAAATCAAATATTTTTTTTAAAAAATACGACAGAACTTTCCGTCCAACCCAATATATTAAAAATATAGTATTAGTATATATATGCAAAGCAATGAATTCTATTTAAAATGTTCTAGATTTTTATGAATGGAAAAAATAGCAATTAACAAATTTCTCTCTACTTTTTTTCACTTTGTCGCACTGTAGCTTCTGGCATCTATTAATTGACTGGCGAATTTGAACAAGCACACGCAGCTATCAGAGCTCATCTCTGGTTGGACAGAATGAAGAAATGAAATAGGTTTGTAACCGTTATCCACACAGAATTACTTATTATGGGCATGTTTGAGAATTCATCGGTTGTGCACCGGTGCATGACCAGAATGTTCGAAAAGGTGGAGCTCTGGAAGTAACTGCATTAGAAAATGTTTCGGTCATGTAGCAGTTGTCTGCTCAGCGTGACCAGAGTGCAAACAGAATGACCCTGCTAGCGAGGTGGGTGATTCCGGTTATTGGCGTAGTATTGCCAATGCTTATTTTTGTTTTCTTGACTTGGAATCGGATGTGGTGAGGATGACCAAAACCGGTTGACAACCATGACGTCACTTAACCAATGAATGACCGCAACCAGTAGCATCTGTGCATAACCAACCGGTGAATTCTCGAACGGGCCCTATAAAATGCTTTTTTTTTTTTAAAGCAAACTAATAATAATGCACTTTAAGTTCAAAAATTATTTAGCTTTTATGAAAAGAAAAGTATTTTTAAAAAATTATAGAGGCATTATTTTTTAAAATAAAATTATAAATTTAATGTCTTTACTTTTAACATATTTATGAATTTTAATATTTTAAACAGACAAAAAATATATTTTACAGTTTTAATGCCTTTCTCTTATAGGTAAAAATTAGTGGTTGCCACTCGCCACGTGGCAATTAAATGTCCACAAGTGGCGATAAAAGAAATTGCCATTGGTCGCCACTCCAATCTCCATTCTCCCACCGTCATATCTTTTTTCAGCAATATAAAACAAAGAATAAATGTGTAATCTAAATATATTCAAAACATTTTATTAAACAAACATAAAGTTAATATAAATATATATTATTCTGCACGATTTCAAAGATATCTTGATTTCTTTTAATGATTCTCACCTAACACTCATATTCATAATAAAAGGTTGTTTATTTTTATAAATTTATACTTTTTTAATAAAATTTAATTTTTATTGATAGTAAAAGTAATTAATTAAATTGGTTTTTAATGATACGAAAAAAATTCGGCTGGTGTGTGGCCAGTAACTCAAAAAAGTGGCGAATAAAAAAAATGGAGGCTACTCGCCACTGGCGATTAACCAAATACCCTAATTTTTACCTATACTTTCTCTTAGTTCAGAATTTTAAAGATTTGGAATACAGTAGACTCTTGATTAAGGAGTATCAGATTATCTGGGGCAGTCCCTTTTTATTATGTCTATGACGCAAGGAAATCTGTATAAAGCTCCTCAGTTTAAAAAATCATGGAAGTTGATTTTTTTGAAGAAAATGAAATTCTCTGAGAACACAACGGTGGATTTATGCTGAGCTCAAAAGTTTTTAGCAGAAAAGATAAAATAAGAAAAAAGCTTTAGCAAAATGCTAAAAGGATAATTCAGTTTTTCTCTCCGGGAGATAGTGTCTGCTCTCCATTTCCTCTATTGTTTTTGAGTGGTTTTGAAAATTATAGACGTACAGGATTTATTTTTCAATTTAGTGTTGAAAATGAAAGATTGTCCCCACAACCATTCCATAACAGGAATAAAAGTTTTTACTTTTTACTTTTATTCCTGTTTCTCTAATATATTTCAGTTCCAATTTTTTTCTGAATACTTTTGCAAAAAAGCAAAAGCCCATTAGTTTTATTTTAGCATTTTGACAAGTCTTTTCGCGACCACAATGCGACCAAAACTTACCACAACGATAATACTGAATTGTAAAGAAAAATTTTAGAAGATTTGTGAAAGTGAGGCTGTTTTGAAAACTCAAGTGCAACAATGGATTAATGAAGATTCAAAATTGAAATGCTGAAAAGCTTGTAGTTCAGAAGAAACAGGGAATTTTTGTGGAATGTCCTTAAAGAGATGAAGAACTATGTATTGTGTTTGGGCAGAGGACTTTTCAGGACATTTTAATATGTATTTGCTTTATATCTGGAAAACACTGCTTAAATTACCAGACCGTTAAATTGACTTTCCTGCAGTAGGCCATTACACAGGACCTTTACACTTCAGCCACATACATATTCAGCGTCCTAGTGACTCGGCTTAGGTAGGGTGAAGTGACAAAGGAAATCATGTAAAATCATGAAGAGATACTGAGCACCATCATGTTCAGCGTCTTATCCATTCGGCCATGGCAGGGCTAAATGATGAAGAAAATCGTGTAACTCATTGAAAAATTGAATCATGGTGACACATCAGTACAGAATTCCAGTAACATAGGAAGGGGGGGGGGTTAGGGGGCTCAAGCCCTTCCCATACTCTTGGAGGAATGGAGAAAATTATCGCAAATCAGCACAATATGGTGCTTTTTTTGTTGTTGTTCCAGAATCAATCTAAACATACTGAGCCCCCCTCCAAACTTAGTGAATTGCTCTATGCTACTGCATAACCCATTACTTAATTATTTGGAGCAAGAAGATGAAAGTCTGCTAAAACAACTATGCTGAGAGTTTTGCGCATTAAAATTTGTCGAAGAGCAGCTGAAAAAAAAAAATCCTTTCATTCTTCCAAAAATGAGGGATTTCCCCCCCCCCCCATAATGTATTGATTATAAATCTAAAGAACGTTTGAATTTATATTCATTCTCTTTCCTTTGTATTAATTAAATTATTCATGTCCTATTCTATAAATATTTAAGTTTCTATAATTTTTTTAAAAAAATCCCTGCAAAATTTGAATAAATTGTGTTATTTGGGATGAGGCATATCCCGGTTAATCGAGACTCTCCTGTGTTTTGAAACAATAAGTTTTTATATTAATCTATTAGATACCTTAATATTTTATAAGTAACAATTATTAATTAAATTTAAATTATAGGCTGCATTTTAAATTTGTTTTTAAAATAGGTCTGGTGTTTCAACCATTTATTTCTAAACCTTTAAAATATCATTTTGAACAACTTATCACCATTATTACTGATGAAACTAAATAAAATATTCCATGTATTATGTAGTAAGCAATTAATGTTGTATTATATTATATGTTAAATTTAAAAAATAGTATCGCTAAATAAAATGTTAAAATTTAATGATTTCAATGTCCTCATAAGTAGCTACAATTGTTTATTTACTAGTTTTAATTATTTTCAAAAGGAATATTAATTGTTACTTGAACATTTTATAAATATGTGTCTATGTAATTATAAAAGGATTTTTAAAAACTTACCTGGTTTAAACCAAAAGAACTGTTTTTTTTTGGGGGGGGGGTTGTTTGTGTTTTTACTAAGAAACTGGTTTTTTTTACAACCCTGATAATAATTTGTAACTACTTCTAGCGCTAGCATTGTATCCACAGCTTTTTTTTAGCTAAATGTATAGTCTCAGGCAATTATTCAGCACAAATTTATTTAGGCGTGACAAATGTAGTAATGCATGCTGATTGTGAGGAAACCATAGAGATGATTTTCAATCAGAACATATGAAAATAAGTAGCGTCCAGTTGAGCAAAGGGAAGATCTATTCCACTATAAATAAATGCTGTGGTATATAAACATTAAGACAATACATAAATTGTGGAACATGTTACTTGAAAAATGTGGAATAAAATTAACAATTAAAAAATTGAATAGAATAATTGAAACATTATCCTGCATAATATTTCTTCTACCGAACTATTGCATTTTGATTAAATAATCATTGTTGTGCTGTTGTAATATCCTTTTTTTATAGGGTGTGATGTGAAAGTTGCTTTGTTGCAAAGTTGCAACCATATTTGGCTGTTTAGTACAAAAATGTATGTGAAAGTGCAGTTAATTTAGCTTGAGTTGTAGACCAAAATACAATTCGCCTAATTGCAGAAAAAGCATTGTTTTCATGGAAGCAGCTTTATAATTTGGCGAATTTTGCTGGCATGGTAGGGAGGGAAAAAAAGTGATGCTGACTCAGTCTTCTTAATGTTGATAGTCTTTAAGAGCTGTGCTGTTATTTTTTTCCTTCGTTTAAAACATGCAGTCTCTTTTATGTTTAGGATTTTGATTATCTAGATTCAAATAGGATGAAATTGTTTGTTGATTAAGAATTTTTAGTTTCATGTATTTGTCACATTGTAAACATATTTAACAACATAAACTTCTCTCTGCAATTTAGCGAGAAAACCTTTACGCTTAGTAAATAAAATATTTAGCCAGAGATTTTGAGATGTTCTGTTGCTACTCTGTCTGGTCACATTCAGATAGAGGACAAAATAATACGAACACCTGTGAAATAATGGAAAATCTTTATTAATAAGGGGTTGGACCACCCTTTGACTGAAGTACAGATTTAATGTGATGTGGGATAGATGTTTAAAGGTCAAGGATAATATTTAAAGGAATATTAAGCCATTCCTCCCAAAGAGTTGTCTTTAATTCCAAAAGTCTGGATGGAGGTGGAAATCGGGAACGGAGTTTGGACTCCAAATATTCCGGTAAATGTTCAATAATATTAAAGTCCTGAGACCGAAGGGGTCATGCGAGATGTTCAACTGCATTGTCATGCTCTTCGAACCATTCTTGAACACACCTAACAGTGTGGATAGGGGCATTATCATCTTGAAAAAACGGTCGCTCTCCAGGGAATACAATCTGCACAAAAGGATGGACATGATCCCCTAGAGTGCTTAGATAGTGATTGGATTTGATCCTTCCATGCAGAATAACAAGTGCCCCAAGATATTGCACCCCATAGCATAATGGAGCCACCCCCAGGTTTCACAGTCGGCAAGAGACATTCAGGATGAAACGCTTCTCCGGGCATTCTCCAGACATAAATGTGTCCGGTCATCTGAAATAGGGTGAATGATGATTCATCTGACCATATCACTTGTTGCCACTGCTGTGGAGACCAGCCTTTATGATCTCTGTACCATTGGCATTGCTTGAAAGCATTAGTTGCTGTCACCAAAAGGGTTTACAAATTGCCACTCTGTTATAAATATTCACAGCATAAAGTCACCTTTTGACAGTTTTTGTTGAAACGGGGTCCTGGAGATGACTGTTCATTTCAGATGATATCTTGGATAATGATTGCTTATGCTTTCAGGATACTGTGCACTTCAAGACCCATCTATCCCTATCAGCAGGCTTTGACTTTCGGCCACTGTTGTGCTTTGAAGACGTCGTCTTACCCTCTTTTGTGTACCTTGTCATAACGGCTGATACCGTAGTCCTTGCAAACCTCAAAAGGTTTGCTGTTTCCGTAACTGATACTCCACTTAAAACGTGCTCCAACTATCATTCCTCTTTGGAACTCTGACATTTCAACTTATCACAGACAGTTCGATAGAAGCAGGTGACTGCTGTTAAGAGACTGATATCTTTCTCGTCGCGCTCACTAGGTGGCAGACTTCTGTTGCAGGTGTGAAATACGTCGAAAGTCCAGACTTCAATGAAAACATTATTTTAAAGATTCGCCATAAAAAGAACAGAATTGTTTTTTGAGTAAGACTTATTAGCCAGTGTCAGGAGCTGACTTTCAGTTATGACAGTTGCAGTCAAAAGGTCTATTTTATGTATTTGCAGAAAAAAGTAATCAGATAAGTAGGAATTGCAAAGTAAATTAAAACCTCCCTATAACGATATTCAATACAATGATAAATCATCTATAAAATACAATCTTGGGGTTACGCAGAATTTCCGTATAATATAATCCCCCATCGATATAATGGTACATCCCTCTAGAATGATAATTTTATTGGGTCCCTTTAGTTTCATTGTATTGTGGCTTTACTGTAGTTAAAATCACTCACTGAAAATTTCTCTTTTTAAAAAAGAAATTTTTCAAAATTGGGAAATTTTTTAGTTGAGATTTTAGGAGTATCTTGCTTATGTATTTTAAAGATATAAATTATTAAAATTTTATCTGATTTCATTTCAGCATCTGTTAGATTAATCAAAAGTTTCTGGAAGTTACAGATGAAGAAGGTGATTAGTTCCACAGATATAAAAATAGTTTATTTTATATGTATGTTTTTAATAAAATATTTTTTATGTGTTAAATAAAAGTTTTTCATGCTAGTAAGTGTTCTTTTTGTTTTGTAAGGTGTGTTTTAATCTTGGGATATGCATAGATAATAAATGTAAAACTGCCTTCGAACTTTAGTATTTTCTTAAAATGTTTCTACTGAAAAGGCTGTGTGCTTTGCAAGTCCTATATTGCTGCCAACAGCAATACATATTATTTTAAAGAAGCATACTACCTTTAATCTAAAGTTCATATTGATGTTGATTATTTTCTCAACTCAAACATAATAAATATATTTTTTTTTCATTGACATTATATTTTCACTATTTTATTTGCATGCTTTTTTTAATTTAACAATTAAAAAATTTGTAAAAAAAAAAAAAAAAAAAGGTTCAAAGCTGTCTGCAAATGACATTTGCACGTTCGTCTGTTATCTGGGTCTGGATAAGCAAAATCAAAAATCTTGTGAAGGATAAGTGAGAAATTTTTTCAAAGCAAGCTTTTAATTATGATTTGAAAAAAAAACGACAAATATGAATACTCGTTTAAACATTGCATAAAAATGTGAAATGTTTCTATAAGTGTACTTTTTAAGAACTGTAGTAACACTGTCTCCCAAGATATGAATAATTACAATTGTTCAGTTGCTTTTGGGAGAATTTCTGAATGTGATAGAAATCCATGGAAAATATTAAAACTGTTTGTATGTTTTCATATTTTTAACTTAAAACATATTTAAAAAAATCTAATTTAGTAATCCCCCATTGATTTTAAAAAGTGTTATTGGGAAAAAGAAACTAGGCACTTTATAAACTATGTTTTCTAATAGGCAGAATTGAATTGTTGAATAATATTTATTATAATTGTAGTCGGCACCGTTTACTGCAAACAAATAAATTTAATGTTGCTGGTTACAAGAATTGATGTTAATAAGTCTGCTCCCCACTGTTATAAAGACCAGACAGGAGTAGGGGTCTGTTATTAAGGTGCTTTAAACCGACATCTTATAAAATATATTGAAATTGAAGTAATCAGTTTTTCTGTAAATTCATTTAAGATCAGAATTACAATCTTTCTAGGAATTGGCATTCATCAATATATTGTATTGTAATAGATATCGATTCTTGTAAATTGATCAGAGAAATCTCAGAACATGGTGATACAATCTCATTTTAACAAACTTCTCATATGAATACACAAGATTAACAAATAAAATTTCTATTAAAAGAAAGTATTATGGAACAAATTCAGACTTGCATGAAATTTCACTTCTCAGAAATTTTTAGAAATACAAATTTGATTTTTGGTATCACATTTGTTATATCAAGATTTTACTATAGATCTTTTAAAGTACTTAGCTGAATTCTAAGTACTTGATCGGTATATTTTTGACGTATTGCTGAAACTTTTTTAACAAAATGCAAGATATTAAATAATAAAATTTTATTGATTGATAATACAGTGACAATTTAACATGCAACAAAACTTGCATATTGACATACAGACGTTATATTGACATATGACGTTTATTCACTAAAATAGAAAATAGGCAGATTAACATGCTTCAGTGAAAGTAACGTTAATCTAAGGGAAAACTTAAGTCTGGAAAAGTCTGATATCTAATGTTATTCTGTATTGCAGTTTAGGTTAATTTGAAATCATGAAGCACTTCTAATTAAAGAAATGTAATGCCAATGTTTAAATAAGGTAGAGGGGTGAGTAAGGCAGAACTTCTCAGAAAGACCAAATTGCACATACTAATGCAAAATTTAGGTCATACAAACTAACTTTTGTAAATATAAATATTTCTCGTTTTGATTGATTCCAGTTCATATGCAGTTTTAATTCCTGGAGTATGATTCGAAAGTTGAAAAATAGCTTAGAAGTAATAAATGCTCGGAGAAGTATTTTCACTTAAGGTGTACCACCAAAACAGGGGCGTAGCCAGAAATTTTTCATGGGGGGGGTTACGACTACTACAACTCATGTATACGTGTGTGTGATTATGTAGTGAAGAATATACATTTTGTATGTCAAAAAAATTCTCATGGGGGGGCGTTTATGACCCCCCCTTAGCTATGCCCTGCATAAAAAAAAGAACAATAAAGTACAAATTATACATCTTTTGTGTGAATGGGAGGGGGAGTTTAATTGATGTGTTGATGATAAAATTTGAATGCTTTTGAAAATTCATTATGAATGGGAATTTAAAAAGAGGTAAACCACATTATTTCACGGCATTTATATTGAAATGTTTAATTTTTAAAACTAAGCAATAATACCAAGAGAAATCATGCTTTTGCTACCTATCTTCAGTAATATATTTCTTATTTTTATATGCAATCTGTGGAATAGGCCATGAGTAGCAGTTTCGCATTATTATAAACCAGGGCAGTGTTATTACATTACACTGGATACAAATAAATTGGGACTTATATGAAACTACTCAAATAAGCAAATAGTGGTTTACTAAAAATATATATTTTGCACTGAACTAATATTTCAATTGCATTACAATAAAGCAAAATTACATGTTACAAATAAAAATTAAGCAAAATCATATATATATATATATATATATTATGCTTATTAAATTTATTTTAAAAAAAGTGAATCTGAAATTTGGTGTCATGAATCGAAAACGAAAAATATTGATTTTGCATATTGAAAACTACTGGGTTGGTGCATAATTATCTGGATTTATTTAGTTTATTAATTAAATTAATTCATGTAAGAGAATATACGTCAATTAAAAAAATTAATTAATTAAAAATATTGTACACTTTTAATAAGTGTTAATGTTAAAAAAAAGCCTGATAATTATGCACCAGCCCAGTAGTTACTTATGCTTTCGCATTAAGAACACATTTACAACTTTATATAAGAATATTAAAAAAAAAAAAATACTTTATGTAGCCAAGCTGAAATACATCAATTATCATTATCATACAAAATAGTTACAAATTATTTATTTCCTGATAATCGAAAAAATTATATTCAATACGCATGCGGTTTTTTGACAATTTCCAATTTATTATGAGATAAAAAACAACGAAATTTTCATTTTAAAATATCAGCTTGTAACCTGGAGGCCATATAAGTAATATTAGCCAAACTTCAACATGCTTTTAAATTTCTTATATCGACGTTTAGGGGTGCTCGAGCCCCCCCCACACAATATTGGCCTCCTTACCGGCTCGGATAGATGCCGGCTAGCAGTCGCCTAAATCTCGGTTGATAATGGGTATATAATCGCCGGGCGATGAAATCATGGGTAAATGATCGCGGGCGACGTCGCCGCGGCGGTAGCGCCAATGGTTGGCCAAAAAAATGCGATGAGACATTTCGGTCACTTCCCGGCGTTGCAGTCGACGCCAGCGCGACGTCGTGATCTGTGAAGGGCGGCGTTTGGCCAATTCTTGGCCAACGATATTTTGCTACTTGGGAGACTTTTGTTTTTTTCCTCCGGATGAAGAGTAAATGAACGTTAGAGCCATTTAAAACTTCTCTTCTCAAGACATCCCCCATTTAGGCGGATAGCCCTCGCGTAACTTTGGTATGACCACAAATCAAATAAAATAACATTAAAAAGTTGGTTTTGGAGTCACTAATAAATAATAAAACTCGCTAATTTGGCTTAAATAAAATTCAGAATACCGAAAATTCGCATTAAAACAACGTAATTTTATGAAAGGGGCCAATTTAATAAAAAATCTTATTTGTTGAAAACAAAATGCGCAATAAAGGAAAGTGCTGCCCTGAAGTATATTTTTTAAATAGGGGATGGGTGTAAAATTCCGTAACCCCTCTATACGATTCACCATTTTCCGTTTTTTCCGAGTTTATTCCACACCTGAACCCAGGTTTTACATGCGCGCTCTGACCATTGTAACAAATGTGCCGGTTCAGATGTTTTTCTATGTCTTGCTCAGTGCTTCGGTTTAAACGAGCATTAAAATTTTTAAGCTGGGAAACATCAGTGACAGGCTAACACGAGTTCAAATTTACTCTGAACGTCTTAAAACTAATAAAGGTAAGAAACTTTAAATGAGTCAATTGAATTAAATAAGCTATAGACATTTGAATTGTAATAAAGTTATTACAGTTATATTACTCTATTTCTGTTGGCTAATCTAGATTTCTAGAATCTTGGAGAAGAAAAAAGCAGTACTTTTAAAATACTCAAATAAATCTTCTTTTTACTATTTTCTTTGATTAATAACTGGGAAAATATTCAGTCTTTAATAGCATTCGTGTTAGCCTGTCACTGATGTTTCCCAGCTTAAAAATTTTAATGCTCGTTTAAACCGAAGCCCTGAGCAAGACATAGAAAAACATCTGAACCGGCACATTTGTTACAATGGTCAGAGCGCGCATGTAAAACCTGGGTTCAGGTGTGGAATAAACTCGGAAAAAACGGAAAATGGTGAATCGTATAGAGGGGTTACGGAATTTTACACCCATCCCCTATTTAAAAAATATACTTCAGGGCAGCACTTTCCTTTATTGCGCATTTTGTTTTCAACAAATAAGATTTTTTATTAAATTGGCCCCTTTCGTTGTTTTAATGCGAATTTTCGTTATTCTGAATTTTATTTAAGCCAAATTAGCGAGTTTTATTATTTATTAGTGACTCCAAAACCAACTTTTTAATGTTATTTTATTTTGGAAAATTCTGTAAAGGAAGTAACTGAATCGTTACTTTTGTAATTGATAATCTGAATCAACTATATAAAGTGCAATTTTTGAAAGATATTCCCTTCTTTGAATTTTAATTCCACAGCGTTAGCGTTACAGGAAGGGAATCTTTTCTCAGAATTGCCCATGGGACGACCAACCAACCCCAACATTCTCTGTATGGGTTCGCCTGCTGTAGAATCCCCAATATTTGAACATAATACCTGTACACTGGTCAGTCCCTTCTCTGGGTCACTGTCTGTCAAGGACACACCACTGCTTGAGGAGGGCAAAGCAGCAAGAATGTAAACCACCAGTTTGCTTGCATCATTTTCCCAGAATCTTTCGGAATGCGTGTCGTCAGAAATGCTTTTTTTTCTTTGTTCGTACTGCGCAGCAGTTTTATACAAGAATGTGTGTGTTGTGATATCTTGGTCCCGTCTCGAGTGATAGTAGAGTTTACTCTCCAGTTTATAAAAACAAAATTGGAATTTTTAATTGAAACTAACTGGTTTTTAACCAAGCCAAGTAATGTTAATTAATTAATTTGCTGGCTTTGTTAAGAACTTTTTGGTGTAGACGCGGGCTGATTTTCTAAGGGGTAAGCCAGTTCTGTTATAAAGCATAATCATGTTGAACATTAATATTTTATTGTGTTGTATATTATTCACAGACATGCCAAGTGTCAGGATTTAGTTCTTGAGTCTCAGGCTTTTTTATCTTATTTTGGGCCTAAGGCTGTTTTTAATTTTTTCAGGCTTTTTAAAATTTTATTCATGAATTAAAACTTTAACCAATTTTCAGGGTTTATTGTGTTGTGTTTTTTAGTTATGGATAATTTCTTGTATTTACCTTTATAATAATCTAAATTTTCTGAATTCTTAGTCAAATTTTGAAATTTATTTAGATTATAAAAATAAAAGTAGAAAAAGAAATAAAATAGCGTTATATATACTAAAATTAATGGCATTTAAGAAAAGAAACAATTTATGTCTGCATTCATTATATGTGCATTTTAATCCGAAAATATCTGCATAAAAAATATCAGACTTTTTGACTTAAAAAGCAGTAGGCTTTTCAATTTTGAAAACTTAGCAAGTCTGTATTCAACAAGGAAAAAAAAATGTTACAAAAAGCTATTTTCTTCTTTAGAAAGAAGCTTATATAATTAAATATAAAAGTATATCAATATAAAATAAGATCTTTGCTTGAAGTTTATATTTCTTTTTTATAACAAATAATATACATTTTTATTTATTTTATTTTTCGTGGGTAAGACGAACTGCTCATAAAATAAAAGTTCAGTAATATAAAATAAAATATTTACACGAAATAGTTTCTCATAATAAACATGGTCTTATTAATAATTAATTTCATAATTGGTTCTCTACTGCAACAATCAACCCATTAAAAATAATGATTATTATTATTAATGAATGAGTTTACACCACTGGGACTAATTTTGTTTAAATATACTTAGTTAAATTAAAAAAAAAAGTTTTTAGGAAAATGCCTCATGAAATTGAAAAGGAAAGCTTTTTGTGAAATTAACCGTAATTATTTGCTGATTCAACAGATATTGGCTAATTGATCCAATAATACCGTTAGTTTTAGAAAATGCTTTTAATTTAATCAAACATTTTCTTAAAAACAAATTATTTTATAAATTTAGCTAAGTATTTCTAACAAAATCAGTCCCAGTCATGTAAAGCCATATAGTAATAATAATTATTATTACTTTAATGGATTGTTTACTGCTCTAGAGAACTAATTTTGAAACCAATTATGGTATTTTGGATATCAGGAAAGTGATGGGCGGTTTTCGATATTTTGTCGTTGCCGATACCACACCAAAAACGTTATGGCTTTGTTTCGAAGGTGGCATAGGGCTGGGCCGTCGCTGTTGTCGTTTTAACCGACACCGATCCAAAACCACCCCGTACTTATGGCCCATAAGTTCAGCGAGCTGACCTAAATGTGTCGTAAATGGCATCTTCTCAGCGATGTCGAACCCGGCGTATGTTGTGTCGGCATGCGGATGTCGGCCCAAAACTTATCAAATAGGGCTGTGTTTGCTGGGCACTAAGATAAAATTTTCGAATATTTCAAAATAAAATTAGCAGATATTAGAAAGTGTAATGTCTCTTCTTTACAGTCACTTTCAAACGAAGATAGTAAAATGACAGTCGAGGCATTCTTTGAGTATGTTGTAGAATTGCAAGATTTGAGCAGACACATACAATAGCAGAAAACAATTGAACCATGCGCAAAAGCTATCGCAAAGCGTATACTTGAAAAAAAGGACGGCAAAGACAATTTGCCTGGTTTCTTGCCCAAACAATACAGCATCGAGTGAAATTAACTACCTGGAAAATGATGTTAGAGTGAACTTTCATAGAGAATGAATTGCCTTGTGATTCAGCTTGACCATTTAAACGATGTAGCAAACCCAGCAGTATTGCTTGTCTACGTTAGATATAAAGAATTCCATTCAAGAACATACTATTTGCGAAACCTTTGAATACTTATACAGCCAGGGAAGCAATTTTAGATACAGTTAATATGATTATTTAAAAATAAAACTGGAATGAATTGGGCTATTTGCGTGAGTATGATGCACAGATGGTGTAAAATCAATGACAGGAGATTTCCTGGTTTTGTGGAGCAAGTAAAGATGGTCAGCAAGAAAATTGAAAGAACTCATGGTTGTATACATCGAAAAGCACTGGCATGTAACCATATTCCTGCCGAGTTATCTAGTACTTTAAGTGACACTGAAAAAAATTGTAAACTTTATCAAATCATGGGATACACACTTCCGTCTATTCCAAGCACATTGTGATGATGTGGAAGTATTTACGTTTCTTTAATACTTACTTCACACAGAAGTTACATGATTTTTCCCGTGGAATGCATACCAGTTCTTCGGTGGAAAGAATTTGTCGTACGTTAAAACTGTGCCTCAATCCTGTATCCCTTGCATACTTATTTTCGTCAAATACCATTGCTTCTGGCAAATTTTTAGGATTGGCAGAAATTGACTGCGGTGCATTACTTGATTTATCAGTTGTATTAGATTTTCAGGGAAGTAACTTTATTGCCTAAAAAACATTTTCTGATTCATGTATGAAGAGCATTTTTAGTAAACCAAACTGGAATACAGCACTTCAAATAGAATGTAACTATCTGTTTTAGTTCATACGAGGGGGGTTCTAGATAGATTCCAGCTAAGGGGGAAAAAGGGCCCACTTACCCCTTACCTGTTTGTAGTCGTTCAGCAAAGTTATACGTACCATTCGATTAGAAATATCGTAAGCTTTAATTTTTTATTCACGAAAGGTGCAAAAGGGGCTGTCTTCATGTTTAACTCTGAATCAATTTCATTTTTTTTATATCAACACCCTTTTTTGACTATGTTAAGCAAAAGAAAATTTTAAAGTTACCTTAAATATACGTTTTCACTAATTTCCGACAATCAGTTCTGGGAAAATTACGAATTCTTTATTGTGCAAATCTAAGGAGTTATCTTCAGAGAAAGGTATAAGAAAAAATCCGCATTTTTTGCTTGATTATAACTTTGCATAAAGGGACAATTTTTATTATTTCTTAGGGTGGGTATAGGGATTAAACGACCTTTTTCTGAACTATTACAATTTAAAGATGAGCATTACTGAATGATATTTGTATAATGAAATATGAGGTACAGCAAAAGTGTTCATATCTCACAATCCCACTTCTGTAAATAGTTTTTGCTGTATATTAAAGGCCTTTTTTTAACCTTAAGAATAGTTTCATACGTATTCTCTCAGCAGGTAGAAGTCTGAAGTAATGAATCTTTATCCTGAAAGAGGTGCTCTTTAAATGGCATATTTTTAGAGTACCTAATTCTGACATAGGAGTTATTATTTTTGCAAAATATTTTTAGAGTGCCTGATTCTGACAAAGGAGTCCTTATTTTCGCAAAATATGATCCTCGTTCTCTCTAAAATTCATAACTCAATATCATTAAAACTTCTAAAATTTAATATCATTTTATGTTGCTTTATAAACATTTTTGTAGTTTACCTATTTGGAGCATTTCTGATGAACATTTTGATAAAAAAAAATTCATAAAAACATTTTGATAAATAAATTCCTCTCGAAGCAAATTTACATGAGTGTATTTTTTAATTTAAATAGAGCTGATCAAATTTCAAAACAATTTTAATATTTACACTTAAATTTCGTGTTGTAGGGGAAGGTGGCTGAAAATGATCCTAACAGGCACAACGATCCACGTATGTTTTCTTCCACACAGACAGCGCTATCTACTATGTAACGCATAAACTAGTTGTACCAAGTCAAGAAGAAGCAATAGCAGTATTTAAGCGATCGGTGTACTACGTGTCTGAGTAGAATTCTTCACAAAACTGGGTTTTATCATATCTCTCATAAGGTAAGCACTACCTCTCCCATTTATTTAGAAATATAGTCTTTTATGTGCAGAAATATGACTCAGTTTACTGAATAGAGTATGTCTTTAGATGTGAATTACACTTGTTTAGTTTGTTATATTTCTCGGCATGTCCCAGCAATATGACCTAAAGTGGGCAGCCATACTGCCAGGTAAAATGATCCATCGACTATAGAAACCGCAGTATCGGGTCCTAAGCATCATGGCAGCCATTCAGACGTTCTCAAAATGCGGGACTCCACACTAGATTTTTGCGTTTATTGCAGGCCATAATTTTTGAATTATAATTTTGAAACATTCCATTTTATAGTTTGTGGCCCTTTTTTATTTTAAAATTTTCATAAAATAAATTATGCATACTATATGATTTTTTTAAATTTTATAATGTATAGACATAATTAATTTTACATTTTTTATTTTGCCGATAAAAGACGATTTATAATTATTTTCAAATGAAGGATCATTTTGCCCTTGGGTGAGGTTAAAATGATATTATGGACTCTTTTTCAAAATTCTATTTTTTTTCGTTACTCAATTTGGCTTTAAAATATCATTAAAATATGTTTATGATGCAAAATATTGTGTATAGTACTGCGGCAAAGTGACGAAGTTTTATTTAACATTATTTTATTTTATCCAAGTTTCCTCCTTATGGGGATCATTTTGAGCCACCTTCTCCTACATCAGAAGTTTATAACTTCTGATGTAGGAGAATTATTATTTTATGCTTTCAGGGGTAATAAATTAATTACTTTATATCGTTTTACTGTGTTCTTATTTTACATTTAAAAATAATTAAAAATAGCTCACAAGTTTATACAAGTAAAAGCTTATGCATTCGTAATCTTTTCAAAATGCTTTCAAACTGAGCCAATTTTAATTAAGAATTTAATTATTTTACTTCCGTTGCTGATTCTTTAAATTTGTCATTGTTCAGAATACTTAGTATCTGAAAGAATTTAATGGGTGTGCTTGAAATACAATTTAAAATAAAATTTTCGTTAAGAAGGTGAATGATATTTTTTTTTCTAGACACATAGAAGACAGTGAAAGAATTCGCATAGTTGCAGTGGTTGAAAATTTCTCAATCTATCGCAAAAATCACTCAAAGAATGTAAAATGTGTCTCCTGTAAAACTGAAACACTGACTCTAAATTGAATCTATCGATTTTACTGAGATGTTTAGCCTATCTTCTATTCCAAGGAAATTCAAAGAGGAATCAAATTGCTGCAACGGATACGGAGTGTAAAGTTTATTATCCGAATTTATTTGACAAACTCCATGTTTTCAGAAAAATAAAGCCATTTACAATTTTCAATTACTTTCTTCATTATTTTAACCTGATATACTTAAAAATATTTATATATTTTCAGTAAAAGTATGACCAATAAAGTATGGATTGTAATTCGTGATATATTTGATATGTTAATTACTAAATTGAAAAATTACATGAGTTAAGTTTATATGAGATTAGAACTTCTAAAATAATTTTAAAATTATATAAATGTTCTGAAACTGAATTGGGTCTTTTTAGTTAAAAATAAGCACTAAAAAATGTAATATATTTAACGATCAGTAGCATTCTCTTAACTTTTCAAAAAATTATCATTATTTTTTTTTGGTATCCCACAGAATAAAGTATTCAAATTTCTGGCCCTTATTAATACAAAGACACTATGATGGCGATTTACTTCGAGTGGCTATTGGTCTTTCAAAGTTTTTCATGCAACGCCGGTCACTGAACTCCTTTATAATAACGAGGTACACTGGTTTCCAAAAATGAAGGGAAAAATCACAAAAATAACTATAAATTGCTCAGAAAGAAGGCAATCCGTATGAAACAGGAATATATTGTCAAATAAATGTTTTTGATTAAACTTAAAATATGCATATTAGTGGCGTTGCAGTCATAATAAATAATATCCTATTAGCATAAAAATGAATTTTTTAAATCAAACCTCTAACTTTTGCTGTGACGCTTACTGGGTGCTTCCATAATAAAATGGCCAGTAATTCGGGCCTCAGTAGAGGCGAATACTTGAGGAGCAAGTGCCCGCCTTTTCAAAAAAAAAAGAACATTTGCTGTGATTGTAAGGTAAGAAATCGGGGATAATCCAATCATAATAATGACTTTCAGGCTCATTTTCCGGAACATCTTCTATAGAGATACATTGTGAGACTAGAGGCAGAACAAAGTCAAACACAAGTGGCCAGATGGTTAAATGCCAGTCCTTCCGTGGTTCATATACTTAGGCATCCTAGAGGTTCAGCTAAAGTCGGCTAACTATTACGTTAAACGCCAATGACCAATATTTGACGTTATGCGTTCAAAGGAATAGAACAGCAACTCCGATTCCACTCGCATCCTTCCTTGCTCTAGCCACTGGAAGGTTACGTTCAACGTCTACCGTGCTCAGAAGGCTTCACTAAAAGGTTTTTTATTATCCATTAAACATCTGTAAAAGAGATGCATTCGCAAAAGGTAGTGTCTGTGTTTAGGTGGAATCTCTTTGGGTGGGCGCACAGACCTCCATGTCTTTCCAAGTGGAACCGTGAATGTTCAGACCTGTAGAGATAACATTCTTAATACTTATGTGCGCCTTTATGTCGTGGCAATAGATAATAGTTTCCTACTTCAGTACGAGAACGCCAGACTTCTCAGGGGGGTTCGCTTTGTTCGCAATATTTCATCAGCAAGCAATTCAGTCCCTGGAGTAGTTGTTTGATCATCACACCTAAATACTTTCTAAATCACGTTCATATCATTGGTGGATATCGTTGCTTGTCCTCAGAGATTTTTCAATGGACAACATCTTCAGCTGATTTTGGATAATCTTGACGGAGTTGATAAAAGGCAGCAAACATCAGTGCAAAAATGAATCCGTGAATTTCAAAACTTATTTCCTACTTGGGACGTTGGCATGGCCCACTGTAATGTAGCGCAGCATAAAATCAATACGGGTGATTATTTACCAATCACACAGTATCAAAGACGTTTGCCTCTTGCAAAGAGAGAGGAAGCTGTGTGCATAGTTAAAGAAATGTTGAACCGTGGAATAATCGAGCAATCGTTAAGACCTTGGGTCTCACCTATAGTTCTTGCCAAGAATTATGAATCGAAACGGTTCTGTTTCGACTACCGGAAACTGAACAAGATCACGAAGAAAGACATTTATCCTCTCCCGAAGACACCTTGGCTGATTTGAATGGAAGCTAATGGTTCTCTACGTTGGATTTGAAGAGCGGATATTGACAAGTCAATATCCAGTCTGAAGACAAAGAAAATGCAGCTTTCATCACCGTACCAGAACTCGGGTAATTTAAGGTCATGCCCCGCTACGCTGTAAAGACTAATGAAAACTATTACGTGGATTTTCATCTGAAGCCTGTTTAGTATATCTAGAGGACATTATCAAAGTATTAAAAACGGTTGAAGAACATTTAAATAATATTCGTTAAGTATTCCTCAGTTTACGAAGTGCTCACCTTAAGCTAAACCCAAAGAAATGCCATTTATTTTCGTAAGGCGGTTGCTTATCTACATCATGTCATTTTGGCAGAAGCAATTAAAACTCATCCACAAAAAAAAAATTAAAACATTTGTCAATGGGCATCTTCCAAAGGCAGTACGTCAAAATTTTTCTCTGGCTGTGCACCTATTATCGCAGTTTCGTAAGGAATTTCTCAGTAATAGCAAGGCCTCTACATAGATTGACCGAAGGTAAATCAATTTTTGAGAAATCCTATAAGAGTTTATACGAGACGTTGACACCGTCTCTTATTTTGACCTATCCCCGCATTGACAGACTTCCTCTTATACATATGCTAGTAATAAAGGAATAGGAGGATTTTGCCATTCCCAGGAAACAGAGAATGGCAAAAGTGTCATATATTACTGTGCCAAGTGCTTGGATAAGCGAAAGAGAAATTATTGTACCATTCGTAACTAATTACCAGCTATTGTTGAATCTATTGAACATTTCCATCACTATATAGACTGAAATTTCGTAACTGGACTGATCACCCTTTCTTGAGATGGCTTTTGAATTTTAAAGAACCAGAAATTCAGGCAGCTCTCTGGATAAACCTAGGTTTCAGAATTATGATTTCGAAATCTAATCGAAAATAACCTCTCACAGAAATGCAGATGCCCTCTATCCGCGACCTAGCATAAAGTATTGCAAACATTGTGTGAACATACAGATTAAGTACGGAATGGAGATGGACGTTTCAATCAAAGTTTAAACAACGACGACTCTCGATCCGGAATCTCTAAGTGAAGTTAAGGCCATATAGTGAAAATTTGGGGCATTCAGCACAACTATTAGCGCGCTCAATAGCCATAAAAGTTTTCTTCCACAGATCTCCACTTAATCTAAGAAAAGTAGACACCACCGAGAAATGCATTAATGAAAAATTTCCATGAATCCTTCAAAGGTAATTTTCCCATTCACACATAAATTTAAATGTATTATTCCTGAAACATAGTCTCTGAAAGCTGCATATAACTTCATTCAATGATATTTAATGCCTTTTTTAAATAAAATTAAGCAGTTTTTGAAGCATCCATATTCCTCTCAAAACAAAAATTTAAATCTAGTTTTATGTTACTCTGAATTACCTAAATTACTTATTTATTGCCTACGAAATCCTTAAGCAAAGAAAATTTAATTCCAGAACTTAAAGGTGCGTGAAAATCAAGTATAAGCTATCTGCGAAAACCTATTGTACCTCTTTTAATAAAAAAAGTAAAGCGGGAAATGGCGTCATCTGAAAAATCTCATGTCATGTCATCTACTACGCGAAACGCAATTTTAATTTCGGTCTTCAGTCATTAGTCAGATCTTTGTTTTATTTCGTTATACACTTCAGTGATTACAAATGAAGTTCAGAAGTAAAGAGGCATAATAAAGAAAAAGCAGTTTGTGCCACCGTTTAAACAAATGACTTTTGAGAGATGGGAAGAAAAATATTACTCAAAAACAATTTAAAACTTTCGAAAGTATATTGTTACGAATTTTCGGGGCAACCCGCTGTTCTGCGGCTTCAAATAGTTCAAAATTCGTATTCCATGCGCCAAATAGTTAAATTTTGCTTTTTGTTGCATCAAAATCGGTGAAATAGAACCGGAGATACGGAGGGTTTGGTTTCCCCATTTATTTTCTATGGCGGTTCTGGAAATCTCGAGAAATATTGGTCATAGGCCTTCGGTAAAATCACTTTAGGGGACTAATTTTTGGCGCGAAATTTGGCGCTATTTCGCCAACAGTCGCGAAGCTTGGTGACATTTTGATAATTTGGCTCGTTTTTCCCAATGGGGACTTTAAAGTTAGATTTTCTGCATAATAGCCTAACATTTCTCTTCTATGACGTAATCAAATTTCCCGCTTTATGTGGAATCTTCGAGAAAGACATTCTTCTAGAAGCTTCCAGTAGCTTCTGCGTTTCCTATAAATACAAACATGTCAGAGGCCCCAGTTCAGTGTGAATTGAGCTCCCATCGAGTGAGTTTGCTGTGTTACGCTATAGAAGCGATATCTTCGCTTGGTTTTCGAAGCTGATATCAAAGTGATGTGGGTTAATTCTTCATTGCTGTGTCTTGAGGGTGTGTAAGCGTTATCCCTCATATATTTCCACTGAATTTTGCCTGTGGAAGTGTTTTATTTTGCGTGAGAAATATAGCATTTGTGAGAGCTTCTGATCTAAGCGGACTGTTAGAAGCGCATTACTGTTTCATTGTACTTGTGAATCTTATAAAGCTGATTGCTCGACGAAGTTCTAGAAGCAATAAAGTTGTGTTCCATCCTGACAAGTGGACTCTTTACTAGAACTTTCTACACTAACTGGAGATTAGAACGAGGAGCCCAGGAAGAAGCAGAGGTTTCTGCAACATTTGGTTTCAGGAGTGGGGTTCTAAAGAAGGACTTTAATTTTCCAGCTTATGTTTTTGACAAGAGGAAAAATGGAAAAACAACTTCAAAAGCTCGTGGATATGATGAAGAAAATCGAAGCTGGCCAAGCCGAGATGAAAGCGGATGTGGAGCAGAAAGTAGTAGCCGGATTGGGAGAGATAAAAACCGCACACGACCAGATGAAATCCGGACTGGAAGAGTTGAAATCCGGACTGGAGCTGAAAATAAAAACCGGATTAGACGAGATCAAAACCACTCAATTCGAGAAAAAAAACGGATTGGACAAGTTAAAAGCCGCATACGAAGAAATGAAAACCGGACTGGAGAAAATAGAGAAAAATCATGAGGAAACGGAGAAAAAAGTATCACTCCTAGAAGAACATATAGCTTCGAAAGTAACTGTAGAATGTGAAGCTAAAATTGAAGAAAAACTAGAATCTCTCGTCAAGCTGGGGAAATTACCAGAAAACATCAGGTTGTCGTCACGCCGCCCAGCAGTGAAATTAACAACTTATGACGGAAAGACACCCTGGGAAACATACAAGACCCAATTTTTAATTGTTGCCAAAGCGAATATCTGGAATAACTCCCATAAAGCGAACCAACCGGCTGCTTCTCTTAGCGGAGACGCAATTAACGTACTACAAACCATCGGAGACACGAAGTTAGGAGCTTTTGACGCCCTTACGTGTGCCTTGAAGATGAAATTCGGTGAGAAGTACCAGAAAGAGTATAGTAGAATAAGACTAAAGTCAAGGATGCAGAGACCTAGCAAGACCCTTCAAGAGCTGGCTTCGGACATAAGTAGGCTGTGCCATCTAGCCTACGGAAACTCCTCTGATAATATCCGAGAAGAAGTTGCAGTGCAACATTTTATTGAAGGCGTCCGAGACTCTTAAATTCAGAAAGCTTTGATCTTGGCGGATAATAAAGATCTCAGATCCGCCTCCTAATCGCTATGAAGTTGGAGCCAGTTCAATCGACCATGAGAAAAGAGCGGCATACTATTAGAGCTGTGTCTTTCCAGGAGACTACAGATGGAGAAATGGAGAAATTAGTTAATAAGTTAAGGAAGCTCGAAGATCTGGTGGAACGAAAAGTTCAGTCAGAGCCAAGAAAAGTGAAATGTTGGAGGTGCAGTGGCGAGGGGCATTTACGAAAATACTGTGACGCACAAAAGAACTGTCAATGTGAAGATCGCGGTTATCAGTGCACCAGAGAAGCCCATGAAGGAAGACGGAAAAGAGAGGACCTAGAGGAACGGAGGCTGCGGGTATTCAAAAGCCTCATTTGAAAGTCTTGCAGATTTCCTCAGTGAATGGCAGCAGAAATGAACTCTTCGTCCTAGGATACGTAAATGGTTCTCCATGCCACATGGTGATTGATACTGGAGCGAATGTAACCATCATAAAGACAGATCTGGCCAAGAAATTAAATTTGAAGACTATCTGGACTCCGCCTTCGCTTATCCTCCAGACTGTGACAGGTTACAAGATCGAAGTGGGCGGAAAAGCTAGAGTGGAAATTACGTCTGGAAATGCCAAATACGACTATGTGGCATATGTAAACTTTGCTACGGACCCTTTCATTATGACTATTTCATTCCTTTAAGACTGGACTTCTTAAAATCACACAAATTTAGCTTGGACTTTAAGAACAACGAGCTTCGTTCAAACTCTGAAGAAATAGCTGCGTTCGACATTAAAAGTGAAGCCATTTTACCTGTTCAGCAAATACAACCCCAGACTGATATCACTCTACCTCCAAGAACTGCTTTAATAATTTCTGGAACAGTAAAAGAAATCGATAAATTACTTGAACACCCCAGCAATAGTGATTCTGTCAGAGGAGTACTTGTGGGAGCAACACTTGTTGACTTGTTGAGAACAGAAACTCCAGTTAGAGGAGCAAATGTGACGGACAAGTCGAGAGGGATAAAGAAAAATGAAGTGTTGGCGACATGCACTCCTGTTACCTGCATTAATGAGAACATCAGCCAGACTACAGCTAAATAATCTGAGTGTCTGACGAAGGAATTATTACAAGACGTGGAGTTAACGGCAGAACAGAGAAGTGCTGTTGAGAAAATAATTATAGAATTCGAAGACCTCTTGTCTCTTACTTCAGGTGACTTTGGCCGTTCGAAGTTAACGCAACATAGAATAGATACAGGCAGCCATCCCCCATCAAGCAACATCCTAAGCGGCTGCGAAGGATGCTAACAAGAAGAGGTGAGCAGACTTTTAGAGGAGATGCGCACCGGCATTTTCGCCAATCCCAACCGCCCGGACGAATACCGCGTCTGCGCATGTTCAGCGAGATCAAGAGACCGGAAGTTTACTCTAAGATTGTTATGCAGATTGTTTTGAATGCTCTACTTTTGTGTTCATTTTTCTGTTTTAAAATTCAGCTTTTAAAATGCCCTTAAAATAAAAAGTTTTCCTAAAGTAACGATTGACAATAAGAAAACAATAAAAATACATGGTCTTTGAAATAAACATTTTCAATAATGAATATAAACAAATATACTGGTATTTTTCTACTTACATGTACTACATTTTTTTTTTAATTCGGTTGATTTAAATAAATTTGTAAGTATCAGGTATTTTTTGTTTTAAAACTAAAAGTAAATGCTCTGTAATAATAGGATGCAATAAATTAAGTTACATACGTTGTTTTGTTTTTCTTAAAAAAAAAACAAAAAAATAAGCTGATAAATATATATTTATATATATAATAGGTAAGTATTAAATATAGACATCCATTAGTTTTGTACTTTATAGTTTTTAAATATCTATCTGATCTATTCTTCTACACATGTCTCAAAAAAGTAATGAGATGTTTCATAATATTATGTTAGTTAATTTTGTATATATAATGATAAATGTAATTAGGCATTATTTATTTTGGATTATACATACAGGAGTTTTATAATAAAATTAATTGTCATTGGTTAAATTTAACTAAATAAATGTTTGCATTTTTAATATATGAATTTGTAGACTAGCGGGTAAGATATGAGAAAATAATCTTAAGGGTATACGTCTAATGTCTAAGAAACAAAATCTGTCTCACTTGGTACACAGATTAAAATTAATTAATTGCACCAAGGATTCAAGAAAATTCAGGAAGTCTTTACAAGCTGCAATACACATTGATATAAATTTAAAAATGGTGCCTTTTATGAAACTTTCAGAAAAAAAATCTTAAACATGAAAGCGCACAGCAAAATTAACAATATATAAAGACTACATTACAAGTGCTTTTGTATGTTCATAAGACACTACGGTAATAATTATATAATGTTAATTTTGCAATTTTCTTTGAATGTTACTGCTACTGAAAAACAATAGACACACAATAATATGGGATTTTTTTTGAGTTCAATATAAAAATATTGTTTTAATACTAAAGAATACTTCAGTATTATAATACTATTACAATTTACTATTGTAATAGTATAATACTGGCACAGTCAACACTCCTTATATTGACCATACATTACAAATACCAGTGATAAAACCCGGACTGTAATTACAAGAAAATACTTTTATAGAACACACAGATAAAGTGCAGTATGAGCATTTTAAGTGGCACAAAGAGTTCACCCTTTTTCAGCTGCAGCGCAAGCGAAAACCAACAGCAAATCAGAGCCTCTCTTTATCCATTGGCACTTTTGAAGCTAAAGAATAGTGAACCCTTTTTACCATCTGAAAAGTTTATTATGCTTTTTTTCTTTATCTGTGTGTTTAATGCAAAGTATTTTATCGGTGGTCAGTCCAGGAATTTTTCCTAGGCTCCCATTTTTGTGAATTTCAATACTAATTTTGCGAAATTCAACACTGATTTTTGCAAATTTTCATACCAATTTTTAATAAAAGTCACTTTTTTGTTAAAATAATTGATAAAGCAGATTAAATTGTAAGGTAAAAGGCCATTGTTAAAACAAATTAAATTGTAAGGAAAAACAGACCCAGTTTTCGTTTGCATCGACCCCTGTTTATTGTAATTATATCGTAACACCAGTTTTGTTAATAATCCCTGAGTGTGTATACCAATATGCTGTATTTTTTTTTCTTCTTGCATAAAAACTGTCCAGTGTCATCTTATCCCAATTCAACAGACACTCTTTTCGTAATTTTTCGAAAAAGAACATGTTCCCAAGCATTAACTTGAAATGACTTTAGTGCAGTTGCGGGTACACCCTTCTCTTGACTACAAGTAAACCTAAAAATTTCTCGAGTTGCTAAAGAGTTTAACCTGTTCACTCTCATCATTGAAAAGGCACAATGAAGAATACTTCTTTACCGATATAGCTTCCAAACATGCGTCAAAGATAGAAGGTGAGTCTGTAGCATTTTTTCAATGATGGCAATGAAAAGGTTAAACATGGGTTCAAAATTACAAATGAATGGGGGGTAAAGGAATGACCCATCTCTGGTAAAAATCCTTCATCTTCTTCCTGAAATTTTGTCATGCGAAGCTCAGATGTAGTCTTCAGTGTTAAAAAACCTTTAATTGAGGAAAAAAATTAACTAACCACAGACTGAAATATATGTGTAATTTCATAAAATTTTATTTGTAATACCAATTATGAAAGTAATTTGACTATTGAGTTGGAATCTTAGATATAAAATTTACCTATTTTTATGCCACCCACTCAAAATAACAAAACATTTCTTGCTTCATACTTGCTTCATCTATATGCAAATAATTTAATTGCAACAATGAATTTTTTATAAAATATCTGTGTAAGTTTCATAAGCGTAAAGTTTTCAAAATTATTGGGGGGGACGGGCCCCACAACCACATATTTTCACGTCAGTGGAGTAGCCAAGGGGGGTGGTTATACCCCCCATGAAGAATTTTTAACCATAAAAAATGTATATTCCTCACTCCCTTATCATACACCCGTACCATATACATATATGTGAGTTGCAGAAGTCGTACCCCCCCCCATGAAAAATTTCTGGCTACGCCACTGATTCACGTACATATAACTTACTCTTAACTGCCAACTAGTACGGAATAGAATTAACCACTTTTTCTACATGATTTTTCGGCTTAAAATATAGCAAAATTTTTGTGCTGCGCGCTCGAGCTGGTTACTATTTTGAAAAAAATAATTAAAAAATATACTGTTTACAAAAAGTGGTTAATTATATTCTGTAGTAGTTGGCAGCTATGACTTACTATATATAAGTGTAAATTATTGGAGGCGCTCGAGCTCTATGGGTCCATAGAATTCTACACCTATGTAAGGTGAGTATCCATGTTAGTATCTTTCTACCATGTTATAAGTTAAAAATAGAAGCAAAGTAAAAAATCCAATAGGAAAAAAAAACATTTTCGATGAGATAGTGCATTTTAGACACATCTGAACGTTTCTTCATTACATACTTTACATTGCGTAATCTGATTTTAATTAACCAGAGCCTGGCGAGGGCAGCTTATTAGTAACATTGTGTGTTACGTTGCGTCACAATGAATACTAAATAATGATTGAAATCAAAAGAAGAAAAATTTTAAAAGTACAAGTAAAGGTTTCTTTTAAACGTTTGTAAATGGCGTGAAATACTTTTTTTTAATGTTAGTATAAATTAGTTTTCTGTATTTAGTGGTAAATTATTAGGTGAGCTCAGCCCCTATTCACAATTTATTGAGGGGGCTCGATCCCCACGGGCCCATATAACTCTACGCCTATGGTAAGTTTACACCAAATTTGAAATAGAAAAGCTGTGGATTATGCAAGATTAACTTAAAATGCAAAATGCACAAATAAAAATCTAGACTAAATTATTAGAAATTGAGCATTTCACAAAGTTATCAAGTTATTAAAATTCATTTGATTTAAATAATTTCTTAAAACTAAGAAGCAAAAACTTTAAATCTGTTTAATAATACTAATGTGAAATATTGTTTTTTTTAATAAAAAATACCTTTAATAAAAAATTCAGAAATTTACATTAAAAGGCCTTAATAGACGTTTCATATGTAAATTAAATTTATAATTTAACATGTTTATGCTTTTATTTTTCATCAGCTAAAGCAAAATTGAAGATCTGGTAATAAAATTTACATTTCAATATGTGTCATCTTCAGTCACTTTTATTTAATTATTATAAAATAAACTAATTTTCAGTAACTAAAATTATGTTACATTAAAATGAGCGTTGTAAAATGTTCATTGAAGATAATAGATTATCACTATAATAAACTAACTACATTTTCACCGAACAGATGGCGCCAGCACCGTCCTTAAAGCTCTGTGCGGTTTCCGGTCTCTCGATCTCGCTGAGCATGCGCAGACGCGGTATTCGCCCGGGCGGTTGGGATCGGCGAAAATGCTGCGCACCGTGATGACGTCATCGAGCCATCGACTAGACACTGGGCCTCGCCGATTGTTTTGGTCCGAAAAAAGGATGGTTCCACCCGGTTCTGTGTTAACTATAGACGCCTGAATGACATTACCAGGAAAGACAGCTACACTCTTCACAGGATACACCGTGAAAAGAATGCGTTCACTCTGGGCGAGGGTTATAGCAGTTAACAGTTATGCCTTCAGGATTCTATCACGCACTGGCTACATTCGAGCATCTAATGGAGACAGTGTTGAGAGGACTTTCCTTCGAAGCATGTCTCGTATATTTGGACGACATCATTATCCTTGGAAAGAATTTTGAAGACCATCTAGAGAACATCCAAAAAGTGCTGGAGAAATTAATGGAGGTAAACTCGAAACTGAGTCCATCTAAGTGCAACTCGTTTCGTCGGGAAGTACGTTATCTCGGGCACATGATATCCGCTCACGGAGTCCGAACCGATCCCGATGAGACGTCCGCAGTCAAGAACTGGAGTCGTCCTCAGGAAGTTCACGAGCTGCGAAGTTTTCTCGGACTGTCTACTTACTATGGAAAATTCGTGAATGGTTTTTCTCAAATCGTAAGACCACTTCACAAATTGACCGAGACTGGACAAAAATTCCAATGGAATGCAGAATGTGTGGATGCGTTCATCACACTGAAGTTGACTTTAACATCTGTACCGATCCTCTCGTATCCACATCCTGACTAGCCATTTATCCCTGACACAGATGCAAGTAAGAAGAGTGTCGGAGCCGTTTTGTCCCAGGAGATAGATGGCCAAGAACACGTCATTGCTTACTGAAGCAAATGCCTTTCGAAGGCAGAACGTAAATATTGTGTTACGAGAAAGGAACTTCTTGCTATCGTTAAGGCCGTGGAGCATTATTATCTGTACGGCCGAAAGTTCCTCCTCCGAACGGACCATGCCTGTTTAACCTAGCTTTTAAATTTCATGAATCCAGAGGGTCAGATAGCCAAGTGGATATAGACATTACAAGAATAAGACCTAGAAATACGTCATCCGAATGGAGCATCTCATGGAAACGCAGATGCTTTATCGACGAAGCCCTGCATAGAAAGTTGTCGCTTTTGCTCCAGGGCAGAGAAAAATTACCATCTGAAACATCCCTTTGTCCGCAAAGTTACATCATCGGCACTATCTCAAGATCCCTAGAATGACAAATATGTTCGGGCGCACCAGTTAGCAGATAGCGACATTAAACCTATTGTAGAATTTTTAGAAAAACTCAGCTGTAAGCCCAGTTGGTAAAATATATCGTCATATAGTCCAGCAACGAAACAGTACTGGGCCTTACGGAATTCACTTCGCCAGAGAAATGGAGTCCTGTATTGTAAATGGGAGTCGAACGACGGCAGTTTTCGATGGCAGTTAGTACTCCCTCGTTCGAGGATTCCGAAGGTTCTAGAAGAGCTGCATAATGGCTTAACTGGGGACCATTTTGGCATAATGAAGACCTTACAGAAAGTTCGCGATCGCTTCTACTGGGCTAGGGCTCGAGACGATGTCGAAATGTAATGTCAAGCTTGTAAGGCCTGTTGTGCCCGTAAAGGCCAGAAGAAACATAGCCGTTGAAAACTACATGGTTATAATGTAGGAGCGCCTTTTGAAAGAATTGCCGTCAACATCCTGAGACCTCTTCCGCGAATTTCGGATGGCCACAAATACTTCCTAGTTATAATTGATTATTTCTCTAAATGGCCCGAAGCGTATCCTATTCCTGATTAAGAAGGTACGACCTCCGCAGAGGGATTGCTGCAAGAATGGATTTCCAGGTATGGAACCCCTCTGCAGCTTCTTTCCGACCAAGAACGCACTTTACCTCTACAGTTTTTAAAGGACGACGTCAATTCTCGGAATCGACAAAACCCAGACTACGCCTTTACACGCACAATCGGACGGCATGGTGGAGAGGTTCAATCGCACAATTTTAAACAACTTCTCGCTCCTGGTATCTAGGAATCAAGAGGACTGGGACAAGAAACTCGCTCTCCTCCTGCTGGCCTACAGGAGTGTCTTCCATGAGACTACCGGCTTCACACCTTCCCAGATGCTATTCGGAAGTGATCTTCGTCATCCCGCCGATCTAGTGTTTGGTCACCCTCTAGATATGCCTTCATCGCCAGAGGAGTACATGGAAAATCTTCGTGCACGGTTTGAAGACGTGCATCATTTTTCTCTGGAGCGGATCAGCCTGAACACGGAGAAGATGAAGACTCGTTGCGACACGAAGGCTACAGGACACGAGTTCAATGTAGGTGACAAATTTTGGATATGGAATCCTACTCGACGGAAAAGCCTGTCTCCCAAGCTGCAATCGCCGTTGGATGGTCATTACACAGTCCGAAACAGACTGAACGACGCCATCGTGCGGATTCGTAAGTCACCTAACTCGAAACCAAGGGTCGTCCATTACGATTGGCTAGACATTTACCGCGGTTATAGTTAATTAAATGAATATTGGATCATGGTCACTATGGTGTAATCCTTCCTTTCTTTTATCTCCCACTTACTTTCTGTTTCTCTCTTCTCTTCCTTTTCCCTCAACTCTCTTTTACTCAGCACTTACGTCATTTCTAGTGTACATTTGTAATATATTGGTTTTTTAATATGTATTTGTTTATTGTGTTTATTACTTATTAGCGTGTAATTATTTATTATGTTCATTATTTATTTATTAGTGTGTATTTGCTTATTGTGTTTACTGATTACGTGCTTAAATTATGTTGTTAAGATCCATTATTAAAGTTTGTACTGTAGATATTTGTGTGACCTCCTAACTCGGGATTGTACTGCCCGGGACATGCAGCCCTTGGGAAGGGGGCAATGTTACGAATTTTCGGGGCAACCCGCTGCGGGTTTAAAATAATTTAAAATTCGTATTCTACGCGTCAAATAGTTAAATTTTGCTTATTGTTGCATCAAAATCGGTCAACTAGAATGCGAGATACGGAGTTTTAGATTTCCCTGTTGAATTGTGGAGGGTTTTCTAGAAATCTCGAGAAATATTAGTCCTAGGTTTTCGGTAACCTCACTTTTGGGAACTTATTTTTGGCTCCAAATTTGGCGATATTTCGCCAAAAGTCTCCAAGCTTGGCGACATTTTGGTCATTTGGCGAGATTTTCCCAATGTGGCCGGTAAAGTTAATTTTTCTGCATTGACATGTATAATAGCCTAATATTACTCTTCTATTACGTAACCATAATCGAGTCTGTTCTTGTAAAATCCACGGATGGATCGCTCTGGATCCTTCCACGGTGTTCGTCGAAAACTATAAAAGCAGCGAGCTCCCCCACGGCTATCTCGGACAATAGGGCTCTGGCGCGGTATTTGTGACGTCACGATAGCAGTGCTAGGGAAGGAAGAACCTGCTGACTTACGCACCTCTTAGTACCTGCTAGGTGCTAGAGTTGATAGGAGCATGCTTTTATCCACGTGGTCGCTAAAGTCTTGATTTTCGTTAAATATTATTATTTTACGTTTATATTTTGCTATTTTTGTACAAGAATTGTGCAGTTTTGAATACCATTTGGAGGTAAGACTCAATTTTCAAAATGCCTAATATGTGTGTTGTTACTAACTGCACGTCGAATTATCTGAGTAGCAAAGAAAGCGTATCGTGTTTCTCGTTTCCAAAGGATCCCATTTTAAGAGCAAAATGGTTAAAAAATATTCCCAGGAAAGATTATAATCCAGGAAAATGTGCCGTGGTTTGTGAAAAACATTTTGATCCAAATGATATAATTCGTATTGAGAGCATCAAAAAAGATGATGGGACTATTCTGACATGCAAAAGGGAACGTCCAAAATTAAAGGAAGGAGCAGTGGCAATTATTTTCCCAAATTGCCCTAAATATTTATCGCATGAACCTCCGAAGCAGCGAAAAAATTTAGACGACCAAGAAGAGCGTTTGTTGAATATGGCTATTAATGAAAGTAAAAAAGCACATGAAATTTTTCTTAAAGAAAATACATTTGAAACTTTTGATCAGCTAAAAGATATGTTGCGAATGAAAATAAAATTGTTCGAAGAACAAAATTGGCAAGTTACATTTTCAGAAAATTATCTTTTAATTTCTCAAATCGTCGATACTCCTATACCCAGAATAAAAGCTTCATTGAAAATAGATACACAACTTTCTGCTACTGCTTATAATAATGACAGGATTGTTCGCCTTTCTACATTAAATAATATTTCCATTTTAAATTCTTTCTCCCAGATAAACAGCAGCTTAGATGAGCTTAAAACCATTTCAGATTCTCCTGAGAGCAGCGATACTCTGAAATATCTCCTTAATAATGTGTGCGACACTCTGAAATATATAGTTCAAGAAGAATTAATTTCTGATAACAAGATGAGAAAAATTACATTTATAATTGAGCAGTTACAGTTACTTATTCAAAAAAAGAATGCCTTTAGATACAGTAATCAAACACTGTTATGGTGTTTGAAATTATTTATGCAGTCCTCATCAGCATATAAACAAATATATGATTATGATTTAATTAATATTCCCCATTTTAGGAATTTACAAAAAGTGATCAATCAAAGATCGATGAATGATATTCGTACAAACTCGTTAGAATATATTCAAATAAATTTAGCACACTTAAAAGAACATGAGAAACTTGTTGTTTTACAAATGGATGAAATTCATATTAATCCAATGTTTACATACAAAGGAGGAAGTGTCACTGGAGGATCAGAAACAGATATTTGTCAGAAAGCTACGTCTGTTCATACATTATTAATATCCAGTCTGTTATCATCTTATCGAGATGTTGTAAGACTTATACCTGTGACAACGATTAATGCAGAGGCCTTATATGAAATTGTTTTGAAAACAATAATATCACTTGAAAATCTGGGTATAAAAGTGTTTGCTCTTATAACAGATAATAATTCAATAAATAGGAAAGTTTTCAAGCTTTTCTTTGATGGAAAAAATTTTGATATATCCGTTCCCAACCCTGCATGTCCTGAAAGACCTTTGTTTTTTATTTTAGACCCAGTTCACATTATAAAATCAGTGCGAAATAACTGGATAAATAAGAAAGATGATTTAGTTTCTTTTACTTTTCCTGACTTTGAAAATGTGTCAGAAACTGCTACTGCATCTTTTAAAGTTCTTCGCTCTTTGTATGCCTCAGAAAACCAAAGTTTAGCTAAATGTGCTTACAAACTAACATTAAAAGCACTTTATCCATCTAATATCGAAAGACAAAACGTAACACTTGCTCTAAAAATATTTGATGAAACAAATGTGGCTGCTTTGCGTTTAAACAACGGCTGTGCTTCTAATACAGACTGGTCACTAAAACAGAAGACTTCAGATTTTATAGAACTTTTCGTTAAATGGTGGAAAATTTTTAATGTAAAATCTGCAAGCAAAGGTATAAGACTTAATGATAGTTGGCAATTGCCTTTTACTTCTTGTAATGATGAACGGTTAAAATTTTTGGAAGATTTTTGTAAATGGCTTCATGTATGGAGAAATACAGATAGTTTATCTGGTTTCACAAAAGAAACATTCACAGCCTTATTACAAACTACAAGTGCGATGATACAAATAATTCAATATTTATTGCAAACAGATATGTGTCCTTTCAAGTATGTATTACCTGGCAAATTTCAAAGTGATTTACTTGAACAACGATTTAGCCAATACAGACAAATGTCGGGAGGTAATTATCACATATCTTATCAACAAATTCGAGAAAAAGCTTAGATTGTGCTCAACAATTAAAATTGGTGGAGAAAGTATTGACCTAAAAAAATTGATTGATACAGAGGTTTCAGTTCAACAAGAGAATATAGAAACCAACGCCATTCTAAATAATTTTGGGGATATATTAAATGACACAATCGATTTAATTAATTACGATGATAATGCTATTAAGGCCATTGTGTATATAGCTGGATATATATCTTTCAAGATAAAGAGAAAACTAATTTGTTCTTTTTGTATTGCACTCATTACCACTAATCAAATTATGGATATAGAAGATGATTCATTCTATGAACTTATAACAGCATTAGACAGATGAAGCTTAACTTATCCATTTGATTTTTTAACACAGGTTGTATCTTTTTCTTTAATAATATTAAATTTGTTGACATCACCTTTAAATGAAGCAAAATTTTTAAAATCTGAAATAGGTCACAACTTATTGCTTATGAAATTAACAGAGCTTAAATTAATTAAAGTTGACATTGTTAATGGTGATGATATTTGTGTGTGTGGAAAAAAGAGTACTGAGCTGGTTAAAGATGCTCTATCCAGATCTTCAAATATTTTGTTAAGTAATTACCTTAAAATAAAAAATCAGGATTTGAAAAAAAATTCAGAAAGAAAAGTAAAAAAATTTAGAGCAAATTGAGCAACAATGAGCCCCTTTGGCAAGGGTGATACCCTCACAATCTTGTGATAATACAGAACAACATATACTTTGATTATGGTTAAGTTCTGGGGGACTCATTAGCCTGTTCTATTATTTAGCAGAAGGAGAATAGAAATCCAGTTTAATTTATTTTAAATGTCACTATTAAAGTTATTTTCTGTAATTCTTAAAAATATTGTTAAAATTTTCTTTTGAAAATTGTTATTAATTTCATACTATATTAATTCCATATTACATTTGAAAAAAAAATAAAAATAAGATTTACGTCTTTCGTCAGAAAGCATGAGTTTACTGAAATAAAAGTACCCTTGATGTGTTGATTTATTGAAAGACATCACAGCAAAAAAATTTTGTGTTTTTTCCTCATTTATTTCATCTTTTATGCCTTGAAGCATAATACATAAACATAAAAGTAACTATTAGTAATAACATATTTGCATTTCAATTTAAGTGTCTTAGTATTTCAATATTTGAATTTTAAGAGTTTTTCAATACAGCTATTAAAACATTATACACTGCTGGCCACCCAAATTGCAACACCAAGAAAAACAAGAGATATCACAACAAAATTTATTGTGTAGATAACATGTTGACAAAGTAACAAATGATTAAATTTACAGCATTCTATGAAGCGTGGTTCCTGCCAAAATCAGTACCCAGAGTAGCCGCCGTTGTTGGAGATCACAGCTGCCACACGCCTCGGCATTGATTCAAAGAGACTTTGAATGTGTTCTTGGGGTACAGCAGACCAAGCAGCTTCCACACGTTGCCAAAGTTGATCTGGTGTGACAGCTGGGGATGAACTCTGGGTCAGTCGTTGAGCAACCATGGACCACATGTTTTCTATCGGCGAAAGATCCGGAGAGCGCGCCGGCCAGGGAAGCAATTCAATCTGGTGATTGACGAAGAACCCTTGGACAATGCGTGCCACGTGTGGCCGTGCATTATCCTGCTGAAATATGGCTGTTGGCAAGCCCTGAAGGTAAGAAAGGACAACTGGCTCCAACACCTCGGAGATGTAGCGCTGGCTGGTTAAAGTACCGGCAATGCGTACTAGAGGAGTGCGAGAGAGATATCCGATACCGCCTCATACCATAATACCCGGTGCAGGACCAGTGTGACGGTGCATAATGCAGCTGTTCAGCATCCTCTCTCCACGGTGTCTCCAGACTCGAATCCGACCGTCGTGGTGTTGCATACAGAAGCGTGACTCGTCAGTAAAGAGAATTTCATTCCATTCTGTCGTCCACATCCTTCTTTCATCGCACCATTGGCGGCGGAGACGTCTGTGGTTCCGCGTCAGAGGTAGACAAAGCAACGGACGTCTTGCGGACAGACCATTCTGCTGTAAACGACGTCGAATGGTACGCGCAGACACTGGATGATGCGTTACAGACTGAATCTGCTGTGATATGGTTCGTGATGTGACTGAGCGGTCCGTCACTGCCATGCGTACAATCTGCCTGTCATCACGTGACGTGGTGCACTGAGGTCGATGCGGTCGATCACGTCTGTCCGTCGTACCCTCCTGCACCCAACGATCACATATCCGCATCACAGTTGTTTGGTTTCGTCCAATACGACGACCGATTTCCCTGAAAGATAACCCACAATCTCGGTATGCCACTATCCTTCCTCTGTCAAACTCGGATACTTGATCAAAAGATGATCGTTGTTTCCTACGAGGCATAATTTATCGTTTTTTTTAAAAAAAAGCAAGAAAAACACAATTGCTGTACTTGAAACCGTCGAAATCTCCAAGCCTTAAATAGCGCTTTGAGGTGGCGCCACAGGCGCGCTTGATGTGCGTCTGCGCTGAAATTCTAATCATTTGCATATCTCACCTCAGCTAATGCATGTTGTAAATTTCATATTATTTGCATGCTTCCTTCAGGGTGTTGCATTTACGATGGCCAGCAGTGTATATCTTCAAAAATATTTCTTGCATTCCTTTGTAGTATACGAATATTTTTCAATATTTTGTATGTTCTTCAATTTTTTCCCTACAGTCAAACACTTATTTATCTGTGATTAAAATGCTGAAATTTAAGTTATTTGGTTCTACTCAATTAGAGTAATTTAAAAAATTCCAAATTCATCTTATAAAGTTTTGTGAAAGTTTTTCTAAGTATTTTTAAAGCGGTATATTTCGTATGAATCCCACGTATTGTTACTGTTTTACACTTATATTTGATCCTTAGTAAAATATAGACGCAAAATATGTATATTTAATTAAAACTTAATAGACGCAATATTGCATTTTGTATACATGTAATGTTCTTTCGTGGAAATCCAGATAAACCCGCACTGGTACTGTGACGTCATTAGCTAAGAGCGGGAGAAGTGCCATAGCCTTTTAGTTGAGGTAGCCGTGGCTCCCCCAGTTTAAGTGAGTGTTCATTGAGCTCTCGATTGATACTATAGAAGCGGTGTTTTCATTTGCTTTTCGGAACTGATTTTTAAGTGCTGTGTTTAAATTCTTCATTGCTGTGTCTTAAGGGATTGTGTACGATATCCCTTGTATATTTCCACTGAATTTTGCCTGTGGAAGTGTTTTATTTTGTGTGAAAATTACAGCATTTTTGAAAGCTTCGGTACTGAGTGGACTGTTATAAGCGAGCTACTGGCGTTTAGTGCCTGTGAATTTTGCACAGCTGATTGTACGACGAAGTTCTAGAATCAATAAAGTTTTTGTTCCATCCTGACAAGTGGACTCTTTTCTAGAACTTTCTACACCAACTGGACTTAAGAACGACAAACGCAGGAATTAGCAGAGGATTTCTGCAACACTATTATAAATTTAGAATAAGGCATATATACTGCAAAAAGGTCAGTCAGATTTACAGAAAAAAACTGTCAGCCAGAACGCCAGTTAATATCTGTATGTTTTACAGAAGTACGGATACGGGAGGCTTATGTAAAACTTACAGAAATAAACTGGCGTCCTGACAGTTTATTTTTTCTCGGTTTGACAGACATTTTTTTCGGCGTGAACACATATCAATATGCGTAATTACAATGCATTAATATTCGTCTGAATGTTTCTCAAAATTTAAAAGAAGTTATTAATACTCTGTTAGAATGTGATATCTTTTCCTTAGATAATTCAGTTATTTTTCATTATTTAGGTTATATTTCTTTTAAAAACGCATCACATTGAAGCTTGCATTTGACCTGTTTTTGAAATATTTTTCAAATTTTATTTTGCAATTTCTCGTTTTAAAAATGAATGCATTAGAAAATCGGCGGAAAGTTTTGTCATTCCTTTTACGTGAAATTTTAATAAATAAATGTTCAACAATTTTTTAACTGCAAACAAGCTATAGCTAAACATAAGATTTATATTTTTTATATTCTGAAGCAACAGTTTTGTAGATTTTTTTTTTCCTTTCAAAAGAGACTGTCACCCTCCAGCTTTTTACATATCTACTTACCTTGGAGGATATATATACAATGTCCTGAATTTGATTTTAAGTATTCGTGAGTATTGTATTTTACAGCAAGACTTTTATGGATATCTTCTTTTTTTTCTTTTGTATCTTGATCGCAAAGAAAAAAAAAGACCACGCGAGATACGTGAAAAGAACGTTTTGGTCTCCTATTCCCTATAGATTACGAATTTTGGAAAATACTGGCCAATCTATCACCTTAAACTAAATACATTTCAAATTTCGTATTATTAGCTTTAGTAATTTCGGAGAGGCGAAACATTGATATACGAGAAAACAACATTACTTTTCGGTTCCTTAACATGTGGCAGTCTCCCGTTAATTTTCCTCCATATTCTATTTATCTATTACTCGATAAAAACTCCAGGTCTGTTAAAGGCTTTAACTGAGCCATTTCGAAGCGTAAGTTAATAGCTTTTGAGCGGTATTGCAGAACAAAATAATAAAACGTAAACCCCTCAAATTTAATCTTATTTTCAGTATTCACATTGTGTGACATTCTCGATTTCTCAACTCAGTACTCTCTCAACTCTCTCGATTCTCGATTCAGTAAAATATTTTGATCGTACCATTTTATTTTACGACATCAAAAACAAATGGGCAGAGTGCCAGAAGGAATCTCATGGGCATTCTATTCAGAGCTTAAATGGAAACAGTTTGTAAAAGCTTGAAAAAACTTGTCTGCGTGTGAAGTGGTTTTTTTTTTTTGTGTGTGTGTGTCTGTGTGAGAGAGAGAGACAGAGAGAGAGAATTATCGCTTTGAATACAGTTTGAATCCTTTTACGCTTCGAAAAAATTAATGAAATAAATGTCGGTTCAACGCTTATTTTATTTAATTCAAGAATTTTAATGCACTGTTTGAGGTTGCACATTAACCAGTTTTATGTTTCTTCAGAAAATATCTCAACGATGAATTATTCAGTTTAAATTTGAACTTTATATTAAAATGTGAACTTTATATACTATTATAAAGTAGTTTCTTTATCATATTAAAATTTATACGAAGATGTACTAAATTGAATGAATGCGTAAAATTTTACTAACTCGTAAACGTAGTTTATTAAAATAACTAATTGCACATTCATTAAAAGATGAATCTTATCGTAAATAAAATGCAATAAACGTAGACAGAGTTTCATACATTAAACACGTGCATTCCCGAAAGTGTATATGCTAAACATAGTAGTACGTAGAAGGTCGTGCCATATTTCTATTTTTTTAAGAAAAAAAAATCTTTGTTTATATCTGCAAGTTGCATAATAACATAACCTAGAATTGAATTTCTTTGATACGTAATATACCTTTCACATAGATATATTCAAATTATATGAAATAAATAATGTAAACTCCTGCTTGTAAAAAATGCAACACCATAAAGGAATCCTCAGTTTCAAATGAAATTAAATTCACAAGTAATTTGTATTTCCACAGATAAATTATTACCTCTATTAATTCAAAATGAAAAAGATTACTAAGTGCTCGAAATTGTATTTGGTGTGGCCACCATGCACTGCAATAAGATACGACACTATACGACGTGGCGTAGTCAAACAGATTTTGAACGTATGCTTGAGTAAGATCACTTCATATGTCTTCTAGACGTACCCAAAGTTCATCTGTTGAAATTGTAGGACGAAGATAGCCGTATGTTTTCTACTGAAAAAAAAAGCCTTGCACATTCCTTGCCATATGTGAGAGGACATTATCCTGCTGAAAGATAGCTCCAGGAATACCTTGAAGGAAAGGAACGATTTCGGGCTCCAGAACTTCGCTGGTGTACTTGTCGCAGTTGAGATTACTTACAATTCGTAGCACCTGAGATCGTCCATGATACGCTGTGCATCCCAGACCATAACTCCGGGTGTTTGTCCATTATGACGCTCGATAAGACACTCCGGAAGGTAGCATTCACCAGTATAGCGTCTAACATGAATGCTGCCATGATGGTGCCAGAAATTAAAGCGAGATTCGTCAGAAAACCCCAGGTTGAAAATCTACACGCCAATCTCTGTGTTCATGAGCCTATTGCAGCCGCAGGCGTCGATGGTTTCGCGTGAGGGGGATCCTCTGTATAGGAGTTCGTACACGCAGCCGACGTCGACGAACTGATGAAGCAGACAGTAATACACCTAGCAAAGGCATACCTATAGCAATATGCTACCAACTGTCTAGATGAAGCTGTTCTCTCCATCAGCCCCATGCGGACCAAGGGCGAGATTCAAGTGAAACGCGCGCGATCGAGTTCGAATCGAACGTTTTTCGGTCCCCAGTTCCCAGTTCAGTCCCCAGAATGCTTCCAATGAACAAACCTATCGCGCTGTCACGTGATCAAAACACGATTGTTTTGTTTCAGTTGAATAAGAAACATTGATATGTTTCGAAGTTTCCCCTGTTCGACGCGGAAAACGTTCGAATTGTGTTTCATTTGAATCTCGCCCTAAGTGTCTATCATCGCGCATTGACGTCATTTTTCGGAGTCCACTCCCGGATTTTCGAGTTGTCCGGTTCTCTTCTGTCCACTGCTTAGATATTTGCATCACTGTGCTGCTGTTACGCTGCACACGAGCTCTATTCCACGATAGGAAAATCCTCCTTCATGAAGGCCGATGATTCTTCCCTGTTCGTAAGTTATTAAAATTTCGCCCTCTGCCGTCGACGAGGCATAGTTACGTCTCACTTCACGTTTACCACAAGCAGATAACAGTAGATTATTTTAACTTCCCGATACAGCCCTTTATCTATACGGTTAAAGCAGCAGTACAGAGGACGCTGCTCAGCCCACGCATATGAAGTGGCTTTGAAATTTTATTCATTTGCTTTACACAGCATAATTTGCATTTCCTGAAAATTTCAGCTCAATCGCATCTTTCTTTCATGCTGTTGCATTTTTTACAAGTAGGAGTGTATTTTATTTAGTGAACTTTACACCTTAAAATACTATTTTAGATGGCTAAATAAAACACTTATTTCATGTATATAACTGCATTTTAATTAGAATTTTTAATTGTACAATTAATGTTAGGTTCTCAAGTATTAAATGAAAAGAATTTCGTATCACCGGCTACAAACTTTTACACAAACACTATTTGAATTAAAGGATAATATACCAAGAAAGTAAAATTAATTATTAATAAATTCTTATTTTAGAGTATTCAAGGCAAAAAGTCATCTAATTGCATAATCAAATTTTCAGGCCGTTGTTTAAGAACTTTCTAAATTTTAGTACCACCTCGATAACTTTAAAATGTTTAATTTCCAGTAATTTATAAATTTTCATTGAAGAAAGTGTAAATTTTGATTGATGAGATGCCTTAAAATATGTAACACTCTTTTGCATTTGTTCAATATACATGTATGCTATTTCTAAATTATAACTAAACATGCAAAGTTCAAGTAGTTTCACCCCAGTCTAGCAGTTAAGGCGTTAGACCGGTAACTGGAAAGTTGTGGGCTCGATGTCGAAATATCATTGAAAACTAACGTGTACAAGTACTTAAAACCAGGGATCCGTAACTTAACGTAATGCGCGTTATAACCAATTTGTTATTCGTTTCAAATCATAACGTTATTCACAAGCCGAATAACGTTATTCATACTGATGGGGCTAAAGACCATCAGGTGAATTATATCCATAAAGAATATATCAATTCTTACAATAAACTTAACAATTTATTTAGAATCAAAATATAATTAAGATTACACTTTCAAGCCAGTATTACAAGGACTGGCGACTCCCTTCAGACATCTTCGGAATCAGAGTTCCGTCTAAAGATACAAAAAAGGTTACCTTATCTTACTGGCGCGTAGACGGTACAAAAGTTTCGCCAAGGCGCAAAATATAGGGGGGTTTTAATACACTGCCCCCGGATGAACAATTACAATTGTTCAGAAATCAAATCAAAACATTTTGCAAACAAGAAACAAACCAAAAACTTACAAAAAAACAAACAAATTATCACATACTTACGAAATTTCCAGGTTACAGAAAACTGAGAAATCTACTAAATATATAAAATTGAATTAGTTAAACAAATAGAAATAAACATATAAGAAAAATGTTCGTTAAATGTTCAATAATCAGCATCAAGTTCCAGTTTATATAATAATTGTATAGGTCGCTTTATAAGTCCAGAAGCTGTTTTTAGAGCACAGAACCGTACTTTGGAATCTCTACCGAAAAACAGCTCCTTAATACGTCCACATTTCCACATATGCTTTGGAACTTTGTCTTCATGGATAAAGACGACATCTCCTACTTTAAAGCTCGTTGATGCAGTAACTGGAGTTTTTAAGTTAGCGGATCGGAGTTCAAGCAAGTATTCCTTGCGCCAACGTTTCCAGAAATGGTTCATGATCTGGTCTCGGTATCGTATCTTCTTCGTCAGAATTACTCTGTTGGATTTAGGTTCAGATGATTTGGAATTGCTAGGCAAAGAATTTATTCGTTTGCCTATCAAAAAATGTGAAGGCGTAAGTGGGAAAGGTTCGTTTTTTTCTCCGTACACGTATGTCAGAGGTCGTCCATTGATAACGGCTTCTATTTCTGTTAGTGTTGTTTGGATCTCTTCATAAGTGAGGCAAGATCTCCCAAGAACTTTTTTCAAGGGAGTTTTTACAGAACGCACCATGCGTTCCCAAAATCCACCCCACCAGCTTGCTCTAGGCACAATAAATTTCCAGACGATTCTGTTTTTAGAAGAAAAACGAATAATTTCATCTTTAGAAATGCAACTCCAAACCTCTTTTAACAATTTATCTGATTTAATAAAAGTTTTAGCATTATCACTGTAGATGGTTTTACACAATCCTCTGCGAGAAATAAAACGTTTAAAAGCTAGTAAGAAATTGTCCGTGCTTAAATTGCTAGCTAATTCCAGGTGCACGGCTCTGGTTACAGCGCAAGTGAAAAGTACAATATACGCCTTTTCTGAGGCTGCCTTTGTTTTAATATAAATAGGCGTAGCAAAATCCACTGCACATGTTTCGAATGGAGGAGATTCTGTAATTCTGTCTTTTGGTAATGGAGCGATCTCCTGCTTCCCGGGAGTTACTTTAAATTTTTTACAAATTACGCAATTTTTTATGACTGACTTCACACATTTTCGACCTTTAATTATGAAGTATTTTTCCCGGAGATGAGACAAGGTGGTAGCCACTCCGAAATGGAACATATTTTCGTGGGCTTGTCTTATTAACAAATTGGTGAAAGTACACGCACTTGGAAGTACCCAAGGATGTTTTTCTCTTAGAGAGAACTCGCTTAATTGCAATCTTCCACTTAAAATCAATAGCCCATTTTCATCTAACATGGGATTCAGATTGTAGATTGGAGATTCCTTGGCAATTGCGCTTCCGGATTTTAGCGAGTCTATTTCGTGATTAAAAACTGATTCTTGCGCCTGTTTTATCCAATAAATCTCAGCCTTTTCAATTTCTGAAGTTGATAAAGGACCCGATAATTTAGAATTATTTTTATTAGCATTGTTTAAAAAACGAATAATCCAAGCGGTTACATTAAGCACTCTATTGAGGCTACTAAACCTTTGTAATTCCAGTATTGGACTTTGAGATACATTAACCGCACACGATAATTGAGTTAACGAATTTGATCTTTTTTCATAAAATATGTTTTCGGGAAGTTTAGTTTCTTCATTTAATGGCCAACAACTTTCTGGCATTGACAGCCACTCTGGTCCATAGAACCAAAAATTGTTCTCTCGGAGTTTTGTTAAATTTTCACCTCTCGTCAAAAGATCGGCTGGGTTGTTTTTACCAGGACAATAATGCCAATTGGCTGGTTCTGACAAAGACTGAATTTCTGTGACTCTGTTCGAAACAAAGGGCTTCCATTGCAAAGCTGAACCCTTTATCCAATGAAGTGTTATTGTAGAGTCTGACCAATAATGGATATCTAAATTCGGAATATCAAGAATTCTTCTTAAATAGCTACCCATTCGAGCACCTATTACAGCACCCATTAATTCCAATCTAGGTATGGTTAATTGTTTGATAGGGGATACTCTACATTTCGCAAAAATTAGGCTTGTCTTAGTTTTATTATCGGTTGAGTTACACCTGAGATATCCAACGGCTCCAAAAATTTTAGGGCTCGCATCTGAAAATATATGAATTTGATTTACGTCAGAAAATGTAATACCTACCGGAAAATATTTCCGGGAAACCTCAAACTCATGTATCTCTTGAACTTCGGTAACCCAACTTTCCCATTCGTTTTTTAGATCTTTAGGCAAATCAGTGTCCCATTCTAAACCTCGACGCCACATTTCTTGTAACAAACTTTTCATGCGGACTGTAAATGGGGCTACCAATCCAATAGGATCAAATATCTTTAACATGGCCTTAAGAACTATCCGCTTTGTGGGATTGATTCTCCAATCGTCGGGAATTGCTTGCATATCTAAATTTAAACTATCTGAGTTGCAATTAAATAATAATCCCAATATTTTTTTAGGACCGTTTGAACTATCCTGATCTAGTTGATTTTCTTCCCACAGTTTTCTAAGTGTCACGGAATTAGTGCTGAACTTCCTTAAGTTCATTCCTGCCTTTCTAAAAATATCTGAAGCTGTCGACGATAAATAGTAAGCTTCATCATCAGACTTCGAGCCAGTTATTAAGTCATCCACGTATAATTGAGTATCCAATATCTTAACAACTTCGGGATGATCTTTGAATTTTCGAATATGGTGTTTGATTGTGGCAGCTAAGATGAAAGGGCTGCATGAAACTCCAAAAGGGGCTCTTGTGAATCTCAAAAATTTCAAATTTCCCTTTTCGTCAGGAAACCACACAAATTTTAAATAATCGCGATCTTGCTCTGCGATCCGATTTGAAGGAATGCCTTCTCTAAATCGGCGCAGAACGCAACTTCATGAATTCGGAAATTAATTAACAGGTCTAACACACAGGGGTTAAGACTAGGGCCAGGCCATAAACAGTCGTTTAAAGAATTAAGGTGACTTTCTTTTGAGGAAGCATCAAACACCATCCTAATTTTCGTAGTTGACTTATCCTCTCTTAAAACCGGTCTGTGGGGTAAAAAATATCCACTCTCAGTAATTTTATTAGGACAATCTTCCACAACCTCACTTAATTCCTGTTCCGATACTATAGCTTTGTATTTTTCACATAAATTGTGATCTTTCGCCAATTTACGATTTAATTCCTCAAACCGCTTTCTAGCGATTTTGAAATTATTTCCCACTTTTTCCTTTCCAACCTTCCATAATAAATTGGTCTCGTACCTGTTATTAACAAATTTTAAATTATCTTCGAATTTAGCCATAATTTCTTTGTCAATATCAGAAATCTTTTCCTCTGTTTTTATTCCCAAGCATTCCAAATCCCATAACATGCGCAAATTTTCCTGCTCTGCACTTGACGCAGAAAGATTTAGAACAGATGCCCTGTTATAGACATTTTCATCGCTCTCTAAAGAACCGCATAGAGAATATCCAAATAAACTCTCGCATAGAAAGAGCGATTTGGTGATTTTTTCTACTTTCCCCCCAAAGTTCAGTATATAGTAATAATTCGCACCCACGAGTACTTGAACCTCAGAGGTACATAACTCGTTCCAATTTGACAGCTCGTAAGAGGCTAGTCTCGTTCTTATTTGTTTACTAAGAGGGGGAGAGTGAAACTTCGCGTTCGAAATAACATCTGTTACTAAGGCCTCGATAAGTATGCTACGAGATTTATCATGCACGTGCGTCAACTTTAACTGTACTACATCGTACGATTTTAATTGGGCTTTTGAAGCTCCGAAAGAATATATCTCAAGCTTTTCTTTACGAATAATTGGAGGGCGTAAATCGGAAACTAAATTTTGTGTAACGAAGGTTTTCTGACTCCCAGAATCAAATAAACACATAGCTAATTTAGATTTTGAGCCAGACTCTACGTTAACACAACAGGTTTGTAAAAGAACTTTAGTAGGCATGTCAGATGATTTTGTTTCACTCGTGCAATGAGACACAGAAGCAATTGCGGAATCTTCATCTTCTTTAGGCCCTTGGTCAGATTTTGGAACATTATTCAAACATACTGAAGAATCGTGAAAATTCCCTTTACAAGAATTACATTGTTGGGAGTTAAATCGACATTTAGAAGAAATATGAAATTTTTTAAAACAGACGTAGCAGCGTCCTTCTTTTCTTAATTTTTCACGTTTTTCAGGAATAGAGAAAGCTTTACATTTCTGAGAATTATGAGAATTAGAGTCACAAAAAACACAACTATTTTTAATACTTGTTGTTAACGCTGAGGCTGAAGGAACGCTCTTTTTGAAATTATGAGAAGGATATTTGTATTTTTCTTTTTTGTCACGACTATAATTTTCAAAACTATTCAGATGCAACGTAGCTTCGCGCGATTCTACTTCATCTTTAAGGAAAGAAATTAACTCATTTACATCCATATCTTTATCTTTCTTTCTTTGCCGATTAAATTCCAGTGCGATTTCGGGAGGTATTAATTTCATCAATATTGGACAAAGTAAGTGTCCGTAGCTTCCTGATGCAGCACCAAGAAAATTTAAGTTTCTTATCTGAATTTCACAGTTATCATAGAGGTTTCTTAAATCAGTGACATTGGAAGAACTTTTCACGGATTTTAAATTTAGTAACTTATTCATATGAGCACTTATAACTAAATCATTACGACCAAATCTATTTTTTAGCAAATCAATGGCAGATTTATAATTTTCTTCAGTTAATGAAAAACCTGCTACAACATTAGCAGCACTTCCTCCAAGCATAGACTTCAAATAGGAAAATTTATCAATCGGAGTTAAGCTGGGATTTTTGTCAATTGCGTTTGAAAATTGGCTCCAAAAATCCAACCATGAGCTAGAATCTCCGTAAAATTTTCCTAAAGTAATTTTAGGTAATTTCATGGCACGTTCAGTATTGAAAATTTGGAATGAATCATTTTTAACATGTTCCTGATTTTCAAAAATAGCTTGCTTTTTCGAATGATGTGGATTTAAGGCCTTTGTAATTCTGTGTCTGTATTCTATTATGTTTTCCGTATAGCCTTCAGCATTTTCAATTCTGTTTCTACGTCGGAATCTGGAATAATATTTTGGATATCTACGTTTAAAATTTTGAGAGTTTCATGTTTTTCATTTAACTGATCTTTACATATGTTTAAGATATCAAATCTTTCCTCTTCTGATATATTCTGATCATCGAGTGTGTTTTTTTATTTTTGTGAGTAATTTGGTCGTTTGAGTGCGCACACCCTGGCGCCTTCTTTTCAAAGTTTCTAAAGTTTCTAATTTCTCTCTTTCCGACATATTTAAGCAATCAATATCAGAAATCAATCAATATCAGATCAATCAATAAAATTGAAATTAAACTGAGCTTACCTCAGTTCATTCAGTTGTCCTGTCGCGGACGCCAGAAATGATGGGGCTAAAGACCATCAGGTGAATTATATCCATAAAGAATATATCAATTCTAACAATAAACTTAACCATTTATTTACAATCAAAATATAATTAAGATTACACTTTCAAGCCAGTATTACAAGGACTGGCGACTCCCTTCAGACATCTTCGGAATCAGAGTTCCGTCTAAAGATACAAAAAAGGTTACCTTATCTTACTGGCGCGTAGACGGTACAAAAGTTTCGCCAAGGCGCAAAATATAGGGGGTTTTAATACATACCGTAACTTTCAAATCGTTCTTCACGAAATAACGTTATAATGAATAACGTTAATGATTTGAGAAATCAGTATTCGGTTACTTGACCCTAAACTGCTCGTGGAATAACGTTATATTTAATAACGATATTCAACGTACACTTATTATAACGTTATTCTTTTCTGTGCTATACATAATAACTCTAAGAACAGTAACAGAATGCATTCGGTTAATCATGTTAACCGTTCAGTTTATAACGTTAAACTCACATAACTATTTGATAACGATACAGTATCAATTAGTTAGAATATAACCTTTCGTTCAATAACAATTTAAATACGGTATGAGACCATAACGTTAAAGGAACAGAACGACATCTTCATACCGTTATAACGCAATAACGAAATGCAATTCATATTGAAACAATCCGTTACAAAATATAACATATTGGTCCAATATATTTAAATACGGTATAAGATCTAACCGTTCGAGTAACCTAAAAATTTTGATCCGAATCAGAGTTTTTTCGGACTGAGAGGAGGGTGAACGAAAGGTAAAAGTATTGAGTGGGTTCACCGCCTGTATATGTATTCTGTACGTAAAACACAGGACACATGCAAGGACTGATTTCCAGCAGGGCATTCGGGGCAATCGCCCGGGCCCCCAACAATAAGTGACACTCCCTAATAACTCTTTAACTCTAAAAAATTGCACATTTTGAATTTAATTTAAAATGAAAGACAGCTAATTTAATTTTATATATGTGAAAAAAACAGTAATCATAATTTGTTACTATTTCATAGCGCTATCATTATATGCACACCTTTTTTTTTTAGCTAACGGTATAGTCTCAGGCAATTATTCAGCGCAAACATCATTTAGGCGTGGTCTATGTAGTGGTTATTATTGTAAAAAAAGTAACATGTTGAAGCTTTGGGGGCTTCAGCATGTTAATTTTTTAGAAGATTAAAAAATATTTTGTTTAAAGTGTGAATGTCTAGCATTTTGTCCTATTATGCGGCTGTCAATCTATCAGTGTTGAGTTTTGGTCGCTTTTCTACAGATGCAACGTGAATACGCGTTAGAACCCTTTAAAATGTCCTTCGACCAAGACACTCCCTATCTTTTGCAAATAGCCCTTGTGTAGCTTTGCCATAATACAATACAACAAACAAAATAAAATCTTTTTAAGACAGAACGCTTTTAAAGTCTAGTCCTGCCAAGTGTTAGCAGTAGGAGGTGTGTTAAACAGTAACACTTTTAATTAGTAATAGGTTGGTGCACTGCAAAAAATGACCGTAAAATTTACGGCGAAACTGTGTTAAATACCTACGGTAAATAGCCGTACAACCTAAAAGCAACTATTTCGCCGTAATTTGTCGGTAAGTACCCTGACGAATCTTCTGCGCATGCTCAGCTGCTTCATCGCGAAGCTTACTCCCTAGTCTACAGTAATTTCGCCGTAACTGGATTGGCAATGCCTTTGAGTAGTCTTCCGCGCATGCGCATGCTCAAGTTTTATGGATGCATTGATTTATATAAGAATGTATTAGTATAAGTGTATTTAGGCGTGGGGGAAAAATAGTGTAGGTGCCTGTTTGTTTTTGTGAGTACTTCCGGGTTTACCTTATTTTCATAAGTATTTGTCCCTATATTTTTTACATGCAAGTATGTGGGTAAAATATATTTGGATATGTATTTTGTGCGTTCTGTATAAACATTTGATTTAGAGTATAACTGTATATCTGTATGTGTGCAAAGTGAACCCCTATTTACTTTACTTCCATTTGTTTGCCTGGGTTTTTACGTTTGTATTCGCGATCTCAACGACCTAAAGGGGGCGCTGTAGGATATAAACAAATGTGCTCGGTGACGGTTAGCTTGTTCGGACAATTGCTGTGCCTGCATTAAGAAACGCGGTTTTCATGCCTATTTTCTCTTTTTAGAGGTAACTTTTTGATTAAGATTTTTTAACTATTATGAAGCATATTAATTGTAACCCAAATAGTCGGTCATTAATTGAGGCTGAAAAGATTTTAAAAGCTGGCCATTTGATCTCCTGTGGCATATCAAAAGAAACTCATGAAGTCATTGATGTATGTGGATTTTGCATACAAACAAGTGCAATTAGTGCAACTCCACACATAGTCAATGTTAAATTAGAAAAATCAAGCTCTGTAGTGATTAGAGAAAGTAGCTCCACGTGTAAAGCTGGAGCTGGTATTTGTAAGCACCAAGTTGCTGTTTTACTGCAATGTTACAAGTAATAATATACTTCTTTAATTCTCATTTGTTATAATTTTTCATTCAGTGACTGATGAATATTTTTATTTTCGCTCCTCGTATTTATAATTTGGAATTGTGTTCATAAAATTAATCCAAGCATTGATGACTAGATCTTTCAAACATTAAAGAAAAAACGGCAAAGTATATTATTACATACTTCTTGGTATAAAATCACTCTCAAGAAAATGTTTTCCACAAACAACCATTCTGTCCGATACTTTTTTGCCAATTTTCAGAGCGTTAATCTATTGTCTCCTAAGCTTCCACGTGGTCGCTTCGGATGAATTGTTTTGATTTCCTTTAATTGACGGAAATCTGTGGAAACTCGGTCGAGGAATATCTTTCCCCTTAGAATCACACTGAGGAACACAGCAATTAACTTTGTCGTTACCCATAATATATTTTGGCAAAAAAAAAAAAAAAACAATAATTACACACGTTTGAAATAAGCGCGTCTCAAAACAGTAATATGTAAGTATAAGCTGAGCTGAGCTGGCCAGGCAAGCCTGCCACATAGTAGTTCTAGTTAGGCCGCTAGATGGCGTATTCAAGTCCCGAGATCGCGAATTGGCTCATAAAATTGGTATGCATGTGATTTGTGAATATTCATTAAAATACAGATATGATTACTTATAATCAGAAAAAAATCATCTTAAAAATTAGAAAAATAACATCTGACATGTTAAATTGTAATTAAAAATCACTGCAAATGATAAAGGAAAAAAAAAATTAAGGAAAAAAGCGAAAATATTATTAAATAAATAAATAAAATAAAAAAAAGAACACAGAATATTCTCTCATTTCCCTAAATTAAGTTAATCGCTGATTACAAATAATTAATTAATAATTAAATAAAATTAACAACTCATTAAAAGCTGTCGCAAAACATCCTAAAATTAGAACTCCAGGAATATTTCAAGGAAAAATTTCGCATATCGCAACTGAAGTACATTTCAACCTTTAGTTTCGTTCTTTATAGCCCAGAGCTGTATACTGGTCAGTGCGCCGAAGTCCTGGCCCAGGGATTCGGAGTTCGAATCCCGCTGACGGTAAGTCAGAAAAGAAGGATTTAATTCTAAAATTAACAGATGGCAGCACATTAATAATTAACTAAAATGTCTTCGTAACCTTTCACAAAAATCAGGAGGAAAACACCTTCGCTCGTGACGTCACACCTACAACGCAAAAAATACGACGATATTTTTTGCGTCGCAGTAAATATTACGGCGATACGATGTCTTAAATACGGCATTAAAAATTGACTTGCTGTAAAATTTACGGCGAAATGGCTTCAGAAATACGGTGATAAATAAATTCACTCGCCGTAAATTTTAGTGATATTTTTTACAGTGTTTATAATTATCAAAACAATCCCAGCTTTCGATTCAGGGTGGTTTGTCCGTTTCAAACCTGGTGAAATTTGCTTGGAAGATAAGCCAGGAAGAGGTCGACCATCGGATTTTGACGACCAGGCATCTTTGGCAGACTGGAAGGGAACGAAAGCTGGGATTGTTCCGCCCGATGGGGAAAGGGAAAAAAGTCCTGCTAATTATGCACCAACCTAATAATTATAAATGTTAAAGTAATCAGAAGTTGTTCTTTCTGCACTTAAAAGGAATGTAAAAACGTGACATATTGATGTTGACACCGCCCATGAAAAGGTTAAATTGTAGGTCTGTTAAAAAAATATATATTTTTTAAAGGAAGTGGGAGTTAAGGGCTTAGCTAGAGTCACGTATCCTCCTAACACCGACATTTTTAGGTCAGATAGTGTTAGCATTAATGAGTATGTGTGTATTTTGCAAATCTAAAAGACGGGTATCTGCTTAGTGCTCCGCTGCCTTGGGCGGAGGTCTTTTTAAGAAATTCAACGCATGTTCACGCAACATGTGGCAAAAATCGCCCAAAACTTCAGACTGTTAGATAGACAGCCACGCAGTTGGCTCGAAGCCTGGAATTTGATATTTTATCAATCCACTATGCTCAATGTTTTATTCACTTGGCCACGGTACGGCATTATAAGCATTTAGATTTTTATGTCTTGCGAAAATTCCGTTTATTTATACACAACTCTAATGTATGGCTCCTTCCAAAGAAACGACTGTCTGCACTCCTGCTCAAGAAAGTGGAACGAAACTGGGAATCACTGATCTAGTGCTATCAGCAATGTTAATATATTTAAAAAGACATGCTGTTTTTCGTGTTTAATGTCATATGTAACTCATTGATCTCACGAACTCCGATTATGTATCAATCATCCATCACTTTTATGTTTTATCTTGTTTTTTGTATGCCATTTCTTTTTTGAAGGAAGGGGAGGAATGATGTTCAGTCGAGAAATAGTATTTTCTATATGTGCATGCAAATTATGTCCTCCCTAGGGATGGACGCGAGACGAGAATCGGGGCTGTCTCGTCTCGTCTCGCAGTGGTAAACCTCTGTCTCGTCTCGCGTCTCGTCTCGTCTCGCGTCTCGTCTCGTCTCGCAAACACTTTGTCTCGTCTCGCGTCTCGCAGAGAAATTGCTTGTCTCGTCTCGCGAGTCTCGCAAAATTAAGGACTGCGATTTTATTACCATATTTTTACTAGTTTATTAATACTATTTTATTGGAAATTAATATAAATAATAACAATTAGTTACATATAGCCACATTAGTACATATATTAGTAACCGTCAGGGGCATAGCGAAGGGGGTGATAGGGGTCACCCCCCATGAGGAATTTTTTGCAATACAAAATGTATATTCTTCACTCCCTTATCACACACACACACGTATACATATATAGTATGTGAGTTGCAGTAGTGTTACGACTACTGCATCCCCCCCTCTCATGAAAAATTTCTGGCTACGCCACTGGTAACCATATTAGTACGTGTGGGAATTTGAAGTAAAAGAAATTCAAATTTAATCTGTATATATAATGTCACACCGAAAATAGAGTATTTATTTTTATTTATTTATTCCAGAAACTGCGTAATTATACGTATGGTGGATAGGAGTTTCATTTGCTTTTGAAATTATAGTAGAGCACCGTTTATAGGTTTTTCAAGGGACCGAACTGAAACGACGTATAAATCAAACATGAAATATTAATAAAAAACTTTGATTATTACCGGTTCAACATTACTAATTCAAATTTATGTAATTGTAAATTATTCATATTAGTTTTTACGATAGAAACAATTGCTAGATTTTTATAAAATCTCAAATGTGAAACAAATTGAATCTTTATTGTACTATATCTTAAATACCGCATAGACTTAGTATTTACAGTGAATAACAATTATGAGTGAATAACAATTATGATTTGTTGTTACAGAACTTGAATTTAATAAATCATTTAGTCACCTGATGTGATGTCTATGCTTATTAATTAAAGCATTACGGACTGTTAATGAAGTTAATGAGATGCTTTTTCCTTCGTGTTCTGACAAGCAAAGTATATTCTAAACTCTTCAATATTGTCAACTGCGCCTTTAAAAGAAGGTTGCTAAAGGTACAACCCTCCATACATGCTTTATTTGACCTATATAACAAAAGTGTCTGTCTAAACTGGAAAATAACTGCTGAGACAGAAAAATGTTGACGTTTAAAACGACGTATAACTGATATCGGCGTCATATAAACGAAGCATTTTTGCTAAAATAAATAGGAATGAATCGGGACTTCATGAAAGCGACGTATAAATGTTGTTTCTAATGCACTCTAGCAACCGTGGAGCGGTACCACATCCTCATATAGATAGGCGATGAGCGGAAGGGGTGACTTCCATTTTGATGAGCCTAAGTGGGAGGAAATCCAACTTTAGCCGGCGTCCCCTCATTTTGAACCCATTCCAGAGGAGGGACCAATCCCCTGAAATAGGCACCCCCAGGGGTATCGTTTAACAACTTGGAGGACATTGGAGCCACGACGGATTTTACGCACACTCGCTCCCATGAGCGTACACGGACCCACAGCAGCCGATTCAAGAGGGAGTTGATCCTCCCTAGCACTGGCCAAGCCGGATGCTGCTTCACTTGCCGTGTTCTTGTTCTTATGGGAACAGAGTTTAGCGCCCAGACCACTGCGGGACACGTATAAATGTAAAAATCGTATAAACGAGAAGCGTATAAACGGTGCTTTACTGTATATAACTCTTTGAATTTTGTTAGAAATTCTGCACAACTTAGGACAGTTGCGCAAATAAAATTTTGATTAAATTAAATAGCCCCAATACAGTGTATTCAGAAATCTTTCAATGGGGGGGGGGGGCGGGAGAGGGATAAGTATAGTGAAGCATACGTATAGGCTTGTCATAGAACACACACGAACACAAATTTTGCTCTTTTTTATGCATAAATTGTGGACCTTCTGTTGAAAATAATAAAATAAAGAAATAATTGAATTACTTAATTATTAATTGAATAAATTGATCGTTTAATTTGTTTGGATTCTTATATATTTTCCATAATTAAATTAGTCAATCAGAAATAACTTCTTAAAAAAAAAAAGAAAAGAAAAGAAAGAAAGAAAACTCTTTAAATCAAATGTTAGTGGAATATGTAATGTTTTGAAACAAATTTTCATTTCTAAATGATATAAAAAAGAAACCGATTTTAAGGGAACATTTTAAAGGAAACTGGTTTAAAATTATTTAAAACTCAATGTCAAATATTGGTTATAAATAACTGATTAAAATTAATAGTTTTGCTCGAATAGTTTTAATAATAATACTTTTACTCTTATTGACATTGTATAGCGTATTGCCCCTCACCAACTTTGATTAAACATACCTCTAAGCGTTTTCATGAAAAAGGCTGAAACTTTGTGCATCGCCTCATTAATGTATGGGGACGCATTTTACCTTTTTGGGAATTTTTGTAAGAGGCCTGTATATAAAGTAAAATTTAGTATGTATTTACATTTAATGATCTGAAAATTTTATTCGATACCATAAAGTAACTCTGTTGTTTATTCTATCTGGGGGGCGTGTGCCCCCCTTTTTAACCCCCGACACTACGTCTATGGTTCATATGTATTTTACGCTTAAAACAATACTTAACCTAGTAACAATAGCTTCCTAAGGAAGGCTTATCATTGTTTCCAGACCAACAGAATTGTGGAGGGGCACATGAAAGTTTTGAGGGGGGCACCTATTGAATTTAAGAGCAGAAAAGGGAAGTATCTTTTAAATTTTAAAACAAATGTTTGTTTAAAAGATTTTGAGATGAAGTTAGGGCAAAGGGGGGGGGGATACGTGCCCTCACCCTGCGTCCTCCCCAACGCAAAACCTGTGGCTCATATGTATTATACGCTTAGAAAAACCTAATAACAATAGCTTCCTGAGGAAGGCTTATCACTGCGTTGCGTCCTGCCCTACTGAAATTTTGGAGGGGTACAGGAAAGCATTGAGGGAGGGGGGGGGTGCACATATCGAATATAAGAGCAGAAAAAAAAAAGTTTTTCAAATTTTCAAACAAATGTTCATTTGACAAATTTTTTGAGACGAAGTTTAGAGGAGGCACGGTCGAAGGGGAACGTGACCCCTTGTGCCCCCCTCCCGACGCTTTTGCTATGGTTCATATGTTATATGCTTAGGAAAGCCTAATAACAATAGCTTTTCTAAGAGGTTTATCACTCTCAGACCTACTGAACTGTAAGTTAACCCCTTTACCCCCAAACAAAAGAAATTTGGACATAAGATCCAATTACCTTTCTCATGTATATTACAAAACAAAGAATGTTTATGTCCAACATTTAGTAAAAATTATGGGCGCGTTTACCGTTCGCGTTTTTTCCGCACACCATTTCTGATATACAAGCATGGCTGACTGGGATCTTCCCTTCCCCGGCTTTCCAAACGGGTCTAAAAGCCCGTATAAGCGATAGTTCGCATTCCTTCCGCCGTGGCGTATTTATATGTCCTGAACAGAGCGATTTAAAGGGGCAGTCCATATGATTAAAAGGGCTTTAAAACTGTCAAAAATGCGTGATTAAAAATTTTTTTTTTCTGTTTTGTTTAAACAGAATGTATCTTTATCTATAAATATTTTGAAACGTTTCTTCATCCATGCACATATTGAAAAAAAATTTAAGAAATTGTTAGTTGGTTAATGCTTTTAGGAGCTTCTTCGACATGTAATAAATTAATAATAAATAAATATATTAATTTATGTTTTATTTAAATCTTCAGAAGACTGTAATACTTTTTAAAGACTTGTTTTTCGGAACTCCTACATATTTTAATATATTAATATAGCATTCTCCCTATACGAAAAAACACTCAAAATACTGGGGTTAAACGATAAAATAAATAAAAATTTTGTAAAAAAAAAACACACATAAAATGTAACTTATAATAGTTAGGATCGTTTCGACCAAAAAATTCTTTCGGTCTGCATCAGAAAAAGTCCGAGACGCACGGGCGTAGCCAGAGGGGGGCTGCTGCCCCCCGCCCCGAAATGGGACAATTTACTTAGCTTAACAAAACTGCCGACCGTTAGATCGACAGCCGCGCGGTAGGCCCGAACGTGGGACCGTAACGCTTCCACCATCTACCATGTTTAGTGTCTTATTTACTTACTTATTTATATATATATATATATATATATATATATATGTAGAAATATTAAAAAATGTCATTTTAATCTTTTTAAAATAAATAAGTCAACGATAGGTGTTTTGCCGCCCGCAAAAATTTTCTGCACGGGACTAGCGCCCCAACCGCCCCACCTACGCTACGCCACTGCGAACATCCCTTATGAATAACGAGTATTCAGATTCTATCTATAGGAAAACGAACAAAACTACAGACCGTTAGATCGACATAATACGGTACCCCGTTCGCGCGGTAGGCCCGAACGGGGGACCGTAACGCTTCTATCATCTACCATGTTCAGTGTCTTATTTACTTAATTATTTATTTGTTGCAGTATAATTTGTTTAGATAACTGAACCCATCCTCCAGAAAAATTTCATATTTTTATTTATTATTATTTTAATCTGTTACAATTTGATATTTAGCTTACAATTGAACTTTAGCTTTAAATTTGATACCCAGCCCACCCCGAAATGAAATCCTGGCTACGCTACTGCGCGAGACGAAGGTCTTTCTCTGATGAAGACTGAAAGAATTTTTGGTCGAAACAATCGTAACGAAGTTACATTTTATGTGTGTTTTTTCACAAAGTTTTTATTTTGCAATACATATACGTATGTTCGTGTCAGTGGCGTAGCCAACGGGGGCATAGGGGGTCACCCCCCCCTCCGATTAGAAAATTTTTGCCATACAAAATGCATATGCTTCGCTCCCTTATCACATACACTTATACACAAATGTGAGTTTCAGTAGTCGTAACCCCCCCCAAGAAAAAATTCTCGCTACGCCACTGGTTCGTATTATTAGGTTTTGGTTTAGTATACCCATAGCAAGGATAAATTTTAATCTTTTTGTGCTTTAACGAATTATTCTAATAATCAAAATAGGCTCCAGCAGGGGATCCAGGGGGGGCGTGCACGTGCCCCCTGTCAGGGAGCCAGTGACCCTCCCCTTTCGGGGACTCCTTATTCATTCATCAGAGAATTTTAAGATAGGAAATAATCCAATTTTTAGGCCAATTTTCATTTTGAAAAATTTAAAAGAAAAACTAATTTCGTAGTACTTTCGCTTTTCAAGGATTTGTGAAAGGATGCGTTTACATTTCAATCAGAAACAAAATTTCAGATTAGTGGGGGATGTTCGCAGTGGAGTGGCGTAAGGGGGGGACGTCCGACCCAGGCAGAAAATTTCTAGAGGCGGTATAATGCCTATGGTTAAATTATTTTAAGAAGATTAAAATGTCATGGAGTTTTGGGCGGTTTTCTCCAGGTGAAACATGAATATGCCTTAGAACCCCATAAAATGTCCTCCGACCAAGCCCTCCACCCTTCTGCTTAGGTGTATTATTAAAAAGAAAAGAGGAAAATTCTCTGTGCAAATTATTCAGGAGCTAAGTGAAATTGTTTAAAATTACTTTAAACAGATTAACAAAAATAATAAATAAAAACATGGAATTTTTCTGGAGGATGGGCTCAGTTATCAAAACAAATTATACTGCAATAAATGAATAATTAAATAGGTAAGTAAATAAGACACTGAACATGGTAGATGGTGGAAGCGTTACGGTCCCACATTCGGGCCTACCTCGCGGCTGTCGATCTAACGGTCTGCAGTTTTGTTTGGTTTCCTACAGATAGAATTTGAATACACGTTATTCCTACGGGATGTTCGCAGTGGCGTAGCGTAGATGGGGCGGATGGGGGGCTCGCCCCGTGCAGAAAATTTTTGCGGGCGGCAAAACCCCTATCGTTGACTTATTTTAAAATGACATTTTGACATTTAAAATGACATTAGATTAAAATGACATTTTTTAATCTTTATATATATATATATATATATATATATATATAAATAAATAAATAAGTAAGTAAACAAGACACTGAACATAGTAGATGGTGGAAGTGTTACCAATAAGCAAAATGAATTCATGTTTTCATTTCAAGTTTAAATGAAACCTTTGTAATTTTTTTTTAATAATTCTTTGTTATTGAAATTACGTAATAAATGTTTCCAATGCAGCACTTTTATTACGTCAATTCTTTGATGATTTGCATTTAACATTAATACTACGGATGTAGCAATGGCTTTCTAATGGTATAAGTAAGTCAACGATAGGGGTTCACCGCCCGCAAAAATTTTCTGCGCGGGGCGAGCGCCCGAACCGCCCCACCTACGCAACGCCACTGCGAACATCCCGTATGAATAACCTGTATTCAAATTCTATCTGTAGGAAACCGAACAAAACTGCCGACCGTTAGATCGACAGCCGCGCGGTAGGCCCGAACGTGGGACCGTAACGCTTCCACCATCTACCATGTTTAGTGTCTTATTTACTTACTTATTTATATATTTATATATATATATATATATATATATATATATATATTTAAAGAAATATTAAAAAATGTCATTTTAATCTTTTTAAAATAAATAAGTCAACGATAGGTGTTTTGCCGCCCGCAAAAATTTTCTGCACGGGACTAGCGCCCCAACCGCCCCACCTACGCTACGCCACTGCGAACATCCCTTATGAATAACGAGTATTCAGATTCTATCTATAGGAAAACGAACAAAACTACAGACCGTTAGATCGACATAATACGGTACCCCGTTCGCGCGGTAGGCCCGAACGGGGGACCGTAACGCTTCTACCATCTACCATGTTCAGTGTCTTATTTACTTAATTATTTATTTGTTGCAGTATAATTTGTTTAGATAACTGAACCCATCCTCCAGAAAAATTTCATATTTTTATTTATTTTTATTTTAATCTGTTAGAGTAATTTTAAACAATTTAACTTAACTCCTGAATAGTTTGAATAGAGTTTTCCTCTTTTTTTTAATAATACACCTAAGCAGAAGGGTGGAGGGCTTGGTCGGAGGACTTTTTAAGGGGGTTCTAAGGCATATTCATGTTTCATCTGAAGAAAACCGCCCAAAACTCCATGATATTTTAATCTTTTTAAAATAAGTTAACCATAGGCGTTATACAGCCTCTAGAAATTTTCTACCCTGGTCGGGCGTCCCAACCTCAATAAATATACCAAAACCTATTAATACGAACCAGTGGCATAGCCAGAATTTTTTCATGGAGGGGGGGGGGGTACGACTTCTGCAACTCACATTAATGTATAAGTGTACGTGATAAGGGAGCGAAGAATATGCATTTGTATGGCAAAACATTCCTCATCGGAGGGGGGTTGTGACCCCCTATGCCCCCTTGGCTACGCCACTGACACGAACATACGTATACACGGAAGTATAGGCAGAATAATATAAATAAAAACTTTGTGAAAAAAACATACATAAAATGTAACTTATAATACGTTACCATCGTTTCGACCGAAAAATTCTTTCGGTCTTCATCAGACAAAGACGTTCGTCTCGCGCAGTGGCATAGCGAGGATTTTATTTCGGGGTGGGCTGCTTATTAAATTTAAAGCTAAAAAGCTAAAGTTCATTGTAAGCTAAATATCAAATTGTAAGCTAAGTAAATTGTCCCATTTCGGGGCGGGGGGCAGCAGCTCCCCTCTGGCTACGCCTGTGCGTCTCGGACTTTTTCTGATGCAGACCGAAAGAATTTTTTGGTCGAAACGATCGCAACTATTATAAGTTACATTTTATGTGTGTTTTTTTCACAAAGTTTTTATTTATTTTATCGTTTAACCCCAGTATTTTGAGTGTTTTTTACGTATAGGGAGAATGCTGTATTAATATATTAAAATATATAGGAGTTCCGAAAAACAAGTCTTTAAAAAGTATTACAGTCTTCTGAAGATTTAAATAAAACATAAATTAATATATTTATTTATTATTAATTTATTACATGTCGAAGAAACTCCTAAAAGCATTAACCAACTAACAATTTCTTAAATTTTTTTTCAATATGTGCATGGATGAAGAAACGTTTCAAAATATTTATACAGTGGACTCTCTCTATCTGAACACTCTCTAATGTGAACACCCCGGTAATATGAACACATTACGACAGTCCCGGCAAAGCTCCATAGACTTAACATTAGATTAACTCTCTGTATTCTGAACATCCTCTAATCTGAACACCCCGCTATTATGAACGCTACTTTTGGTCCTCATTCAACCTTTACCTCTCCGTAAACTGAACATGTGTTGGCAACTGGAATTCGAGGAATTCCCCTAGCATGGAAATTCAGAGAAAAGCTCATCCCCTCGTGACTGGAGGGTACACTCTCCAAAAGAAGTATTCGAGCAAGAGAGAAATTTCCTATTTTAGATTTGCGAATAATAATTGAGTTTTTGAAAAACGCACAACTTGATAGAAATATGGAAAGTCATATTTATACATAGCCTAATTCATATTCTATGATAAATAATTTTAAATATACGAAACCAAGGTAGGAAATTTCTCTCTTGCTCGAATACTTTTTTTGTTGGGTGTACAGCGTTTCAAGTTTTGGGTCAAGTTCTTTTGTATTCCCTCATTCACAGAGCTCGCACCCCCTCTCCCCCTTCGGCTTTTTCATATGATACAGTCCAGAAACCAGCGGATGGATCTGAAATTACCGGCCTTTGAGGCAACTGTAATCTTGACCAATGAAATGGAAGTGTTTAGGCAGGTGTTTATTTAGGTGTGTATTTGAAGTCATGTGTCGTATGGCTTGTAGAGAGGTGAGGTAGCATAATCTATTTGGTTTTGTTCCTTTTTGCTCAGAAAAGAATAAAGTTTTCGTCATTTCACTGTCCTTGCAGGATAAGAATCACTGTAGTTACGCAGATATGTCGGAAATAAGTGCTAAAACGAAAAAAAGGAAAGAACTGAAACTTCGGGAAAAATATGAAGTTATTAAAAAATTAAAGTTGAAAGTTAGTCAAAGAAAAATTGCATCAGAGTTTGGAATTTCTGTAGGCCAAGTCAACGGAATAAGCAAGAAAGAGAAAGAAATTATTGCTGCTCTTGAAGCAAATGAACCGTCTTCAAAGTGTAGAATTTTTTAAAAGAAAACGGGAAACGAGAGCATAAATAATCACGTCTGGAAGTTTTTTACACAAATGAGAACAAAGAATCTTCCAGTCACTGGACCTTTGCTAAAACAGATTGCTTTGGATTTTGCAGAAAAGGAAAATATCAAAGAATTCAAAGCATCAGAAGGATGGTTGACTCGCTTCAAAAGTCGGCATAATATTGAATTTAAAATTATGAATGGTGAAGCTGCAGACGTAAATATGGACACTGTGGAAGAGTGGAAAACTAAACTTCCGGACTTAACAAAGGATTTCAACGCAGCTGATATTTTTAATGCCGACGAAACCGGCCTGGCTTCAGAGCTCTTCCAAATAAAACTTTAGCAGAAAGAAGTGAGAAATGTGTGGGTGGGAAATTGTCGAAAGAAAGACTTACCGTCATGCTCTGTGCCAGTTCCACAGGAGAGAAGCTCAAACCACTGGTAATCGGAAAAAGTGAAAAACCAAGATGCTTCAAAAATGTGAATATCGCATCATTGCCTGTTCACTATAAATCAAATCGAAAAGCCTGGATGTCATTCCCAATTTTCTCACAGTGGTTGGAGGACATCAACGAAATGATGAGGAGAGAAAGAAGAAAAATTCTTCTTCTTGTGGATAATGCAGCATCACACAAAAACATGCAACTGAGCAATGTGAGCCTGAAGTTTCTACCACCAAACTGTACTCCTGTTATCCAACCATTGGATCAAGGAGTAATCAAGACCTTTAAAGCTCACTACCGAATCCATTTTCTGAGGAAACTGTCCCTGGTGATGGAGGAGGCAAATTCTGCAGCTGAACTAACAAAGAAAGTCAACGTTATGGATGCTGTCCACTGGATATCAATGGCTTGGAATGAAGTAACCCCTCACACTATCAAGAGATGCTTTTATAAAGCAGGACTCCCGTGTGAGGATGAACATTTAGGAATAGAGGACCAAGTATCAAAAGCTGTGAATGACTTGGGGTCAATTCTTCAGGAGCTTTATACTGAAACTGAACCTGACTCTTATCTCGAAGTTCATGGAAGCCTTCCGATTTGTGACAACATCTTTGAAGAGGAAGAGGATAGCGAAGAAGAAGAAGCTCAAGACACTAATGAAACAAAAAGAACACTTACATTCAAGCAGTATGGCCAAGGGATTCAAGACCTGATGGACTATGCGGTTGAGCATCATCCGGAAGCCTTTCCACTTCTTAAGCAACTAGACAATATGTATGCTGCACGAGCATATACATTGCAAAAACAGACTAAAATTACTAACTTTTTCAAGTAATTAACCATTTATGTATTATATATAATTATGTATTATTATATATTTTGTAAAACATTTTTAATAATAATAAATTTAAAAAATGACATGGTCCCACAGAATTTTATTTGACATTGCAGTAGCTGCCAAATCTAAACTAAGCACCTCCATCTCAGTAGCTAGCGTTGCTAACCAGGCTAAGCATTCTATATAATCTAAAATTTCATTGCGTACCCACATTTCTCAATCTCCCTCTATAGTGAACACCCCCGTAATCTGAACACTTTTCCCTGGTCCCTTTAGTGTTCAGAATAGAGAGAGTCCACTGTACATAAAGATACATTCTGTTTAAACAAAACAGAAAAAAAAATTTTTTTAATCAAGCATTTTTGACAGTTTTAATGCCCTTTTAATCATATGGACTGGCCCTTTAAATCGCTCTGTTCTGGACATATAACTACGCCACGGCGGAAGGAATGCGAACTACCGCTTATACGGGGTTTCCTATTGTTCTCGGTTTCGTCTGGATAGCCGGGGAAGGGAAGATCCTAAGTCAGCCATGATACAAGTGTTCAGAAAACGACAAAAATGTCCAATTTTTTTCAGGGTGTCACATTTCCATATTACGATCATTTCTAAAATTTTTGTAGTCGCAATTGATCCCATAAGACGCATCGCTTTGTACCCAGTTCTGAAAATGCCCCCCCCCCCACGGTCCCCCTCACTTCTTTCTTCATCTTTGTTGAATGTTGGGGGCGCCACCCCTATGCTTCCGCCTGGAAGGAACAGCAAAACAAAGTTATATAAACCAAACAAGAAACAGGGGGAGGGGGGGGGGCTATCCCTAAGGGAAAGAATCTGTCGCACCCCTTGAAAAATTTCGGGAACGTGGAGCAACTAATTAGGATATCTTTGACCTTCAAACTGGACAGCCGAATTCCAAGAAGAGGGAATCTTTTTCTGAAGGACATCCGCTTTTCCTGTTCGCGAAAATATTTTGTACAAGAGGAAGCAGTTTGCCCTAGCCTAGCAACACACCAATGTTACATGCCAATTTACGCCAATGTAAAAATATGATTACAGCTTGTTAGTTGTTTTTACTTTATTATTATAAATATTTGGATAACAAATTATTTTCTTCTTTTTCTCAATTTTTACAAGACCTCTCTTCAAAATCAAGAACTTATTTCGTATTTTCATTTGTTTTGTATCGTGTGTTTAAGAAACATACAAACATAAGTTATTAAAAATAATTTTTAAACTAATCCCTCCTAAAAAGTACTTGAGTGCGAGCCAAATATTCTATTTTACTAGTTTTATATTGGCGGGGCAATATAAAACATGAAACTTACCCCTGTTTACTATGTTTGAATCTAGATTGTTATCAACCATTATTAAATAAATGCAGGTTTTATTTTCTTTCTCCGTTGATTTTTTTTTTTTTTTTTTTTTTTTTTTGGTGTGTGTGTGTTATTGATTTAAGTCGAAATACTAGAACTTTTAGAAGATGTTGATATTTTGCTGGGCTTCAGTGCGCCCCCACCTGCGTTAGCTTTTTCCATCTTGAGTATAACGATGAGCGGTGTGGTGTTTCTAGCGCTCGTTTGCAACCATAAGATTTCCCAACCATAGAAAAAGTTCTGATACCAACTGCCCGAAATTTTCATTTCGTTTGCTTTAGTCGTTATTACATGATGCGCAAAAAAAAAAAAAAAAAAAAAAAATAGTTACACTCTTTGAAACGATTTTCGAAAAATCTCAAAATCTAATCAAAACTTTTTAAAAAATTGATGTGCGTAGTTTAAGTGCAGTGAGTGACCACTTATCATATCACCAAATATCATTTCAGTCCCTTTAGCGCATCGTGAGGTGCGAACAAATATTTACGCCGTTTGAAACATTTTATGCAAAATCTCAAAATCTGATCAATTTTTAAAAAAATAAAAAAATTCGACGTTATTGTTTAAGTAGAGGGATCTGATCATTTTTTTTTAATTTGACTCGTATAGTTTAAGTTTAGTGATTTTCTATCATGTCACCAAATTTCACTTCATTTTCTTGAGCCATTTTTACGTCATTGCATTTAAAACAGCATGTGCTTCTACTCATTTCTTAGATGTTAATTACTGGAGCAAGAACTGTCAATCACTGGAGTCAAAACTTTGTTCTTGGTATCAATGACTGGTGTTGCCACCATGACAACTTATAAAATATAGAAAAAATAGAAATTTCCAATATTCTATGATAAATTACCTTACATGAAAATTCAAAGTTTTGAAAACAAAAATTTCGTTTCTAGATAGTTTTTATAATTAGCAATTACTAGTTAATGCTTAGTATTGCCTTTAAAATGTTAATTACTAGTGCCCTTATCCTACAAATTTCAAAAGCTCAATATTACACAAAAAAGACTTTTAATACTACATTTAGAAATTGTTATAAATAGGAGGTGGAAAGGGGCCATCGAGCACTATGTCTCTTAACCTGAAAGAGCTTATAAAACAGAAAAAAAGGTTCTAGATTAGATTACAAATAAGCGAAACACGCAGATCTCTAGATTAACGAATCTGCTTGTAAATATCAAGCAGTAATCACCTTTTTATTCTTACTTTCTGATTTAGTGTTTTGATCTGAGTATTAGAAGGATAGTTGAATCCAAGGAACAATACAAGAGCAACAATTTCTTTTTCTGCAAATTTGGGAAGAAAAATAAGTTACGTTGATAGTGAAGCCCATGAGCTTCGGGGCCTCCAGGCATTTGTCCTGTGAAGCCTCCCTATTTTTACGGCACTGATGCAGTATCACAAAATAAAAATATTCTGTTCAAAATAGTTATACAAAATGAACGCCCCCTTTTAAAATAACAAGAAAGATAAATAACGTCATACGCATCGATTATATGACAATTTCCAACACATGGTTTTTGCGCTAAATTTGGCGAAGTATTGTTCGCAAATCTTGCGAGTTTTTTGAAGATAAGATAATATTGTATTATCTCTTTAGACCATAGGCGTAATCTGGGGGGGCAAGGGGGGGCAATTGCCCCTGCAGTTGTAAAAATTGCCCCCCTAGTCTAAAAAGTCAGGGGGCAAAGTTATGATTTTGAACCCAAATCATGCATTTATAAGCCAAATATACCATCATATTCAAGATTCAAAAAAAAAAAAAATCCCGGCAAAAATCAACCAAAGAATAGAGTCACAGAAGCTTTTCAACCCAACAGGAACGATGGCATATTCTACCAAATGGCCAAGCTAGATAATTTCTCAGGAAAGCAAAAATCAGTGTTTATGTTTTAATTAAATTAGAGTTTAAATTAACAAAAAATTAGAGTTTATGTCATGTGGGGCAAACCATAATTAGTGCCGTGTGCATGGGCGCCCATAGTGATTTTTCTAGGGGGGGGGGCAAACTTAAAAAAAAAATTCTAGAGGGGGGGGGGAAATTTCAAACTTTTAACAAACTTAGTTCTGTTTTTGCCATTTGTTAATATAATGAGGCATTAACTTAAACCTTTAGGGAGGGGAAGTTCCCTACCTTGCCCCCCCTTATGGGCGCCCATGGTCGTGTGCCCCCTCGGATGGAGCCGCGCCCCATCCCAAGAAACTATAACTGATTTTGGCGTTCCATTTAGAATGTCTCCCGGTGCTTGTCCCCGCTTGCCTCCCCCCTTTAGTTGCCGCCTGTCACAGGTTGGGGCCAGTTTCTAATTTATATTTTAAATAGCGGCTACCCGCGACTTCGTCCGCGTCGGCTTTAGAATTAGGTCCCGAGAGAAACGAAGCATGTGTGAATAACAAATATGTTTGCAACTAAAGAAACTGCATTTAAATATTATTTGCTATTTATTTATTTTAAATGAAGTATAATGCATGGTAGTATACTTCATTTAAAATAAGAGAGTATGCAGAATTACTAAATTTAGATTTTTTCAGGCGTTTGGCGAATAGAGACAGTTACGACAGTATTTTCGAACTGTTTTGAGTGTTCTTGGAAAAGAAATATTTATGCTATGCATGAATTTTAGCCTACCGTAAATGTCGGCGTATAGCGCGCACCGGCGTATAACGCGCACCTATAATTTTAAACTTCATTTTTTTATTTTTATGTATATCCTCCGTATAACGCGCACCCTTTACTTTGCAATCACAGACTTGCCCTATGGAATCCAGAAAGTCTTTTACTTTGGGATATGTTCAGATCGCATTTAACGGTTAATACAAAAAATTTAATGAAAGAGTGTAACACAGACATGGCACTTATTCCAGGCGGATTAACGCCATTAGTTCAACCTTTAGATGTGTGTATTAATAAACCATTCTAAGGAATTTTAAAACGATTTTGCAATACATAGATGTTGGAAGGAGGTAAAGTATTTAAGACAGGAGGTGAAATGCGTCATGCCAGTCTAGAAATAGTGAGTGAGTGGATAATACAAGCATGGGATGAAATTAAACTTGACATAATTAAAAAGTCATTTAAAAAGTGCAGTATATCGAACAATCTAGATGGAACGCATGATAACTATTTATTTATCGATCAGAGTACAGTGATAGTGAAGATGAAACTGAATTTGATCATGTGCCTGAAAATATAACGGAAGATAAATATGATGAACTTTTTATGCTGTCCGATAATGAAAATTGAAGTTCATTTCTTTTAAATAAACAACATTCAGGTACTTGTAGAAATGTCATTTTTTAAAGCTCATCTTTTCCTTATTTTTAAATTTTTCATTTCTATAACCGGCGTATAACGCGCACCCTTAAATTTCGACCTTATTTTTTGTATGAAAAGTGCGCGTTATACGCCGGAATTTACGGTATGTTAATCAGGAATAGTGCAGCTTTCTATTAGCGAAAAAGTTTTAGAATCGGTTATTAAGAAATGCTCATAGAACGTAATGTATTAGAATTATTTTGAGTGTTCCTGTAAAGGTACTATTTTAGCCTATAATACTCAAGAATAGTGTAGCTTACTATCAGTGAAAAAAGTTTTAGAATCGGTTCAGTACTTACAGAGATACACATAGAGAGTAATTCTTATGAGTATCCCTGTAAAAGAACTATTTGTGATATATGCATAAAAGGTAGCCTATAACACTCAGGGTCCCCCCAGTGTCTAAGAGGTTCTGCTCTCAAAACTGGAAGGTGGGAGGTGCCAGGTTCAAACTCCGGTCGCGCCTGTCGACCTAGCCGCTTGCAGTTTTCCATGTTTTTATTCCAAAAGCCCGCGGAAATACGGGCTAGGATCCCTTAGAAAATTCCACACAGAGGAATTCCCCATATAGGCCTAGGACTTTCAATTAGTGAAAAAAGTTTTAAAATCGGTTTAGTAGCTACAAAATTTCCATAGAGCGCAATGCATTTGCATTATTTTGAGTGTCTTTGTAAAAGAATTATTTATGCTATGTGCTTGAAAGGTTGTCTGTATGTTAATCTAGGGCATAAGCTATCTTCATTACAAATTTTTCCAACCATTTTTGTGTGATTCAGTCAAAAACATCCAAACACATAAACGAACACATTTATATTATTGGTAAGATTTGGAAATTTACGAACTTTAAGAAACACATCTGGACTTTTCTTGGTACTTACGTATTATCCCGGCGGTCATTCCCGCTATACTGTTTTTTCGTCAAATGAGTTGCCAAACTGTTGCCAATTATTTTTCTTTCAACTCTTCTCTGTTTTCTTTTTTTTCTGCGTCTTTCTTTATCCTCTCCTTTGTGTGTTTTGTATATCTCTCGTCTGTTCTAATTTTAAATGTTACGTGTTTGTGCGTATTGTAGAGTGCTGATAGTATACCAGGACCGAAAACGAAGGAGACGCAAGTTAAACGGTAGAGTCTTCAGGCAAATTGTCGCTTTTCAGATCGTATTTATGCGAGACGGAAGAAAATGCGAGAATTCTCGCGAGAAATCTCGCGCGAGACAAGACTCTGTCTCGTATCGCGTCTCGTTCCGCAAAATATTTTCTTTCTCGTCTCGCGTCTCGTCTCGCAAAAAAATGCCTGTCTCGTCTCGCGTCTTGTCTTGCGAGACAATGCGAGAATTCTCGCGTCTCGCGTCCATCCCTAGTCCTCCCTCCCCCCCCCTTGCAAATGTGAAGGGGGGAGGGAGGGAGGACATAAAAGACCTCCTCAAGAGGGTGACAATTAAAGATCCAATAAAGAATAAAATGGTGGAAAACCGTGAAACTGTTATGATAAAAAATATATATATTGCTATAACGTAAATGTGATGACTTGTTTTCGGAATATTTTGTCATTTGTCTCATGTCTCAATGATCCTCATCTCTAAATATATCGCATTTTTACTTTCCGAACCTGTTCTATGTATGGAAGTATTGTAATCCTGAAAATATTCGACTTTTAAGATTTTCATGTATTTATACGTTTTCGGGAATTAATTCATTTATGTTGTTCTTGCGGTAATGTATTTATGTATGTCTGTAATTGTGTACGTAAGCAAACACGATAGCTCCTAAACAGTGCATTTGATTGAGCTGAAATTTTGTATATATATTATAGACCACCCTCGCATGACCCATATTGATTTTCACGTGTACAGGATGTATAGTTTTTACAAGGCTGTAGAAAGAATTTAATACATTGGACGGGAGCTCTTGAAAATGCGTTAGCGTCTATTGAGAATTTCAATATTTTGTATTATGGCAAGCCTACATGAAGGGCATCTACCCACGGGAGAGGGAGCTTTGGGCAGAGGACTTCTTTAAGGGGTTCTAACGCCTATTTACGTTGTATCTGCATGCACATAAAACCATCTGAAACTCCAGACTCTTTGATCGACACATTATGGTCTATAGACATAAATAATTTAAGGCGTACTAGTGCCTAAATGGTGCATTCGTATAAGTTCAAATTCAGTATGTATATTGTAGATCTCCGTTTTAAAGCCTATTTAGAACACTAGATTCTCGTAAATGTAGGCACGAACAATGACTTTCATTTACAGTACGGTACATACATACTGTACTAATGTACAGCACTTGTAAGTAAGCTTAGCATGTAAACGTGTTCCTTTTTCATTCAATTAATTAAAAGCTCTTTTCTTTAAAAATATTTTTTTATCCCATTTTCAACATACATACGCACAATAATTAATTAAAATACATACTACACCCTTTTTTTGAAAAAATCCAATTATCCAAATTTTTGAATCCTAATATCCGGTCACAATTGATTCGGATAGTTGGAGTTCTACTGTAATGTGATCGCGAAAAATTTCGGTATACAGATTTTGACGAAATAACCGATTTTTACTACCTCTAAATTTACTTTTAAGAGTTTTTGCTAGGCATTTCATCGTACGCATGTATGTGTGTTCATATAAATGCATCTACAATCCATTTTGACCGACCACGAGTCCATTTTGACGAGATTTTCCCATCTGTACGTACGTATGTACATTTTTAATTCGCATATCTCAAAACTATTGGTTGTAGAACGTTGAAATTTTACAGGGTCAACCAAATGGCTTTAAATATATTAAGGTGTATGGATATATTGAGTTCTTTGAAAGTCTGTGATGAAACACTATTTCGGCTATTGTCTAAAATGTCCCGAACTATCTCAAACTTGTCGGCGTCTGGCAAAATATATCCCGATTAAGTGCCAAAAGCAAATCTTTCAAATACAGCCTAACTTGGCGATATCTCAAATGTTTGGCTAGAAATCGCTAAACCATAATATTATTGCAGTATTTTATCTTTTTGAAATAAAGTAAATTTAGATGAAGTGCACCGAAATTATTTTTAATTTTATAAACGCGCAAGGAAATCATGTGGTGTCCACATCAGATTTTTTTCTATGATAGATAGGTGAACGCCGGGAATAGTAAGGGAAGGGGGGGGGCAAGATGGGGTAGCGGGAAAGACGGGGTACCGGGTCTCATCGGTCCTGTGAACGACCTATCACAGCCGCTCTGGCTCATAATGGCGCGCCATTGTATTGTTTATCAGTAAGCGCTGTGACCGGCTTGTGAGTCTATGCGTTTTTGCCCTACCGCCAAAAACTCGGTTTTTGTCAAGTTCGTTGTGATTTTCGTGTTATACATCGCATGTGTTCTGTACCTCAATATTAGTTTTCTAGGACTGACTGAAAGTTATTCTTGTTTATCAATGATTACACCAGCAGGAAAGAACATGTTTGTTTCCATATTTCGATTTAGTTTTTTAAGGTATGCTATTTTATTGAAATAAGCGTGGGAGGGCAAAATGAGGTATGGGATTCCCCATCTTGCCCCTCGAAGAAAATTATGATTTCTCTAAGACACTTTATGATCCTTTAAACTTAACTGAGTTTTATCTTGTTTTAGGATGGTGATAAATTATAAAAGAAAGACAGAGAGGGGGAATTGGAGTGAAAGAGTATGTAAAATACGGTAGATGTGGTAATTAAAGGAAGAATGACGTATAAATTAGCGTTGAAAACATATTCTGTGCCACAAACGACCCTTGAAAGAAAAGTGAAAGAAGCTCGTGCAGCCCTAAAAAGTCCTGCTGCTCCTACAACTTCGGTGAAAGTTCCTTTAGGCCCAAAAAAGCGAACATTTTCTGATGACGAAGAGAAAGAACTTTGCAATTATATAATGGATAAGGAGGGTCGTCTTTATGGACTTGCAACAAAATATTTAAGGGCTTTGGCATACACTCTTGCAGCAAAAAATGGGAAGCAAGATCTCTTTGTGAAAAAAAAAGAAGCTGACAAAGATTGGGTTCAGGGATTCAACCAGAATTGTCGATACGGCTGTAAATGGCTTCAAAAAATGTGGGATTTGGCTATACGATCGAACAGTTTTTTCCGATATTGATTTTACTCCGCAATGGCGACAAATATTCCAAAAACAGAGAGATTATCCATCACTGAAGCATTGCCACAAACCACTACATCGGACAACGGAGCAACAGCTCCAAATAGACCGTTCGCATGACCATTTCGCCATTTCGCTGAAGCTTCAGTGACCCTGAGACGATAACGGCTGAGACAATACCTGCAAAGATAACTTCAGTTTCGATAGTTGAAGATTCTGATAAAGTAACTATTGACGAACCGCTGATATGCCACATGCCTGTTGTCATGACACCATCTGAGATTGAAGCAGAGCCTGAGCCAGGATTCTCCACTTGGATGTCCAATATCGAAATAGATCAAAGGCCAACTACTCCACCATCAGTATTTTCTGTAGTTAGTCCTTAGCAAGTGATGCCTTATCTTGCAACTCGCAAAATTTCACGCGTAACAAGGTAACGAGGAAAAATGGATGTCATAACTTCTTCCCCGTATAAAAATGAGTTAGAAGAAAGAATGAAAATAAAGAAACTGGCAGAAGATAAAAAGAGAAAAAGAGAGGTAAAAGAACAAAAAAAGAATAAGAAAACCGATTTTTCTAAGAAGAAAACCAACAATAATCATAATTCCTCACCAGAATGTGACAGCGAAGAAGATAATATCCCCTGCTTTTACTGCTATGGAAAATACTTGGATTCTAATGAAGGATGGGCCGCAATGTTCTCTCTGTAGAAATTGGGCATGCTGTAGCTGTGCTGGGATAGATGATGAGGACGACCATGCAGTATATGTTTGCGAGTTTTGCAACCAAAAATAGAATATGTCTCCCATTCCCCATCTTACCCAATAGGGTATCCCGTCTTACCCTACCTAGGGGGCAGGATGGGGTGTTGGATATTTTTGACAAAATTGACCATTTTTTTCATTTTCTATTAGTGTAAAATTCCTTAAGTTCCTTATTTCTAAAGATTGATTATGTTAGAGTAATTATAAATAAATAAATATTCAAAATACTTAAAGATGTGGGTTTTATTATGCTCCAAACATTAAGGAACCCGTCTTGCCCCCCTTCCCCTACAGGTTTTGGAGTTCGTCCATAATCACTGAAACACGATTGAACTGAAGGGCGGCGGCAGGATCATTTCCCAATGCACCCAAGATATATAAAATTCATATACAGGGTGTTCTTGAATTCATAGGTCAAACTAAAAGAATAAAATGCATATAAAGAAGCTTTTTTTGTATAGCAGATTAGCAGTGTGGGGTTAGAAATAAAAAGTGTAGATGGAAATAATAGCAAATGAAAAAGTTCTACTGTAAATGCTCATATGTGCTGGTAGTGTCTAGCAAGTGATTGGCGTACCCTTTCGAAGATGCCAGGTGCTCCACGAACGGTTGCAGTGGTTACTAAAATTTTGCAATGAGGCCCTCATCTGTGTCAACTGGAGTCTCGTAAACGAGTGCCTTGAGGTGTCCCCAAAAGCAAAATTGGATACTTGATTAATCTAATGAACGTCCTGGCCAAGCGACTAGTTCAACTTGTCCAATCAAAGACGGGGTCAAAGATTTTATTATTATTTTATCATTATTTTCGAAATAGGCTGAAGCCCTATCGTGCTGAATCTATCTACATTTTTCATTTCCGACCAAACGTTGCAATGCAGAAAAATGCTTCTTTGTATGTATTTAACTACCTTCAGGCACACCTTGTATGCATACCTATAAAAAATTAGACTATTTGGCGTTTGAAAGAAGAAGAATCTTGACTGGAAAATGTATCATCAATATGTGAAATACACATCGTCAAAGTTATTTTGTCGCAGCTGAAAAGTACAAAATCTTAAACTATTAATTTGGCCTAATTAGTAATACCTCATTTTAAGTATACTAATAATTAATTATTTAAATTATATGCAATTTTGATAACACTGTTTCATATTTAAACAGACGAATTTCCCCAGAAAAACTGAAGCGAAATGTTTTTTTTTTTCTCAATCATAAATGTATATTGCAATTTTTGGCTGAGGGGTGGGTCCCCGCCATGTCCAGTACTGAAAATGGTAGATGGCTGAAATGTGAAGGTCAATAGTTCTGATCTGCCGCGCGGGTGTCAATCTAACGGTTTTGAGTCTTGCCCAGTTTTCTTTACATGTTACGTGAAAACGCGTTAGAACCCTTTAAAAAGTCCTCTGCCCGAGTTAACCTGCTCCTTCCATGACAGATAGCCCATGTGCAGGCTTTCCTTAAGTGCAGTTGGCAAGGACATCCACGTATTAAAACTGAGACCAAGTTTCGAAAATGACGCAGTGATGCCTTCACTTAATATTTGAAAAACCACCATCTCAAAATACAAATTTTCATCTAACAGTTTTTGAGTTTAAATCTCTGAAAAATTAACTCTGTAATGTTAAAAAGAAATGTTAAACTTTAAGCGTTAAGTCCTGAAATAATTGTATTTAATCATATTCACAATAGAGTCTGGATAGTTCGAGTCTCGATTGTTCTAGTTTTCCATACATCTCAGTTAGTGAAAAAAATCAATTTAGCTCCCAAATAATGACCAACACATATGAAACAGGCAATTTTTTAAATTGCAGGACGAAAATTCAAATACTTGGAACACCCGGAAGCCCTACCCCGGCACCCGACAGCCCTATCAGAAATCCCTCTCCCAAAGAAAGTGGGTGTATTTTTTCTGTAGATGTTCTCCTAGACATTTCTGTGCAGTATTGACACGCTGATTTGGCAATGGTGCGATACTGCTGTTCGAAAACTTGTCAACATGTCAATACAAAACAGTTGATTATTGTATTCTGATTTAATTAACCAAATCTAATCAGTAATATGATTATATGTAACTACATTTTTCATTTAAATATGTACTCAAATCAGAAAAATTGATTTATTTCCATTTATCTGTTTATTAATTTGATGATTTCGATAATTCAAGACAAGCCCAGTCCCGTCTACCTCGAATATTATCGAGACTATATGAAAATAGTTTTTCCTAATTGCGGGCACATGCCGTGACGCATTCAACAAACACTACTACGACCGTAAGCGTTGGTCAATACATTATGAGGGCTCATGCGCCAACATTATCCAAAATAAAAATGTGGATGACTTCTCAAAAGTTTCAAATTCATATACAATGGTAGAAAATATTAAGCCATAAACACAGGTCTAAACAGCTAATTTAATGCGACAGTTACACGTAGAATTCAAAATATCACACACACATTCAGGCTATTTTTTTAATCAGTCTTAAGTATAAAACAAGTTACTTATATTTTCAGGTTAATTATACTTTTTTCAAACTCCAGGGTGGTGCAAGTGCGCCCCCTTTCACCCCCCTCCCGGCCCCCATGGTTGAACTAAACAGAAATCACAAAATCATAAAGAGACCATGGTCAGTTCTATTTACCGTTAATGAGGTATAAGAGGTTTCTGAGATAGTGAATAAGCGTACTTTTATGATGGTACGTAATAGAGAAAAAACGTAAGTAATGTTTAAAAAAATATCAGTACAATAAGTACTGTAATCTCCACTCCTCCTCTTCTTAATTATTGAATGTTCCAACATACCGAGACAGAACTAATGTGAAATCGTAAAGCTGCCGTATTCAAATTCTGCGTCTAGTTTTATAGAAACTATGTCAATTTGTACTACTTGATTTATTGTCTTCCGAAGAAATTTTGTACAACAAGCAGTTCGTGCATCATGACCACGATGAGTTTTTAGTCATGAGCATGAGGAAAGCATGATCACATTGTGCCCTTTTAAATATATAAATTCACTAGCTGAAGTACCCGTTCTTCGCACGGGAATGAATGGACTTTTTGATATTACGATTTGTGGTGATTACTATTCATTGTAATAAAGAGATATAGCAAAATTGATATCGCGTTATATTGTGTTCAATAATCATGCATACCGAATTTCAAGGCAATCGTTCGTACGGTGCAGAAGGCGATGCGACGTAGCGCAATCTAGTGGCGAGTTTTAGCAAAACGGATACGACGAAAATATTCTTCGCATTCAGATATCGATGTATACGAATTTTCATGACGATCGGCTGAATAGTCTTGAAGTTCATGTGTGGACGCAACATCGAGTGGCAAGTTATAGGAAAATGGATAGCGCCAAACTCATCCCCGTGTTCAAATATCTATGTATACCTATTTTCATAGCGATCAGTTACCATCTAGTGGTCAGTTAACCATCTAGTGATTAATTAAAGTAATGATTTGCTACAGTGCCGTCAAGTGGCGAGTTGTAGCAAAATAGATAACGCCAAAATATTCTCATTGTTGAAATAGCAATGTATACTGATTTTCATAGCGACCGTTTGAATGGTCAGGAATTTGGCCTGCTGCAGGGTCATCTAGTGCCGAGTTAAAACAATAACGCATTGCAGTGCCATCTAATGGTGAGTAACATCAAAAGGAACACAGTTAGAATATATTTTTTGTGCTCAAATGTGTAAGTATAAAAAATTTTATGCCGGTCAGTCGAACGGTATAGAGGTTGATGCGTTGCAGTGCCATTTAGCGGCAAGTTACAGCAAAATGGATAGTGAAAAATATTCTCCGTGTTCTAATATCCGCGTGTACCAAATTTCATCGAAATGGGTTGGACGATATTCGCATAGCAAAGGGCTAAACTGAATAGAATTCGACGTTCTGCTGCGCCACCTAGTGGCAAGTTAGAGGAAAACGTATAGCATAAAAACCTTCTCCATGATAAAAGACTTAGGTGAACCAAATTTCATGGTGATCGGTGAAACGGTGCTGAGTTTTTCAACCTCCTACACACATACCAACATTCATTTTTATCTATCACCAGTCTTATTATATATACCAGTCTCAAGTAAAATCCAGTTTCAAATCTAAGCCTCGCCAAAGTGCCAGCATACGCCATTTTGCAAGAGTTTTTTCAGGGAATCATTCGAAGCATTGATTTAGCAGCAATTAAAATGGGAAATGGTTCGATCGCCAGGCATTTTTTTGAAAAGTGGAATCCCTTAATACAGCCTCATTTTTTAAATTATCAACTATAACATGTTTTATTCATCGTTACCTCGATGTACTAAATGCGAATATTTCAATTTTCTGAAATTTGGCGGATTTCCCCCAAGTTAAATCAATGTACTCAATTGGCGAGAATTCTGAAGCTACATCGCTTGAAATGCCCTAATAACTGCATTATTTCTGCACGGATAGTTAAAATTTAATGCTGTATTCTAAGAAAACCTATACACTTGTTTTCAAAAATGCTATTCCCTTAACCCATTTATGCCTAGTGTCCTTTTTTTGGGACGGCATTTTCGCTATTAGTCGAAAACGTTATTTATTTTTCCTAGCCTTTATTCTTGAATATTGACCCTCAACTCTACAAAATATTTTAACATGACCAAGTAAGATGTTGATACTTCGATTTTTATGCATAAGGATTTTTTAAAAGATCATCCCTTGTTCAAGAATTTGACATCAGAAATTTATCTATTATTTCTGTTATCAGTAAAAATCGAAGAAAGTCGCAAAAATATCCAGGCACAAATGGGTTAAGCTCTCAGTAAATTGCGCCAAAAAGCCTAAAACTGTGCAAACCGCTAGAACTCACTTTCTAAAAATCGGCCTATCAGCCATTTTATTTTTCGCCGAACTAAAAAAATTTACATATTAGTCTCGGAAATCTTCGATCCTCATTGTTTTGCGTATAAAACATTTCATTCCTGCTCTCATTTCTTATGCGCACACGATATTATAATTAAAAAAATAACCTTACAAATATAAACTAAAAAATTCATTATTATTCTTTTATTTTCACTTTAAGAATTTAAAACATTTTATTCGGCGAAATCGCCCCACATGGCAACCAAGATGCTTATTTCACACTTTAACTACTGCGGTTACAATTACATAAAGCTTTCTGCGTGGAGAACATAAAAAATCTCTTAAATTCCGGGAACGGGTGGACTTTCAAAGTTTTAAAGTGGACTATCATTTATTCTATATTATTTTACATATATCTGTGTAAAATTTCAGGCTGACAGGTCCATTTTTGTGGAATTGTATACTACCCAAATCAACAAATTGACAAACAGAATTTCATTTTTATTTATAAGATAACCTACGCTTGTTTTTAAAAATACCCTCTCATTAAATTGCGCCAAGCGCTAGAATCATAGAAAATCTGACACACTTTCAGATTTTAAATACTCACTAAAGTGCTATATATAAAAAGAGTTATAATCCATAGGTCTTCCCTATTTTCGTTCCTTATTTTATTAAGTTGGAAAGTGTATCATTATTCATGAGTGTGATTAAACAAAATTAAAATTGATATTTCTAACATCCTTTTTTCTGGATGTAATATATTAGAAATAGATGTAATAAAGCTGCTCAGAAAAATGCACAATTCCAACTGAATGAAAATTTCAAAAACTTATACGCAGGTATATTCATAACCCAAATAGCAGACTATTAAATTACGATAAATAGCGCCAAGCGTTAGAATCCTCCTCAAAATTGCACATCAACCCCTTCTATTTTTCGCCCAATTAAAAAGTTGCACATTTATTTTCGGAAAAGTTCCAAATTCTATTTTTCTTTTGAAAATAAATCATTTCATTCCCGCTCTAATTTCACATGCACACGATATTTTAATTTAAAAACAACCTTACAAATAATCTAGTGAAAATAAAAAAAATCGTTATTCTTTTATTTTTACTTCAAGAGTCTGAATCATTTAATGAACTGCCGAATGTGGCAACCTAGATAAGCTTAATTGTCGCTTAATGCACTGTGGGGTTACAATTACGAAATGGTGGAAAGCAAAAATTAGCGTTTTGCGATACGTTTTCATCGATATTTCCTAAAATAGTTCGAATTTTGAAAAAATCGCTTCGAGGTGTGTCGGGACCTGTCATGGAGAATTTCCGTTCAAAAATTGGTAGGTCTACGATCACCCGTTTGCGAGCTACGCGAGACACAGACAAACAAACAGTTTACACACATTGTTTTATTAATATAGATTCCAGTCTCAAATAAAATCCAGTTTCAAATCTAAGCCTCGCCAAAGTGCCAATATACGCCATTTTGCAAGAGTTTTTTCAGGGAATCATTCGAAGCATTGACTTAGCAGCAATCAAAATGGGAAATGGCTCGACCGCCAGGCATTTTTTTGAAAAGTGGAATCCCTTAATACAGCCTCATTTTTAAAATTATCAACTATAACATGTTTTATTCATCGTTACTCCGATGTACTATATGCGAAGATTTCAATTATCTGAAATTTGGCGGAATTCCCCCAACTAAAATCAATGCACTCAATTGGCGAGAATGCTGAAGATAGATCGCTTGAAATCCCTTAATAACTGCATTATTTCCGCACGGATCATTAAAATTTAACGCTGTATTCTAATAAAACCTTTGCACTTGTTTTCAAAAATCCGTTTCCTTAAGCTCTCGGTATATTGCGCCAAGCCGGAAACAGTGCAAACCGCTAGAACTCACTTTCTCGGCATTTGAGCCATTTTATTTTTTCGCCAAACTAAAAAATTTTAACATATTAGCCTCGGAAATCTTCAATTCTTATTGTTTTGCGTATAAAACATTTCATTGCCGCTCCGATTTCCCATGCACACGATATCATAATTTTAAAAAAATAACCTTACGAATATAAACTAACAAAAAAAAATCATTATTATTCTTTTATTTTTGCTTTGAGAATTTAAAACATTTTATTCGGCAAAATCGCCACACATGGCAACCACGATCCTTATTTCACACTTTTTTCACTACAGGGGTTACAATTACGGAAAGCTTTTTGCATGGAGAACATAAAAAATCTCTTAAATTCCGGGAACGGGTGGACTTTCAAAGTTTTAAAGTGGACTATCATTTATTCTATATTATTTTACATATCTGTGCAAAATTTCAGGCTGATAGGTCCATTTTTGTGGATTTGTATACGAATCAAATCCACAAACAAACAAACAGAATTTCATTTTTATTTATAAGGATTTGACAGAAGACCTACGATGTAAGAACTCATGAAGCTGGGGTTGAGGATATCGGGATATATCATTACCCGGGTAATTTTAGCATGAGTTTTAATATTTTTCCATCAAGCCGAATTAAGTTTATATATGTACGGCCATAGTCGTCGACTCCGTGGGGCTTGTGGGGGCTTCAGCCCGCTCAAAAATTTCGTTCCAATCTTTCTACTGTCAAATATTTTTTTTTCTATATTGGTTGAAACTCAAAGATTGTGGTGCTACTATTTTTCGATAAGACAAAAGCCTGTGGATACGGAGCTTTTTCACAAAGAACTCAAAGAGGCTTTTGTGAGAAGTAATCGTCTCAAATGAATTAGTCAGAAGTAGCAAGAAATATTTTTTG
>JAWZYV010012555.1:0-352757 GCA_038373885.1 Cheiracanthium punctorium | reverse complement strand
GTTTAATGAATTTCGGCCCATTGAGTGTAATGTATTTCGAATGTTTTGGGCAGTCCTGTAGATAAACTATCCAGTCGAATGGAACCGAAAGGGGAGGTGCACAACTAGATGTTACAACTATCCAAAATATGAAGTTTCGACATTCTACGCCTAATAGCTTTTGAGTTAGGCGAGTTTAATGAATTTCGGCCCATAGAGCGTAATGTATTTCGAATTTTTGGGCGGTCCTGTACATAAACTATCCATTCGATTGCCACCAAAAGGGGAGGTGCACAACTAGTAGAACAATCCTAAATATCAAATTTCAACATTCTACGACCAATAGTTTTTGAGATATGCGAGTTACATACATACGTACGTACGTACGTACGTAGAGACGGCATGGAAAAACTGGCCACAGTAGACTCGCCACTGGTCAAAATGAGTTGCAGACGCGTTAATATGATCGTGCATGCTAGCCTACCATGAGATGCATCGAAAAAAATTTTTAAATTAAATTTAGAGGTAGTCAAAATCGGTTTTTATGTCGAAATTTGCCCCCCAAAATTTTTCGGGATCACATTACTTCCTTATACTACGTACAAGGAAGTAAAAACCGATTTTGACTACCTCTAAATTTAATTTTAAAATTTTTTTCGATGCATCTCATCTTAGGCTAGCATGCACGATCATATTAACGCGTCTGCAACTCATTTTGACCAGCGGCGAGTCTACTGTGGCCAGTTTTTCCATGCCGTCTGTACGTACGTACGTATGTATGTAACTCGCATATCTCAAAAACTATTGGTCGTAAAATGTTGAGATTTGATATTTAGGATTGTTCTATGATCTAGTTGTGCACCTCCCCTTTTCGTGGCAATCGAATGGATAGTTTATGTACAGGACCGCCCAAAAGATTCGAAATACATTACGCTCTATGGGCCGAAATTCATTAAAATCGCCTAACTCAAAATCTATTAGGCGTAGACTGTCGAAACTTCATATTTTGGATAGTTGTAACATCTAGTAGTGCACCTCCCTTTTTGGTTCCATTCGACTGGATAGTTTATCTACAGGACTGCCCAAAATATTCGAAATACATTACACTCTAAGGGCCGAAATTCATCAAAGCGTTTTTTATAGGTATTGGACTATTTCAAACGACTCAGAAGTGATATATGCTGTAAAGAGTTAGAAAATGAATTTCTCCATTAAAAAAAGTGTCTTTATCATTTATAGTTCTACTACAGGAACACTCAAGAGATTTTCAATACATTACGGTCAATGGCAATTTGTTTAGGGGCATTCATCCATTTCAAGCACAATACCGTCCTACCACATAAGTTAGGTAATGGTCCGACCACGGTCACGTGCCTCCCTCAAGAACTATGCCAAAAGTCGCCAAGCTTGGCGACTTTTGGTGTACGTGTGTGCATATTTAACTCTCAAATCTCAAAAACTATTATGAAATTTCATATATAAGAATGTTTTAACATTGAGTTGTGCATCTCGATTTTTGGTTCCAATCTACTGGAGAGTTTATTTACAGAACCACCGAAAAGAATTTCAGTACTTTAATGTCTATGGACATCTTCAATATAATACAACTGTAGACGGTCATTGTTTGGTACATGCCCAAAATCTCGCCGTCTGTCCTCGACCTTGGCGAGTTTTGGCGAAATATCGCCAAATTTGGCGATATTCAGTTATTTGGTCCATGCCCAAAGTATCGCCATTTGTCATCGTTCTTGGCGAGTTTTGGCGAAAATCTGTCATTGTTTGGTTCATGCTTAAAATCTCGCCAAATGTCGTCGACATTGACGAGTTTCGCCGAAATATCGCCAAATTTGGCGCCAAAAATTATTTCGTATTTTGTATAACTCTAAAACTTTAACCCGTAGATTTTTGAACTTTTGTATTTAGAACTATTGTAATATCTAACTGTTTTCAATATCTTTTTTGACAGCAATCGACTGAGAATTTATTTACAGGGTGAGCCAAATGACTTTAAATACATTGAGGTGTATGGATGCATTCAATTCATTGAAAGTCTGTGGTCAATGACTACTTTGGCTATCCCCAAAATCTCGCAGACTATCTCAAGTTTGTCGGCTTTTGGTGAAATATCGCCAAATAAAGTGTTAGAAGGAAATCTTTCAAATTGAACTCAGCTTGGCGATATCGAAATATTTGGCTAGAAATCGCTAAACCTTACTATTATTGATATTTTATCTCTTTCAAAGAAATAAGTTTAGAGGAAGTGCGTCGAAAATATTTTTGATATAATAGACGTGCAAGGAAGTCATGTGTTGGACACATCAGATTTTTTTTTATTTTTTGAGATAGACATATGCGAAAAGTACATTCTGGAAACCTTACTATCCACAGGTTACGAATTTTGGAAAATGCTTCCTAATCTATCCCCTGCATTGAAACACATGCTTTTCAAGTTTAGTACTTTCTACATTACTTTTACCACTAATGAAATACTGACAGGCAAAAAAGCTACATTAATTTACATTTCCCCTAAAACTTGCAGCGTTTACATGAATTTGCTAGAAAAGATTTAACCCTACAGGTTCATTTTTTTGTGTCTGAAAAAAATATATGTAATAATTTTAGTGATTATTATTTGGGGAAAAATAGTTTAGAAAATAATAACCTAATATTTTATTAGAAAATTACTTTTTTATTTCAGTTTGTGTGCGGTATACTGGGCCTTAGCGATACTTTTTTAGTATTTATTTTGAAATTTTAGTATTCAAATCATTTCTTGATAAGACGAACTCCTACACACAGTCATTTTTTTCCGGGTCAAAACTCTTTGCTAATTATTTTTTGTTAATTTTTTAAAATAAATAAAGCCACACTCGAAAGATTGCTCTTTAAATTTAAATTAGTTTTGGCAGTAATATGAAGAGTAAGTAAATCTACACGAAACAGGCTGAATTATGTCGTTGCTATATCTATGTATAAATACTCTTAAAAATCGACAGATGTCCATACTAGTGTTTAATAGACGTAGAGGAATAACTCGGCTGTTCGAGACTCGTCAGGAGGAGACCCCCCCTGAACCCCCCTATTTTTTTAGTTTCATTATTGCCATATTAAAACATGACATTTCAGCTTTCGTGTATTTCGCCTGGTAACCCTATGTTGAAATTTTTATTATTGTAACCTATCTGGGCGGTAGCCAAGGGGGGGGGGGTTAGCGGGGTCATAACCCCCCCCCCCTCATGAGAAATTTTTGCCGTACAAAAAGTATATTCTTCACTACATTATCACACACAGGTATACATATATGTGACGTCAGATATTTCAAGTAAAGTTTCAGAGTTAAGGCAGGTAATATGGTTTATTGAACATTACATTTAAGTTACAATTTAGAATGAGAAGAGGGGAGGGGAGACGGGTACAAGAGTCAGCGTGGACTCATTAAGCAGTTCTAGTGGCAGAAGTCCCCCGATTTTCGATGTGCGGGAGTATTTACGCTTACCACACCACGTGGTCTGCGAAGACACAACTCCTCCTCTCTCTTATCTCTGATCGAACCACACACATTTCCCAACATGACCCGCATCCGGGGCTACAAAGGCGTGGGGACACGTGTACATCTAAAGAACTCAGAATCGACGGCCCGATGTCTGGCAAATAACAAAATAAATAAAACATAGCTCCAGAGAGCGCGTGGCAAGTATGACAGGAAAGCAAAACTTACAGTGAAAGTACCCGTTTGAACAATACCCAAACTAGTAAAACCCAAATTACCTTTTTATACATTACATATATATGATTTGTAGTAGTCGTAACCCCCTCCCCCCATGAAAAATTTCTGGCTACGCCCCTGTAACCTATTTATAGAAAAAGACATGTGATGCATATTCTACAGTTTACGAAATATTGTAACAATAGATTAAAGCTGTTGTGAACTAATAGTATTTAAATATATGTAAAAAAATACATGTGATGCATATTATACAGCTTACGAAATATTGTAGCAATAGATTAAAGCTGTTGTGAACTAAGAGTATTTAAATATATGTAAAATTATGTCGCTTTTGGGGACAATTTTCAATAAAGGCGGTGAGAGATAAAATGACATAGTCATTAATAATTAAAGTGGTTCTTCCCCATATGGTACCAGGTGCCTTGTAAAGGTAACTTGTTTATATTTATCCAATCACAAGTTATGAATTTAGCTACTTCAATTGTGATCCTTTTTATTGATTTTTAGTCTCTGAACGACAACAATAACTCTCAACTAGAAGCGACTCATAACAATTTTCATGGAGCTTTTAACAACATCTCTACAGCCGCTGTTTGTGCATAATTGGATAATGCTTGTTTTATGGCAATGAAATTACACCTTTTGAGATGCGATTACTGAACATTTGTAAGTGGTTCAATGCGGTGCTTCCAGATTTTCACAGCAGCAGTTTACTTAATTATTTAAAACACTATTAAAAGCTTTTATACGCAGCAGGTTTATTAGCTTTTCTTATTTATATTCACTGTATTAAGTCCCGCATCAATATAATACGTGTTAACACATCTCGCACCGTTAACTCCTCATCTTGTAATGTAATAAAAATTTATCCCGTGCCTCGTAAAGTGGAAATTACTTTCGACCTTCGTAAGGTATGAAACTTCTCGAAAAAAAAATAGTTTTAATGTTTCTTCCAGGATTTTCTCTACTGTTATTGCTTTGGTTTTCTAATAGAGTTGCTGAAAAGTGGTGATTGAATAAATGGTTTATTTTTATGGAAAGCGTGTTTATATAAAATTTATGTAGGTTCGCTATTTTTAGCATTTTTGAATAAAGTTTAGAAAGCGTTTGTGATTTAAATTGAAAAGATACAATTAATGTATCTTTTCATAACCAATTATATTTGTTTCGGTAAAATAAATGCCTAAAAGCGACAATAATTAAGAAAAAACATAGTTCTAAACATTATTAAGACTTAAGTACTAGTATAACGCGGCACATGATCTCTAAATAAATAAATAAATAAATCAGAAAATTTTAGCAAAAAAAAAAAGTATAGGAACGACAATAATTAAAAGAAAAAAAAGTTCTAAACATTATTAAGATTTAAATACTAGTATAACAAGACACATGATCTCAAATAAATATATAAATAAATAAATCAGACAATTTTAGAAAAAAAAGTATAAAAGTGACAATAATTAAAAGAAAAAATTAATTCTAAACATTATTAAGACTTAAGTACTAGTATAACAGGGCATAATCTCTAAATGAATAAATAAATAAATCAGACAATTTCAGAAAAAAAAGTATAAAAGCGGCAATAATTAAAAGAAAAATTAATTCTAAATATTATTAAGAATTAAATACTAGTATAGCACGGCACATGATCTCTAAATAAATAAATAAATAAATAAATAAATCAGACAATTTTAGCGCAAAGAAAGTATAGAAGCGACAACAATTAAAAGAAAACAAATAGTTTTAAACATTATTCTGACGAATATTGGTATAAAACGGCATATAATTTCAAATAAATAAATAAATTAGACAATTTAAAAAAAAAGTGTATAAAAGCGACAATAATTAAAAGAAAACATTAATTCTAAACATTATTAAGAATTAAATACTAGTATAACACGGCACATGATCTCAATAAATAAATAAATCAGACAATTTTAGAAAAAAAAAACTATAAAAGAGACAATAATTTTGAGAAAAAAATTAGTTCTGAGTATCATTAAGTCTTAAATACTAGTATAACACGGCAGATAATTAAAAAGAAAAAAAAATCTGCAGAAATCTCAAACAATAAAAGGTTATTCCTTGTAAGATCTAGTAACCACAAAAAACTCTGTGCTTTACCTATCAGAGAAAAAGAAATCGCAACATAAAAACAAAGAGAAATACACTTTTATATATTTCTAGACCATTTCCCCTTCTAGAAACTATAGAGTCAGTCTGATTACATAATCTGTTGACCAAGGTTTTTGCGGCCGCTCTGCATTAGATACAATCAATCACACTGAGAGATAAAAGTTGAGATCAAACAGGGAAAATACAACAAAGAATTCATCAAATTGAAGAAGGAAGTGGAGGTCGTGTGAATAAAAGTATTTTTTTTTTTTTTTTTTTTTTTTTTGTGCAAGATGTAGTTCGACTGTTATTTTCACTTCTTATTGGATTTTTGCTTGTACTCTTAAATAGAAAGTGAAATGGTCACTTCACAGAAGTGAAGTATAGCTGCAAATGTTCGCAACCTCTAGAATTGTGAATATCTTCGATCCCTGAGAGTGAAAATATTTACTTTTGAAACAAACTATTTTGGGAAAAGTTAAGTATTCTCTCTCTGAAGTTTCGTAAAGATGTTGAAATTTTGTAAAGATGGAATTAACTTCACTGCGTGAGTCAGAAAAACATGTGAAACTTCTGCAGATCGCTTAAGAGCTTGGATGGAAAAGAGAAAAAAATTATCACCTTTATGCAAATAGTAGAAGACATCACTCGAAAAGACGGCCATTTAAATTAAAATTAATACATCAATGAAAATTATAATTATTAATATTATTATTATTACTATTACTACTATTATTACTTTATGAGCATTATCTTTTTAATTATCGTTACTAAAATACAGGGTGGTTATAGTTAAATTTCCATTATAAACAGCATTCTGCAGCTGTAACCGGTAAGCAGATTGCTACCAAATTAGGCATATGGACTGTGCACGAGATGCGCTCAAGGGAACTTCATCGAACGTTTAGTTTAAAAAATGTCCGCTAGATGGCACTTTCATGGGGAAATCAGCTCAAATATTACCCAAATTAGTGAATAAATGCCCCAAAACTACTGAATAAATGTTAAATTTGTTTGTATATTTCGAATTAGCTATTTCCATCATCAAATTTGCTGTTTTTTATGCAAAACGTCATCTAGTGGACATTTTTTGAACTATTTTTTTTTAATTCCTTGAGCGCATATCATGCATAACTAGGCTTACCAGATTTTTTTAAGTCCAACCCAGGACAAATACATATTTTTGGAGGTTCAAACCCAGGACGTCAGTAAAATCTAACTTTAATGAATTTCAAGGGAAAATTAAACTTGTAATTCTGAAAAATTCATTACCTTGAAATTTTATTGATTTAATTGGCTTTAATAATTTTCTTTAATAAAAATATTTCATTCATTAATTTAAAATATTCATAAAAGTTTAATTCATTATAACGAGGTTTTACCGTGTTTTTAAAATTGTTTCAAAAGTAAATTAAAAATTTTACCTTATTGAAACATTAAACATTAATTATTTAGCCGTATTTTTCATTAGGCATGACTCTTTTTGACAAGAAATTCTTTGTTTGTTTTGATTTCATCATAAAAATCACAACACGAAAGTTCAGATTTACTTTTGACATTTAGAAGATGTTTAAGATTACATATTGAAAGTCTATCCGGGGTTTCAAAACTGGATGACGACTATACAGGGTGAATCTAAAGTCTTGGCCAAAACTTTAAGGTGTGATAGGGCACATAATAAGGAATCAGAATCACATAGCAATGTGGGATCGGCGACGTCGTCTTCGTATAACTGTTAATAATCACTTCGGAAAAACTGCTGAAACAACAGTGCACTTTCCGACCATTGTCTGTCAGAAACTAATGTATTTTTCTCCAAAAACAGAAGACTAAAATTCATAGTTTAAAAATTCTATTTTATTTCGCGGATGAAATTTTCGGAGAAGAGCCTATTGTTTATGAAACTTCATTAACCCATTTGTGCCTGGATATTTTTGCGACTTCCTTCGATTTTTACTGATAACAGAAATAATAGATAAATTTCTGATGTCAACTTCTTGAACAAGGGATGATTTCTTTTAAAATCAATATGCATAACAATTGAAATATCAACATCCTACTTGGTCATGTTAAACTATTTTGTAGAGTTGAGGCTCAATACTCATGAATAAAGGCTAGGAAAAATAAATAACGTTTTCGACTAATAGCGAAAATGCCGTCCCAAAAAAGGGACACTAGGCATAAATGGGTTAAGAAATTAGACGGACACTTCAATGCTTTTCCAAAAGTGATTATTACCGGGTAAGTTAAAACTGCGTTTTTCACCCCAGATTGCTATGCGATTACGATTCCTCATTGTGTGCCCTATCACCATGGGCGCCCATAGGGGGGGGCAAGGTAGGGCACTTGCCCCCCCCCTAGAGATTTAGGTTACTGTCTCATGATGTAAACAAATCGCAAAAACAGTACTAAATTTGTTAAAAGTTTGAAACTTGCCCCCCCCCCCTAGAAATTTTTTTTTAAGTTTGCCCCCCCCCCTAGAAAAATTCCTATGGGCGCCCATGCCTATCCCTTTAAAGTTTTGTCCAAGAGTTTAGGTTCACCCTGTATAGTTGCTCGGATTTCAATAACGCAGGACAATCTCAAACCCCGGACAGCACTAAAAAACATGTACGGGATAATCCGGGACCTCTGGTAACCCTATGTATAATCAATATACCAATTTTGGTTACAATCCGTTCGCACGTTTTAGCTATAGAACACTGTTCATAAGGGAATTTTAATTATAACCACCGTGTGCATTCCAAAATGCTATAGCTACCGAATTTTCATAGTTAAAAAAAGGAATAAAAAACAGGCGATCTTCAGTAGATGGTTTCAAAGGTTCCACGGAAAAGAAAGGGAAAAAAAATCTCTCCTTTATGCAAATAATTGATGACATCATCGGAAAAGGCGGCCAAAAAAAAAAAAAAGATAGAATGCTGTTTGTGATCTGAAACTTATTTGTCTGCGTTCTTGTTTAACCATCCGTTAGGCGCGTGGACTGCGATCATAGCATAAGTCAAATTTCCTATGTCAGTATTCGAGCATAAGTCAAATTTCCTATGTCAATATTCGAGCATGAGTCAAGTTTCCAATGTCAATTTCATATTTAAAATGTAGTTCCCCGTAAAAATGGATGATGTATCATACAATGATAGCTTTCTCATATTTCTAATTTTACGCTTTTTCAAAAACTACTCAGTTGTTGACAAAACTAAAATAGGAAATTTGGCTATTACTCGATTACTCTTTTACCTGGTGTGTGTACCTGGTCTACGCTCGTAGTCCACGCGCCTAACGAAGGGTTAAAGACAAAAATGTTAAACGGCCTAAAATATGTGCTCCCCAACCTCTGCAATCAGTCTTACAAATTATTATTAAAACAATGGTTTAAGGATGTTGTCTGATGGCTTTTTGAGCTGCAATATTTTCATGAAGTATCATAAGCGGTATTTGAATGAATATTAACGGGAACAATGGATTTAGGATAAAGTTGAATTAATTACATGAAAAGTGATGAACAGCATTGTGATTAATGGGAGATTTATTTAGCATGAAGACGCTTGCTAAGTTTGAACACGACCCGATGATATTGTTAATCCCGGCTAATTAATGGGATACTATAATGGAATCTTGCATGCATATTTAATTCACGAAATAAATTGGAGATTTATGAACGTTTGTAGAATAAAATTAGTATTAACCATTATAAAAACCTAGAGATAAAGAGCTGTGTATGAAAATGACGTTTTGGATTCCTTCCCTTTCATAGGTTAAGATTTTCGGAAAATTCTCTCTTATCGAGCATCTGAGTTACGATCCTTTACACATGACAGAATTAGTATTATTAGCTTCAGTAACTATTATTAGTAGTTAGTATTATTATTATTATTAATTTTATTGATTTTTCGTAACTCAAAAAAATATTGACTTATGAAAAAACGTTGTACTTTCTGCTTACTCTAATACTATGGTTAATCAAATAAAACCGCTTAAATCTATTAAATTTATCTTTTTGTACAAATTTTGTAAAGCATAGTATAGAACATTTAGGTCTAGTGCACGTCCAAAATCTGTTTGTTTCAGTTTAAGATTTGTTTTATTATTATTATAATTATTAATTGGATAGACTACTCCATAGTCAAATTTTTTAAAAGTTTTTAAAAAGAACCTGGCATTTTAGAGTACAGGGATGGACGCCAAACCAAAAATGTAGCAGTCACGTCTTGCACAGCTGCAAATCGCTGTCTCGTCTCGCACAGCAACTGCAGATTGCTGTCTCGTTTCGTAATGCATCTGCAAATAGTTTTCCCGTTTTTTAATGCAACTTCAAATCGCTTCCTCATTTCGTATGGCTACTGGCAATTGCTGTCTTGTTTTGCATAGCAACTGCAAATTGCTGCTTCGTCTGGCATAGAAATTGGAAGTCGCTGTCTCGTTCTGTATGGCAACTGCCAATTGCTGTCTTGTTTTGCTTGGCAACTGCAAATTGCTGTTTCGTCTTGCATAGCAACTGGAAGTCACTGTCTCGTTTTGTATGGCAACTGCAGACCGCTGTCTCGACTGGTCTAGCATTCATTCCCTTTTGATTATCATAATCTAGAAAAAAAAAAAATATGGAACAGCACAGCTTGGATGTTTGTCACCAATGGCGACTTCTCATTATCTGGCGATTCTTTGGAGAACTACCCATGCTCATAATCGATAATCCTTTTCCGTTATGGTTGCCACTAAAATATTCTCTATATATTTTTTGCGTATTCCCTGGAAGAGTGGCTTATTAAATATTTCATATCGCCCTAGTGGCAACTATCCAAGATGCACCAATGGAAACCTACTCTTCAGTGTATCGTTGCCAAGAACTGAAGAACTAAAAAAGAGATAATAATTTGTCGCCTTTATGTAAATAATTGATGACATCAAAAGGAGAGACGGCCAAGAAGTATGATAAATTGCCGTTTGTGGTCTGGAACTTATTTGTCGGCATAACATGTCTAAAAACATAAATGTTTAACTATCCATAACGCATTTTCCTCGGCAATCTGTCTTACAAATTACTATTAAAAGAATGATTTAAGGACGCTGTGCGACAAATTTTTGAGCTGAATTATTTGCATGAAGTGACGTAAATGGCGTTTAAATGAATATTTATAAGAAAAAGAATTTTAAAAGAGGGAAAGTTAAATTAATAACATGAACGGGGGATGTACGGCAATGAAGATTTATGGCAGATTCAAATTGCATGAAAGCGTGTAAGGCAGTCCGAACATGAACCCCTATAAAACATCGTTAATCCCGGTTATTTAATGCTTTGTCATTGCATTTTGTTTATATACTTTTTCAGTACATGAAATGATGTAAACAACTCGAATGAAATTCAACAGACGCAGCGGATGGTTTTACTTTTATAATGTTTTGTTTAAATTTCTAATGGAGCACACAATTCATAAAACTAGATACGTGAAGCTTATATAGCGAGAGTTTTATTTTATTAGTCTAAAAGTGTTGTAACAAGTTAACTAAGTGTGAACAAATACAACATAAAAAGTGATCACAACCGAATTAACAAAATTATTTGACGATATCTTCTACAATTTGTGACAAATTTCTGAACCGCACAGTTATTCAATAAAGTATCTATAAAGATTTCTAGGTTAATGCAAATAAAGGTGAATTGAAAAACAGTTTTAGTAGGGGATTTTAATATGGATTTCAGTTTCAACGAAGTGTTGTATGAAACAAGGAACACAAATAGGTCTAACACATGGAATATTGCACACTTTCAACTGTAATGAAACAGCGAATACGCATAAGGTCTATGCATGGATAATTTCACTATTTTACACTAAATTAAACTTTCTGAACCGCACTGTTATTAAATAAAGTATCTATAAAGTTTTCTATAGGTTAGTATAAATAAAGGTGAATTGAAAAACTCAGTTTTAGTGGGGGATTTTGATATAGATTTCAGTTCCAATGAAATGCTTTCAAAGTGATCACAACCGAATTAACAAAATTATTTGCCGATATCTTCAACAATATGTGACAAATTTCGGAACCGTACTGTTATTCAATAAAGTATCTATAACGATTTCTAGGTTAGTGTAAATAAAGGTGAATTGAAAAACACAGTTTTAGAAGGGGATTTTAATATAGATTTCAGCTCCAACGAAGTGTTTTATGAAACAAGGAATACAAATAAGGCTAACACATGGAATATGACACACTTTCCATTGTAATGAAACAACGAATAGGCATAAGGCCTACGCATGGATAATTATGCATTTTATACTTAATGAAGCAAAGTAAAAAATAGAGAAGAAGCATAAAGTATGAAAAGCTTTTAATACATATACATGCGTATTAAAATAGGAAAATGTTTCAGATTTTCTTTTTTCTTTTATTTTTTAAACATATTTTAATATGTTAAAAAGTTTTTAGGATTTTTGGCTTGTCCGTCCATCTGTGCTCTAACTGCCGTCATTATGCATCTAGTAGTACGAAATGTTATTTATTTCTATGTACAGTGTCATGTACGGTGTTGAAAAAGGTGTGTGTAGCATTTATCTACAAGAGCACAGAAAATAATTCTAATACAGTACACACTCTATGGGCAGCCATTCTTTATAGTGTATTCTAGAGATATTCGCCTGTTTAAAGCGAAACGAACTTTATGTATTTTATCAAGTATTACAATAAAAAGCTATTTTCATCGAAAATAGTGTCTATCATTTATAGTTCAACAGGAGCACTCAAAGAGAAGTACAACACATTACTGTCAATGCCAGTTTAGACATATTCACAACACAATAAGTAAACGGTAATAACAGTTTACTCTTCAGTTAAAAATGTGAGTAACAGTTATTTTACAGGGTATCACAAAATTACATTAATAGTGATATACAGCTTGCTTAAGATTATCTCCAAAATTTTGCAAGAATTAAGTACAATACATAGCCAAATTTGAAGCCAAAATATTGTTCTGATGGAAAGTGTTCTGTAATCGATACGTTTGGCATGATTTATCTTTCTTTTTTTTATAATTTTGAATCTAATTATAAAAAATACAGGTTGATTCCTACTTTAATACCCCACTCTTCCCAACCTATGAAATCACCGGACGATGGCGAGCTTCCTAGTCATGGGTCTCTAGGAGTTAATGAAGCTCCAATACAAAATTCCGGGCTGACGCATGCGCACAATTTTTAACGCTCCCAAGGAATAAGATGAAAACTTACGCAAACAAATTAGCGATAAAGGCACAATTAAGGATACTTAATTATCAAAAGGCATTAATTGTCTAGCAAAAAAAGGAATTATTGCTGTACTTACATGTTGTTCCAAACCGCCATTTTGATTTTAAATTAAAGCAATATTCTTCTGTCACAGTTACTACATAGATACAAAATATCGTCATGGTAACTGCACATGAATACTTATTGGCATTTTGGCGAGAGTGGGGGGGGGGGTTAGTTAAAGTAAGATTCAACCAATCTATATAAAAAACAACACGATGAAGACTGATGCTTATACATAAGATAAATTTCGAGATATTATATTTAACCCTACAGTGCATACTGTAGCCAATTGGCTACACTCTTTTTTTTTTTTTTTTTGTAATAAAAAGAAATTGTTGTAGTTTTTGTTTAAAATATGCATTTAAAATAAATGTAAGATCTTATGGAAATAAATTTTAGTTTTTAAAATGTATGCCAGCATTATTTTTTGAGAAAACAAGCATGGATTTATAACAAGTGCATCCAGTTCACTGAACAAATTTTAGCCGAATTTTTAATTGCTTCTAATTTTGATTGCTAAATGAAAATAAACACAAAACTATTAAAACATGGTAATATTGGACTAAATAAAGTAAAATTGGGCTATATTACTTTCTTCGAGATTTTACGAGAGCTGTAGGGTGGAGCTTCGTATCTGAATATTTTTTATGATTTTTCTGGGAAATTACATGCTAAATTTTTTAACAAATATTTTTCCTAGCATAAGTAAATCTATATGAAGTTGCGTTTTATTTCCAGCCCATTTTAAAAAATCATGCATTGTAGGGTTAATTGCGTTTTGTTATGAATATGTCATTAAATGAATTTTATTTATTCTGTGTTTGCTTTTGTTTTTTTATGTGCATTCTCATGACAAACACACATGTTGGGGTTATTTATTCCATAAAATGCATATGTAGCACCCACGTATGACGCTGTGTGTCAATTTAAATAAATAAAAGAAAGTTTAATAATTATTTGTTTGTTTGCCAGGAGAGGATAACTCACGTCACAGAATGTGTCGTTTAGAACTACATACGTCCTTCGCGGATATTCCCCCGTCACAATTAGGATCCTCATCAGAAGGTTGGGAACTTCTGAATATAGGCACCCCACGGAAAATGCTAGCGACTGTCTAGAGGACTTTCGAAACCACGGATTTCACGTACACGGTGGTCGAACCTGCGTACACGGTGGTCGAACCTGCAACCTTTCGGTTCCGAGTTCGTGACCTTCGCAAACAAGGCCTGCAGGCTTAAATATTGAGTCGTCCTATGTAGGCCGAATTTAGGCGTAAAATTAAAAGTTGTATAGCAATATTATGATTCTGGATACTTATCATCATTTTATAAAATTTATTATTTATTATTTTTTACATTTATCTTGATTCATTACTGATTATGGCAGCTTTTCTCAACCTGTGGGGCGCGCCCCTCAAGGGTGCGCAGAGCGTCTGCAGGGGGGGACTCGAGAAAAATCAAAGAGCAAGTAGTGATGTATGTTTTTAAAAAATCATCTTATTGATTCTCGTTTTTACTCAAAAATACATTCATTTTCGCTTGAAATGTTCATTAAAACGTTATTGATAACATTATTTTGTAGAAAATTCGACTAAATGTTTGTTTAATATTAAAAAACTGAAGGTATGCTGAAAAATGTGAAGGGGGGGACGCCACCGTAAGCTAACCTTTGTTGGGTGGGGCGCGACGTTAAAAGGTTGAGAATCGCTGTATTATGGATTAAAAATGATACTAAAAATGCATTTAGAAATTGTGATTGCAGCTTCAATGTTTAATGTATATAATTTTAACTGCTGTTCCTAAGATATATTTAAGCAATGATAAATTTGACAAAACGATGATGAGCAACCAGAATTTTAATTTTATTTTACAAATTTTCACTTTACACCTAAATTGGCCTACCTAGGTTGACTCATTCCTTAAGCCAGCAGGTCTTATTTGCGAAGGTCACAGCCTAAAGACTTAAGAGGCCTCTGTAGTCGGCATGCGGAGATTCAGGTCCCAATGCTTTGCTATGGAGAAAAGTGCCTTAACGCCTAATCATTTTTATCAGAAAGTATTAGGTATTTTTAAATGGAAATTTCCTGTGTGAATCTAGAGAACTATTCGCAAGAATTGCGCGATTCAGATTTGAGTTAATTTAGCCGAAAAGAGATTTTATTGCAGTCTGTAAAGTAACATAAATTCTAGACTGCAATAAAATCTCTTTCGGCTAAATTAACTCAAATCTGATTCGCACAATCCTTTCGAATAGTTCTCAAGATTCACACAGGAAAATTTCATTTAAAAATACCTAACACTTTCTGATAAAAATGATTAGGCGTTAAGGCACTTTTCTCCATAGCAAAGCATTGGAACCTGAATCTCCGCTTGCCGACTACAGAGGCTTCTTAAGGCTTTGGACTATTCGCAGGATGCGCGAATCAGATTTGAGTTATTTAGCGAAAGAGATTTATTGCAGTCTGTAAGTACATAATTCTAGACTGCATAAAATCTTTCGGCTAAATTAACTCAAATCTGATTCACGCAATCTTGCGAATAGTCTCAGATTCACACAGAAAATTCATTTAAAATACTAATACTTTCTGAGAAAATGATTAGGCGTTAAGGCACTTTTCTCCATAGCAAAGCCGACTACAGAGGACTCTTAACCACCAGGCTACCACGGCCACTCAAGTAATCATTTACAGCAATCATCCATTCCCCGTGAAGGCGTCCTTCTAAATTTGAATTACAGCTTAAGATATTAATAAATTCTTATTAAAAGCTGTGATATCCTCCAGAGCATAACGGAAGGAAGGAAGAAAGTTCGAAACTTTAACTTTCCTGCAATCCGATTAAGAGAATTTATCGAAAACTTTACTTTCGCGTACTCGATTTCACTTCTGAAAACCTAACGGCTTGCTGGTAATGAAAGAAGAGAATAATTCGCGAGCGAGCTACAAACTCAGATTTTCTAAAATTAGGAGGAAAAACATTTTAATGGCACATGAATATTTGATGCTAAGTTAATCGAGCGGAGCTGGAATTAAAAAAGTACTATGAAATTTATTAGATGAAAGATTATTCGCTTAAGTAAATGTTAAGTTAGACCAGTGGCGGCTCGTGGGTTATTTAAATGGAGAGAGACTCGCAAAATAATTTTTGAAAATTAAATATGCAGATACGATGGGCTTTGCAAGTTAAAATACATTTCCATTTCCAGCAGTTAAAGCAAAACAATGCATGTGCAACTGAAAGAAAACAAGTAACCTTTGGTCTTACATTTCGTCACCAAAAATAAATTTTAGCATAAGTGTTGGCTTGTTTCATTTTTTTTTCAAAGGATATTATTGAAAAATGTAATTGATTTAGTTCCAAAGCACTTATTTTACTCCCATACTAATTATTTGCACTAATTTGTAAATAAATACTGTAGTGAAAATGATAAAAAAGAAGAAAATAATAAGAAAATGAAAAAAAAAATGGAATAACTACCCGAACATAACAAACCAAGAGAGAATCCGGAAGAGACAACGGCAAAAAAATCATCCCTCAGCACACTCAAAATGCGCGAACGGAGTGATATCAGCAGCGCCTTACTTCTCCCGCAACTCTCTCTGCGTCTTTTCTCAGAGAGCGATTCAGAAGGCCATTTGTCCGGTCGCACGTGCGAGTTACAAAGTACTTGAGCACAAAACGTAATACAATTCACGCCCTTTGTACGATCCGCTTGAAATTTTTCATAATTATGTATACAAATAAAGAAAATCTGCGCTACTTTAAAAATCTGAAATTTATCGTTCTCTAAATTTCAAGCGATTTATCGCTATTTTCATCTGCATTTTATTTCCGAGACTAAAAGAAATATCATTTTTGTGAAAAATTTATGTATCTCAAGTGATAGTTATGTCATACTGAAGTCATGGTTATCAGGCTTTGAAGGAAAAATTGCGATTCCAATTCGACTTTAGACTTGATATCTGCCACATCACGAAATGTTCACATATTGATCATTTTTGAAACAAAATTTGTAAGATTTCTTCATCCAATAAAGTCAACTTTATTGCTGCATTGGTAATATTTACTTTTTTATAAGCCTTCCAAACCCGGGAGGAAATTGTGACACACCTCGTAAATTATAACAAATTATGCTCCTTTTATATCCTCAATTATTACTCAACTATGAGCACACACTCACATAATTAAGATGTCAAAACCGAACATTTAAAAAATATTTTTACACGGGAAGAAAGTAAATAAATCAAAATAAATTTTAGAAACTCTCCGCAAATTCTCATTAATTTAAACAAATTATGTTTCATCCATGAAATTTCTTAATAATGTTTAATTCCCCGTTCCCAACTTTCGCTTGATTAATTCGTCTTCAAATATTACGCGTCATTTAAAACTCGTCTTCACATTTTAGAAAAGCTGAATTTTCAGTTTTGTGAACAGCTACTACTTCCCACTTCCGCTTCTTTCATTACTCGAGCAACTCATTAGGCTCTGAAAACAGGCTCGAGTACCTCCAGTAAACTCTTGGAATAAACTCTTTTAATGGGGTTGCAGGCATTTTAAAACATTCGGTGAATGGAGGATTGAGACTCCTTTTGCTTCCGGTGCATACCTGAGGATGTGGTTCAGTTCTTGATAAGCATTAATTAATATTTCAATTTTGGAAAAATATTTTCGTGGACGAATTTATCAATGCTGTGAATAGTTTATTAATTGAACTTTGTTTTACTTACTGAATAAACATTGATAGACACACAGTGTTGTATTTGAGAACTGCAAATAAAATATATCCAAAGCAATCAAACCACCATGTATATCTGTTACGCGAATATACACATAACTATTTTTTTTACACATAACTACATGAATTATTTTTTTGGAAAGAAAACCGACTTCAAATTATTTCACCATAACGAAGAACTATTCCTATTGTAGAATAGAAGAGTCTGGCAATTTCTCCCCAAATATTGATGGTATTGTCAAGGTGAATTTCGTTTCTGGAACTTCATTTTTTGGCGACAAACTCGGCGATAGATGAAATCAGTTGGCCAACCTTGGCCTCTTTCGACATATTGCAAAGAACGGTGCTACTAGTAATTTCCATTAGGCAATAGTTTAAAAACATCTCTTTACGGATTTTTTTAAAGATAATATCATCTCCATAGTAAAATAATGAAGTGTGACAATGTTTCGCCAAAAATCGAAGATATTGCCGAGCTGGATTCAGTTTTGGAAACTTATTTTTCATCGCCATACTTGCAATAGATCGCCTTGCTCGCAGCAAAAGAAGAGCAACAACGCTGCACGTCAAAGCATATAGCAATTCACAACAGAACAGACTTTGCAGAGGATAGTTCTTTACCAGCAGGAGATCATCAAGCGTCTCATTGGTACTACTACAGAAAGTTAAAGAACAATGGCCCTATTATAGCTACTTTTTCCCATCTAATAAATTCCCCTAAATAGCAGTCCCCTTTCCCCAATTAGCAGTATTGCTAGGGTTACCATCGGACGCGTAGCCGGACTATGGTAACCCTAGCAAAATTGGTACGAGGGGAATCGGCCATTGCAGGGGAGCGAAAATGTAACTTGGTTCAAAGGATCTTCGCAACATACTGATGGCATTATCTGAATATGCCGCAAAAAGCATCAATTACAAATTTTGCTGCAAAAAAGGTGAAGACAGCTATTGGAGTTTTCGGGAAATCGTAAAACGCGTTTGGGATTCAACTCAAACAACTGTCTGTCGATCCCCACGGTAAAAAAAATTCGGAAACGTTACCCCAAAAAATGTGGCAGCTCTTGTAGTTTAAAATTGCGGAAACGTTTCCGAACCATGCGGGTAAAGTATTTAGAAACGTTTCTGCATATGTCGGAAACATATTTACCTATTTTCCTGCATTTTAGGTAAGGTTTCTGGAAAAGATGGGTAACGTTTCTGTATATTTTGGTAAAATATTGAGTAACCTCTCCGTGTATTTCGGAAAGGTTTCCGAATTAACGAGTAACCTTTCCGAGTTTTTCAGAAAAAAGTAACATGCACTAGATGAAGCGTTTCGAATATCTTAAACTAGATGGCAGCACCAAACTCTATCAGAAGGAGCGGTCAGGACTAGCGACCAGAATCGAACGCTGGACCTTCGCATTCGGAGCAGAGCACGGTACCACGACGCTGCGGTTTTCTTGCCGAATTTTGCTTTAAAAGTAAACTGACTGCTGCAAAAGTTATTTGTGGTACGGCTTATTTTGGAAACTTAAATTTTTTTTGAAGTATTTTGTAAATGGAGAGAAAATACCATAATTAATAAATATAAATTAAAAATCTTAAATCTCTTTTCTTCCACATAAATTATTTCCAGGAGATAATGTGCTGTTTTATTTAAGTATTCATTCATATTATTTAAGTATTCATCCGGCGACGTCATCTGGTGACTGGTCACAAATAAACTTCACAGTGACCACACAGTGAAGTTACATCACTCACAAGTTACCAGACCCTTATTATCGCATGGGCAAATCGGGACTTTGCCCAGGGCCCCCAGTTTCAAATGTTGTTCTGAAATATTCTTTTATATGTCAAAATATTATGAAAAAGAAAACAAATTGTATAGATGGGGACCCCCAAATTCATCAATGCCCGGGGGCCCTGTTGGTCATAATCGGGCTGTGCAAGAAGTTACAATGTGGCAGTCCTGTGACAATTGTGACCCTCTGTGACGTCACAGCGACTCTTTTGTGACCATCTGTGCTATTAGGGAAGACGCGTTCACTGTTATCCCTCTGTCTCTTGGCACTTGGCGCATGCGCGCGAAGTCCCAAATAAAGATTTCCTTTCCCCCGTAAATACTTTACCCCGAAATATGGGTTATGTTTCCGAAATCGTGAGTTCGAGTAGAGCATCGGTAGGTTACGCTATACTTTCGGAAACCTTTCCGCTATAAGTATGTAACGTTTCTGAATTTTTTTACTGCGCAAGACTAGCTCCTGCCATCAAGTCTGGTTAGTTGCGGCTGCTGTAGCAACTGGACCTGCCATTTCCAGTGGGAGGATGAATGTGAGAGAAATTCGCGGAATGTAAAATGACACGAGGGGGAAATGACACGAAAAATGAAAATGAAGAATGACAAAGAATGACAATATCGGTATCGATATGACAGTATCGGTAAAGTAATGACAGTATCGGTAAAGACAAGTATAAGAAAAATGACACAGTATAAGAAAAATGACACGAAAAAGGGGACAAGCCTTGTTTTCACGGCAATAGGCTGGTATAGACTGCTTGACGAGATCTGTTCTTGCACTCGACAGACAGTAACAAGACAGAAATCTACAGCTACACTTTTTTGAAGCCAAGCGAAAAAAAAAAAAAAAATCTGCTAGATCGTTACATGTAATTCCCAACTCCCGTAGGATTGAGCAACCTTCAAATTTTCGGACAAATTCTTCGATTCGATCAAAATCTCTAAAAGTCTTTTTGAAATCGAAATCATTATCATATTCTATCGAATTTTCTGGAAAGTGCTAAAAAGCAATAAAGAGTCATAAAAAATATAATTTATGGTATTTTCCGCTAAATAGTTTACTGCCAGCCCGTTCTCATAAATTACACTTTTGCCACAACTTTTCCCGAGGCGTTATGTTGGCCAATGCAGTAATCATTAATTATCTTTTATGGCACGCGCGCTCACCCTCAAAAAGAAACCTTAAATAGATTTAGACGAGTTTCGCCTTCTCATATTTCATTTCTGGTATCTGCTTTGCGTAAAATAATTAAAATAAGGGAAAATGCACTGCCAGTGTTTCACTTTGGTAACAATGTCCTGTGTTTAAAAAAAATATTTTAAGAGCATTTTTGAACAAAGGATTTTAGTATGGTGCTGTTAAAAAAAACTTTCAGATGTGTTTCATTTTATGTGACGTGATATTTTTTTAAACACTATAGTGCTATTAAATCAAGCACGTTTTTTAGCATCTACATGTTTTACAAGAATTGTTACGCCGAAGTACTTTTCAAATATGTTTGCCAGAAAAAGCGGAGGTGGAGGGGGGGGGGATTAAATGTTGAAAATCGCACACGATTTGAAATTTTTGATAATTGATCGCCAAGTTTGGTGCCAAAAAATAAGTCTTCAAAACAGAACCAAGCTTGTTTAAATTTAATAAAAAGTAACTAAAATAAAACTTTTCTTTGTTGATCTAAGTAGGAATTGACTTAATTTTTTTTTATATATTACTAATTTATATAATTTCATTCAAATATTAGCTTATTTTGTAAATAGAAAGTAATATAAAGGAAAAAACAATTCACTATGTTCTAAAAAATTTAACGACGAAATTTCACAAATTGATGTAAATTTACTTTTATCAAGAAAAACAAACTTATACGTTAATTTTCAAATACCTAAAAATATTAAAATTGCCCGGAGCTATATGTTTTCCTTTCCTTTTCTAATATTTTTCTATTTTTTGTGCCTTTGATTGTATTTTTCTTATTCTTTTTTTTTCTAGTCACTGGAATTTCTTTTTTCTCCCTGGTCTATGAGGCGTTTATCACGCCTTTTAGCAATAGACGCAGCGAAAACATTGAAATTGTCTTTTTCTGCTGCTAAACTGTTTAGGCAGCCAAAGTTGAAGTCGCTGATTGCAAAAATCACACCTATTTCAAGTCTATTTTTCGCTACAAAAACTTATTTCGGTCAGTTTCTCCATATAATACTATGGAGACTTTCATTCGCATTTTGTGTTTTGGATGATGTGCATCTTGCTAATAGATCATTGGAAGCATGCCTTTAATATACTGGCAGTATTTTGGCCAGTACATCTTCCGATAGCTTAGTCTTCATTGACTTGTGCAATTTTGGTTTTTCGCCATTAGCAATTGCCCGCTTATAAAAGCACCATGATGAGGAGCTTGCACGACACTTATTATGTTTTGGTGTTTTATCGGATGAAGAACAATGAAATAGCCAGGCCTAAACTGCTGTTTTCATGTTCTCAGTATTCGGAGCACTGTCATTTGTGGCTTTCCGATAAAAGCTGGTGAGTTTGCTGATTGTTTCTTCCTTCAAACTCCCTTCTTTGCGACCACCAAGGCAAACGCCTTTACTTCTCCATTCGGAGACTTTATTTCGCAGCCCTGTGCCTAATCTCTTGGCTACATGGTTTACACTTTCTTCTTTTTTAATTTTAGTATCTTCTCCATACACTTTCAGCGATGATATATGTTGGAATGTTTTTGCATCTCCATACGATAGTATGTTGACGTACCGCATCCGGCAGCTACTCACTGACCGCTTCCATAGTATTTCAGCGGCTTTCATCTCCATTGCATTTGAGGAGCCATTGTAATTTTCCGAGAATGAAGCCCGGTGATCATCTTGCCATATAAAAAATTTGGCAGTATCATCACCAAGATCTCTTCTTGCAGCACTGCAGTCGGGGCAATATTTTGAGAAAATTTCATAGCCAATTACGAGATGAGTCAAAACATCTATTACAATACCAATACCGTTTATTGATGCATGGCCTCGTTTTTGCCAAGTTCCATCATAAGACACAGTGATGTCGATAATATCTGTATCAATTTTAGGTCTATCTAAATCTTCGTGTCTTTTTCGTACGATTGTGAGAGAAATTTCCAGAATTTCATTCTTCAAATTCTTTTTTTTTCTTCATACAAACTGCTCACACATTTAGAAAAAGTTTTTTTGTCCATAGCTATGGAGAAAATTTCTAGGGCCGCATGCCCTTTTCGAATTTTTAAAAATGCTAACAAAAACTTTTTGTTCGCTTCAAATCATTTGTTATTATTATCACGATTGTTTGAGAATATGGAATTGTACACTTTATTACACCTTTTCAATACATTTCCACCTCTGTTGAAAAACCTAAGGCCTTTTTTTATCTTTACATCCAAAGAATATGTATGATATTCATCACATTTTATATTGCCTAAAAGTGAAGACCACATATCAGTGTTCATCAAAACATATGAAGCTTCATCACCCATTTTTTCTTGTGCTGCTGAAGTGCTAGGTAAAAATTCTAACTTAGTGGCAGAAACACTTTTGCTTTGCTCTGCAGGATCATTGCTTTTCTTCCTGTCATCTGTAGACAGAATATCATTAGCAGTTAGCAGCTCAGTTGTATTATCAGGTACCAGTTCAGTTGTTTTGTCAGTATTTTCCTCATTAGACAGCTGATTCCATCGCTTTTAAAGCTTTTCTGCTAGCATACGCTTCTTCTTTAACACACGGCTTTTAGGCTTACGCCAGCGTTTACTAACCTCATGCATTAGGAAATAATATTGATTGCATGATAAAATGCAAACAATACTTAGATCACATAGTTCTGAAAAGTGCTTTTGTTTTGGCAAGGAACTGCGATGAAAAAACTAAAATAACAACAGAAAGAAAAAGAATAAATCGTATTGTAAAAGATCGCCGATAAACGTAAACAAACAACGGAAAGCAGTTAACAGTTACAGCTAAGAAGGGCTATCACAAAAACAAAAGAATATTAATTCTAAAATTAAATAAAACGTTCAATAAAAATTGTCACGTGTTTATTTATGCGTTTGTTTACATTTTTGTGGACATTTAACTGTCCCTTTAATTTTTTCAAACCCTAATATCTTTTTAAAAAATTGTCGTAGACATACGCGTTTTGACGCAACCCGGTGAATTGATATAGAAGAACAACTGGACAGACTGCCCAATGCTGAAAAAAGGGCAGCCATTGCCATCGCTCGATGTAACTACCAGCAGCGTGACGGTCAATCGAATCGTTCATCGCGAGCCGCAGATCTAGAGACCATTTCTAACACAACTGGCCGCACAGACCTGTGGTCTCTAGATCTGTGGCACGCGATGAATGATTCGATCGACAGCTATGCTGCTGGTAGTTAAATCGTGCAATGACAACGGCTGCCCTTTTTTCAGTATTGAAAAATGGTTGCTCTTCAAAGGGTTAACACACAATGCAACCATCCTATACGGTAAAGCAATTTCGCCACAGGCTTCCAGTAATCCTCAATAACATTCTGTTGCATTTTTTCCAAGGGAAATCTCTATTTTAAGCCACGACCACATGATCACCTTTTGAAAACATTCTTTAGACCACCTATGGGCAACCTCCAGCCGGCGGGCCGGATGTGGCCCGACACGGCTTTGGATCCGGCCCGCGGAACATATCAAAACACTGAATGAAACCCATATAAGCCATTCATAATCCCATAAATATCCCAAATAATACGGCTCGCGACACCGCTAACATCCTGAAGTTTGGCCCGCGACTTCACTAACATCCTAAAGTTTGGCCCGCAACTTCTCAAAGGTTGCCCATACCTGCTTTAGTCCGATGGAGACAAAACTCTTCACTTTAACGCCACACAACTACCTCTTTAAAAAGATCGACTTTTTTTTTCACTCTATACGTCGACAACAGCGCCTCATCACAGCTACCATATCCTTTTTGCGCATGCCCACTCTTCTGCGAATTTCTAGGCTAAGTTGACACTGTTTAATTTACAGCCCTCGTATTAGTACCACTGTAATCTTTCAAGACACCTCGCACTTCTAAATCGAAATTTGATCTAGTAGGGAAAATTCCTCAGCTTTTAACCTGGCACTGAATAAACATTCACAAAACATTCTCTTCTGAACATCGTCTCCGCTCCAAAGAATTTGTCGAATGTGCTTTTCTCACTCCCTTTTGTCCGACAGCAATAATCGTTAACCCTAATAAATAGGATCTGCCTTGGTATTTTCGTTCAGTTTGAATACGCCATCTCATACTTTACGTCTCAAAATTAACTGGATTAAACCTCCTCACTGCATGCAATTACATCCAGGCTGCTTCTGCAGCGTAATAAATACGGAGAAAACGTAGGAATTAAAACGCATATCTCATATCGAAAGGAAGTTCGCAATTAATTTGTCAATCCTGATACGCTCCAACAATCGCCATTTATCAGGCAACTTTATTAAATCCCCTCTCTTCCTCCAGTGCTGTGACATCAATCCTCCACTTCCTAGTACTGCTTCCGCTAATCGCCCACCGGTTGATACTGGTGGCGAGTTTGCAAGACCGTAGCGTCTGCCATTATGTTTCTGGTAGGAGTACTTTTGTTCTAAAAAAGTCCCAGAAACGTAGCTAGGGTTTGGGCCCTTCCGAAAATCTGGATTTTTGTTAATTGAATGTCGATAATCATGCACAAATCTTTTAATGAGAAAGTATACTTTTTTTCGTGTTCTGACGCTCTCCTAAGTATTTTTTATGGCTATGTGCTTGACAAAGAAAATAAATAAGCATTATTATTTCCGTAAATGTAATAGAATTATTAATTTCTCAATATTTCTAATAGATCTTTCTAAATTTCAATATTTCTAATAGAATAATTAATGATCTGTTTTGAGAGGTTGTTTTTGGTGTTTTTGCTATAGAATTAGATTTCAGGCTTAAGGAAAAAGTCTGTAAACAGCCTCTCAGAGAGTTTAAGTTTGCATAAAAGTTATTAAACATAAATCTCTAAAGTTTTATGTATGAAACTTAAAACTCAAGATATTGCTTAGGTAATTTTTTTTATTAGTTCTAAAATGCCATTAAAAGATTTCGTCCACTCTGGAGAGAAAACTTTGTACACTCTCGTATTTTCTGTCACATAATTTATGAATATGTTTTTGCGGACGTATTTTTGTGGACAGATTTGCGTCGACATGTTTTAATTGCATTTTTCAATAGGGTTGACGTAAAGCGCGGGGGTAGGGAGGATAAAATATTGCCAAGTCGACAAGGTTTATAATTTTTGATGATTTATAGCCAAGTTTGAAGTCAAAAAGTAGTCCACAAAAACTGAACCGGGCAATATCTCCCATATTTGGCGTGAAACTGACAAACCCTACAGTCTATTAAAAAGGAGAAGTATAGTTAAAATATGGCTGGCGAAGATTTTGAAACAGCTTTAACAGGCGATTTTAATACCGATTTCAATTCTGAAAAGTAAAGTGTTGACACATATTGACGAATCATAATGCAATCTGCTCCTAACGTACGCATGCGTAGACATAAACTGAATGATTACAACTCGCAGCGTCATCTTATAGCCAAATTTCGTTCAGCTCCAGTGATCGTAATACATCCAAATAAAACAATTATTTCAAAATAGGTTTTGTAATCGGTATGCTAAGAATGATTATTCACTACGGCAAATCTAAGTACACTTGTGATAATTCTCGAGTATTTAATTATCACTGAATAAATATTCATAATGCATTACCTTCTCTAGACTGTTTTCCTTTCCAAACTCACCATTTAACCCTTTAACGCGCAGTGTTCCTGCTCAGGGATCACCAAACTCTGACGTTTTGACTGTTGCCAGTCACGAAGAATAGATTTGATTTCTATAAAAATAGTTGATGGGGTGACATAGCTCCACGAGAATCCTTTACTTTTTAGCAACGTCATTTCCCGTAAAAAAAATTGTCACGATTATTTTTAATAGCACTGGCATCTGCTGGAAAATGGAAGAATGCGAAAACAGCTGCATCGATTGGCCATTGCTGAAAAAAGGGCATCCGTTGCCATCGCTCGACTTAACTACCAGCAAGATGGCGGACGATCGAAACGTTCATCGCGTGCCACAGATCTAGAGACTCTTTTTTGACGCAGCTGGCTGTGCGCGAGCACAGCCAGCTGCGTCAGGTTAGGGGGTTGCGCCTCAAAGGGTTGATATGATCAGCGCACTTTTCTCACTATCCCGACGGGATAACTACGATATTGATCACTGTAAATGAAAAACATCTCGCGTAATTTCGTTTAATTTGAAGATAGCCCTCTATTGAACGTCTATGGTATCGGATTAATTCAATAAACTTCTTTACTGCACGGGATTAAATACATGATCGCCCTGCAGCTAAATAAATAAGTGAAAACGTAGTGACTGAGACATATCTCGTATCGAAAAGAAAGCTTGCAATTAATTTGTCAATCCTGATGCACTCCAACAATCACCATTTATTACGAAACTTTTGTTAATTCCTCTCTTTTGTTAAATATATTTCTCTAGTACTGCGACGTCAATCCTCTACTTGTTTTTCTTCTTCCGTTAATCGCCCGACAGTTGATACCTTAGAGGAGAGATAGATTTCGATTCCAGAAAAGTGTTTTATGGAACAAGGAAGAAAAATACGGCACACTCATGAATAATGATACACTTTCCAGCTTAATGGAATAAGGAAAGAAAACAGAGAAGACGCCAGGAGTCGAAATTTTCCGGTTGCCCGCTTGCTCGAGGCAATTAGATTTTTCAGTGGGGAAGTAGAACAAATAATTTGGTTGGCCCTCGGGCAATCAAAAAATGTTTAAAAAAAATGATTTCAATTACAACTGGGTACAATTTTATCCAATCGAAGACTTACCTATAGTGTACGGTTTATTCCTCTTTTCATTATTGAATAATAGCAATTTTATGAATAAACGTTTATCAATTTCATTTTCATTGCAACTTACTTATTTTTCATTCTATTCGTTTTTCATTGTTCAACTTTTAAAAAAATTGCAAAGTGAAAATTTAAGGGCAACAAACTTTATTTGTGGGCAACCAAAATAATTTTAGTGGTTACCCCTTAGGCAAAATCACAAGATTCTACCCTTGGAAGACGCATAGATTAGATTACTCCTTTAATAGCACTTTAATGAGTACTTAAGATATGAAAGTGTTCCAGATACTTACTTTATTTTTTTAAATATTTTATACTTAAAGTGTAATGAAACGCACTCAGTATGGCACTCAGTATTTCAGATGTGGCTAAATTTCCTTTCATTTTGTAAAGGCCAATGTAAGTGATTTGTAACTAGTGTAATATTTAATGGAAATGAATAAAAATTTGTTTTGTAGCTTACGTATTTATTGCTGAACAAAGACAGATAGCAGTAAAAGATGCGGTTAGTGCAGACCGTAGGACCTTTTGTAAATATACTTTTTTGAGGGAAAAACTGAATATTTCCCTTTGGGCACTTTATAAGTGTGCTTATACAACATGTAGTCTACGGTTATATTAGGAGTTAAAGCTTAAGGGTCTAAAATTTCTTTTTAAGAATCTACTGACTAGTTTTACGAAGTCTATAAATTTAATTAATTTAATTTACAGATCATTTGTCAAAGCATAATGACGGGTTGAAGGGAAAAAATTGTATTGACAATGAACTTGAAAAATATGGGTTCAGTTTCAATATCTAGTTGACCCCTAATAGACAAATATTGCCATTCAGAGTGCTTAAGCACCAGGAACTAAATCTTCTATGAGGGGTAGGACACACCTAGGCCACTCGAAATCATATAGGAATGTAGGACTGCAAACATCATCTTCATGCAACAATTCACAATCGATTCTAAAAAGCGACAAAGCATCAGTCAATCTTTTAAAGAACGTTCCGTAAATAATGGGCTTCTGGACCTATTATTACATCATTAAAATAAATAAAGAGACCTATAAACTGCAAGTTCTAGTCAAAAGCTCAAGAGATTAATTTGCTATTTTCCCAAACGGTTTCCACAGAAATTACTAATAGACGAATAAAGACGACGTTTAGTATCAAACATTCCTGTGTGCTTCCGGTTGATTTGGGTCTACCATACCACTCCAAGAATTTTCTAACCGTGATGCTGAGACAACTTGAATAAAATAACAAAAAGCTCAGCGAAATGATCGCTTGCTTTGGTCATTACGTCCGGCAGGAGCCCATAAACAGAAAACATTAAAGTAGTTCTTCCTCTGCGAAAGTTACTTATTGAAGATATCGGATTTTCTTTGCAATATCAAATGTACAAGAAAATAACTTCGTTTTTGTGATATGAAATTCAAACAAATAAATATTTCACGAGTTTCCAGTGACAAAATAGCTTTTCGTGTACGATAGATTGATTTCTTTTTCTTTGGAATGCAGCCATTCCATAGAAAAAACTGCATTTTTTTTTCTTTTTAAAAAAATATGTCAAAGAAAAGAAAGGTGACTGCCCATTAGGATGGCGCGAAAAACTCTTTTTTTTTTTCGAAATTTGCATTATCTGAGTCATTAAGTGATGCTAAATTACTTGATGATGAGAACAAATTGTCTGCAAATTTCTGCTCAAAATACTGCCATCTTCAGGTTCCTCTCAGGTCCTTTAAGGGAATATATTTGTAGGGTCTCGGACTTCTGTAGTACGCCACTGAAATGATGTTAATGTTACCCCGCAAAGAACACGGAAAGTGAAGCAGCAGGCGGCTTGGCCAGTGCTTCGGAAGGTGAACTCCTCTCTCGGCTGGACTGTTGTAGACCGTGTACGCTAATGGGATCGCTGGTGCACATACAAAACCGTCGTAGCTGCGATGTCTTCCATGTTCAAGCAATACCTCTGCGGGTGCCAATTTCAGTTGCTAGTTGGTCCCGCATCTGGAAATGATTCAAAATTGGGGACTATGCTGCTGAACTTAGTTGAGGTGGTTAAATTACTATCAAATGTTCACTTTTAGAAGCGATCAAGTACATTCGGAGAGCGTTGTGAAGTCATATGAATAATCCAGGTAAACTTCACTTTGCGAAGCGATTTACAAGAGAGACAATTGTAGAAAAACAAAACTTTTATTTGATGTCTTAGACGTGATGGTGGTGGCTGGGAGACCGTTATCTATGATGGTTAAAAAGGGTCTGATTAATCGGAAGTCAAATTCAATCGAATAATGATCAGGAGGTTGGCGAGAAAGTTGAACTTGGCATATTCAAAGAAGGCCCAAACAAGAGCCAATAATGCATTCATTATTAAAGACGCCGAAAAACCGCAGAATATCCCCAGTCAACAGAGAGAATGGTAAGACATAACAAAGCGCTGGGCACCAAATTATTGAGGATAAAGACAGTCAAAATTACAGCAAACCCGAGTGATAGAAAATTATTTCAGCTGTGTTTTAACTGATGTGAAGCCATGTCCATATTTGGTAATTAAAGGAAATAAAGTATGTACTTGTATAGAAAGACGTTAAGCATAGATGTATATTAATAAAAAGTAAATGTTCTGCATGAGAAACAGATGTTTCTTAACAGCTAAGAAGGCTAAAGAAATGTAACGGACTTATTATTGACATGGAACAAAGGGCGTTAGAATAATTTAAGCATGAAATCCAGATAAATAAGCAGTTAACTGAAATTAAACATGTGGGAAAAAAGCGTAATACAAAAATTTCAAAGACGGTGTAGTTAAAAATGAGAAGAGAATTTAAAGTTAAAGTGCTTGATTTAAAATATATCAAATTTAAGAAAGCACACATATGAAAATTATTATTAAATATGTGATCTCCATCACAGGGACCAACAAACAGAAGTCGAAGCCCCTCGGGGACAATGGCGCCTGTTTCCATGAATAGTGCAATCGTCTATCCATGGGCACAGGAACAACCTGAGCCTACGTCTAGGGAAAGGAGTGAAGTCTCTGTGGGCTCCCACAGCTGAAAGACGCACGCAGTGATGATGTCTTTCTGAGACTTGACTACTTCCATTAGACGTAAGTTCAGGTACGTAGGTCATTTTTTTAAGTAAGAACCGTTTTGTAATGGAGTAGGAGAAAATTTAGTTATGAACGTAAATTGCATTACAAACTAAAATATGAACATTTTTTCACTTTCCAACATAGTTCCCATCAACATTTAAACATTTGTCAAGTCGTGGCACCAGCTTTTGGATCCCATCATCACAGAACTCTGCCGTCTGACCGTTAACCCTTTGAGGCGCAACCCTTTCCCAATGCTGGAAAAAGGGCAGCCGTTGCCCTCGCTCGACTTAACTACCAGCAAGATGGCGGACGAACGATCATCGCGTGCCACAGATCTAGAGACCCCTTTTTTGACGCAGCTGGCTGTCGTCAAAAAAGGGTCTCTAGATCTGTGGCACGCGATGAACGTTTCGTTCGTCCGCCATCTTGCTGGTAGTTAAGTCAAGCGGTGGCAACGGGTGCCCTTTTTTTCAGCAGTTTGCAATCTATCCAGCTGCTCTCGCATTCTTCCATTTTTCAGCAGATGTCAGTGCTGTTAAAAATAATCGTGACAATTTTTTACGGGAAATGACGTGCTAAAAAGTAAAGGATTCTCGTGGAGCTATGTCACCCGCAACTATTTTTATAGAAATCCAATCTATTCATCCTGACTGGCAACAGTCAAAACGTTAGAGTTGGGTGTTCCCAGAGCGGGATCACTGCGCCTTAAAGGGTTAAATCAGTCAGTAACAGTTTCTTTCAACTTGTCATTATTTTCTAAGCGCTTTCCACCAAGAAATTCCTTAAGTTTTGGAAACAGATGAAAGTTTGATGGTGTTAAGTCAGGGCTGTATGCTGGATGATTCCAGTACTTCCCAATGAAAATTTTCCAGTTGCGTCTTTGTTTTCGGCAACGTGAGGCCGAGCATTGTCGTGAAGCAAAACTACGCCTCTAGAGAGCAGTTCTCGCCGGCGATTTTCAACAGCGCGCCTAAGTTTTCATAACGAACTTCAAAGTCGCCAGGATTACTGATTGACGTGGCGACAAACGAAGCAGTTTAACGATACAACCAACACCGGCAGAGACGTGAAACGTTATGGCGGAATAGTGAGAGACTTGGATGGATGCGCGAACGCGATGCGCAATTGATTCTTACTTTTAAAATGACCCTCGTAACTTTAACTTTATTTCAGTGGCTTACCGCAAAAGTCCGAGGCCCTACAAATGTATTCGCTAGAAGCGTGGAACCTGAAGATATTCTTTTGAGCTGAACTTAGGAGACTATTTGTTCTAATCAGTTTAACACCATTTAATGACTCAGGAAATGTGAATTTCGAAAAAAATGTTTAGTGTTTGTTTGCGTTACATTTTTTAGCAAGAATTTTATACATACCGCTGTTCTTTATTTCAGTGAGACAAAAATGTATTGAAAGAAACTTTTAGCCCTCTACTTGTACCGTAAGTTTTCGAATTTTGGAAAATCCTGTCTTATCTAGCATTAAGTTAAAGGCTTCATATGCTAAACAAATTTCGTTTACTGAGTAAGTACAAAAGTAACGATTTTCCCTCTCTAGGATGTTTTGCACATTTTCCTATTTTCACCTCTTTTAAGATCACAAATGTCTTAAGTGCCAGGAGCGGCTCAAGGGTAAGGGGCACCCCCCCTTGCGAACATAAAAAAGACCCCTCCCCATTTTTTTATGCTTTATATCAAGTTTTTCTCGGTTTTTTTAGTTTGAAATGGCGAATCGATGCGATGCATATATTACTTACCGTGTCGGTCTGCCTTTTCTGACTATTATTGAACTATTTATTTGTTCCTTTCCCTAACAGATTATTACTGTCTTCAAAAGAATTCTTCAGTATGAATTCCTCCCTCGCGAATGCAGTGAGATGGCTGACAACACTCATATGGGAGAACAAATGGACCGCCATCAAATTAAATGGGCCACCGTCAGGGAAATTCCGTGATACACGAACTTAACGTTATAAAATGATGTGAAGCTATTATTTCAGTAACGACTAGATAAGTGTAACGCAGAGGAAAAGAAATACCGTTCTCATCTAGAATGAATAAATGGTTGTTTTCTGTGTCCCAACCTAGAAGAACGATCCCATAGATCATAGAATGGGCATTTCACACGTGACGTCACCTGGCGGTATTTGATACGCCACGTGCGCGATCTTATGGTGGTGATTAGTTTCCGTTTCAGTTTGTTTGAACCTAAGGGGTTATTTGGCACTTTCTTCTAGAAATATAGCTGTTGTAATAGAAGCTAGAATATTAGTCATACAAATAATACATTTTTACTTTCCGAACATGTACCATGTAAGGAAAGTATTGTAATCATGAAAAAATTCGACTTCGAGATTTTGGTGTTTTTACACGTTTTAAGGGCTTCTGAGTCCATTTATGCTATTTTTACGAGATGTATGTATGTATGTGTGTATGTGTGTGTGTGTGTATGTGTGTGTGTGTGTATGTGTGTTTGTGTGTATGTGAGTGAACACGATAGCTCCTGAACGGAGCATTCGATTGAGCTCAAATTGGATATATATGTCATAAACCACCGTCGCAAGACCGGTATTGATTTTGGTGTGTATAGGACTTATAGTTTTTCTACAGGGCTACGACAAAGATTTCTTTTACATTATGGCCTATGGGGGGAATTTCTTGAAAGTGCGCTAGCGTTTAAACGGTAGATTCGATTGAGCTCAAATTGGGTATATATGTTATAAACCACCGTTGCAAGACCGGTATTGATTTTGGTGTGTATAGGACTTATAGTTTTTCTACAGGGCTACGACAAAGATTTCTTTTACATTATGGCTTATGGGGGGAATTTCTTGAAAGTGCGCTAGCGTTTAAACGATACATTCGATTGAGCTCAAATTCGGTATACATGTTATAAACCACCATCCTAAGACCGGTATTGATTTTGGTGTGTATAGGACTTATAGTACTCCTAAAGGGCTACGACAAATCTTTCTTTTATGTTATGGCATAATGGCATATGAGGAGAAATTCTTGAAAGTGCGCAAGCGTTTAAACGGTGCATTCGATTGGGTTTCAATTTGGTATATATGTTTGAATTATTCATCGATTAAAATTTATTTAAGTGCTTGGTAATGGTCTTAATCGTAAGTGTTCGGAAAGTCGAGTGGAGTCACTCCAGATTTTTATAAATTAACTTTATGTTCATTGTGAAATTTCATTTGAAATGCTAATAATATTTAAATACTAAAAATAATTAAAAATATCGTACTTTAAAAAGATATGGGAGGATTTTAATGAATAATTGCACTATTTTAAATTCAGACAACTCAAAATCAACTCAATGGAGCCTTATTTATACAGTGTTTGCAATAATGTAATAATTTTAGAACGCTAATGTTCTTTTTAATAACAAAGTTTTGAAGTGAAATGCGATATCATCGTCTTCTAAACCATCTATTAAAAATATTAAAAAGACAATAACTCATTCCTAGCAGTTAATAATGAGAAACAGTAATTATAAAATGGATACTCAATGCATTTCAATAGCAGCTGGCGGATGTAAATAACACCAGCAGACGAATTTTAGCCTCGAACTCAGAAACCATGCAAAATATTCATTTTGTGTGTAGGTGATACACACAACTGGTATACACGAAATGGTCAAGAATGTCTAGGCCGTAGTAGTCTAGATAATCACAGCAGAATGACTAATTTGTGAAACTGGAAATTATCGCTCGATTTTTTGGAGCACTTGAATGACCGTTTGTAAGTCTACCGGCTAGGCAGTGGCGGAAACAATATGTTTTTGTCATTTTGAAACGAAATATCGTATTTAGAAACACAAGTCCCGCTTCCCCCAATAAACAGAGCATAAGTGTTTAAAATTTTTACTCTACTAAAGTATTTTTCCAATTTTTTGTTTTTCCTGCCCAGTGTTTATACTTTTTATAGTTAACTGCTGACATTTTAAAGCTATATGCTCTACTTAAAAATCAACCTTCTTATTATTCTTACACATCTCCAAAAATATAGCAGTACTACACCAAGGTCCATAAGTCCGCACACTCTGAGGAAGTACAATACTAATATTGGAGAACTGAAGAGACCTTGTTTATTAAACTCACCACATTCAAGGATGGGGTTTGGTGAAGGTTGCTCAGGCCCAGACAGCACATACGGGCTCTCTGAACATCTGTGCGTGAACGTTACATCTGTGTGTCTGAACGTTAATAGACGTTCAGAGAACCTGTATGTTCTGTCTGGGTAGGTGCACTTGGTGCTGAGTACAATTATCTTTGTACCATTCGATAAGGTCATAGTTCTAAGGTGCCCAGAGCGAAAGTGGGTGAGAGTGGTTTGCCGTTTGACCCCCGTCTGTCACAACCAAGTGCCTAAGAACCTTCCATTCGGCAGCTATGGCACCAATGACAAAACTGCTGAAATTAACCATGTGGCCCTGTTATTCCTCTTTGTACGTGTGGCTATCTCTGCCCTAGTTGCACTATTTCTAATGACGTTCAGAACACGATAAAAACACGTCTTGAATTAGCTTCCTAGTAGCACAACTAGTTCAGAAGACGTTCAAAACACGTCTTTTGAACGTTTTCAGAACTAGTTCTGCTATTTGGGATACTAGGGAGGGTCTTCAGTCTTTCCGTTTAGTATTACAACAACTACATCTGAATTTTTTGTCATCTGAACTTTGAATTAGTCATCATTTGAATTAGTCAAACATCTGAATTTTGAATTAGTGTACAAAAATTTAGTGCCTAACATTTTTCATCCTATTTAAGCATATCCTCAGCATGATTTTTTTTTCATTGATTATGTTTTTATAGTTAATTTTAACAGTCTTGAAATGTATGCTTTACTTAAAAATAATTATTATCTTTTGGCATTATAAATGACACTTCCAGATCTTTTATCCCAATGAACAAAAGTCATCTACTTAATATTTTTCATTCTACTTAAGTATTTCCAAACATATTTTTTCCCACTCTTCATTGTATATCCTTTTTGCAGTTAACTCTTGATAATTTAAAAATAGAGGCTTTGTTTCAAAATTATTTCAAAGCATTCTTTAAAAGCACAAATCTAAGTACTTGAAATTTGTTTGCATAATTGTTTTACGATTTATTTTTAACACTTTCCAAAAAAGTTGAAAAGTGTTTATGATTTCGGTCTGTTCGTCTGTCCGTGTTCTAACTCGCGTAAATATGCATCGATTTCTACAAAATCGATATATGTTGTTTCTAAGTACTGTACCATGTACCCTAATGAAAATGGTATATGTAGCATTTATAGTTGTTCTGCGAAGAGCTCAAATGATTTCCAATGCATTAAACTCTATGGGCCGTTATTCTTTAAAGTTCATTTTAGATCTATTCGGATGTTTCAAATGAAACAAAATTGATACATGTTATAAGGATTAAAAGATAAAGCTCTCCATAGAAAATAGTGTCTGTATCATTTATAGTTCTTCGACAGGTTCACTCAAAATAATTCCAACGCATTCTGTTCAATGGCAGTTTAGAGACAGGCATCAATTTAAAGCACAATAGTACCCTACTATATATAATCAGTCAATGATATAACGACGATTGCGTGTTCCCTCAAAAGTTGTGCCATCAGTCGCCAATATTGGCGACTTTTGCGATAAATCTCCAAACAGGGTGCAAAAATTTTTTTTTCAAAAAATGAACACAAGCTTGGCGATTTTTTCATTATTTGGCGGAAAATCAAAAATATACCTAACGTGATAATATTCAGCTATGACGATTTTATTGAGAATTCTGAAAATTCATGACTCGCGCTCAAATCAACTGATTTAGTGCGTTGTGTTGTGTTAAGACAAAGCTAGGCAAGCAAGGGTTATTAGCCTAGGAGGGGGGGGGGTTGCGTTGGTCGGAGGAATTTTTAAAGGTTTCTAATGCATTAATCGATTTACTTGCAACAAAACTACAAACATTGGTTTTTTAGACTGTGGAACATTAACTTTAGACTGCTAACCCTTAAAAGAATAAATTTCTCGATCTCCATGCTCGTGCGATACCATTGTTTTGTATGAGAGGTATACATACTTATATTTTCATCTTTCCGGCGAGATTGAGAGGTGTTTATGATTTCAACTTTTCTGTCCATTCTTCCGTCCACTGGTCCGTGCTCTAATTGCCGTTAATATACACCGATTAGTGCGAAAATTATGTATGTTTTTTTCTATGTACAGTGCCGTATTCAAAATGATGCATGTAGCATTTATAGTTCTTTCACAGGAGCCAAAAGAAAAAACTCCAATTCATCATGCTCTACGGTCAGTCATTCTTAAAAGCGTATTTTAGAGATACTTTTTTTTCAACGAAAGCAAAGTTGACTTATATGTTAAAGCTCCGAAAATAGTGTTACCCATGGAAGATAGTGCTTGTGTAATAAATAGTTATTTTTCAGGGACACTCAAAAGAATTCCAATACATTACGATCTATAGCAGTTGAGAGACATTAATCTATTTCAAGCGCAGTACAATAGGTATCAAAATGTTTATAAAAGTATCTGCAAAATCCCGCCAGTTTTAATGACAATAAATCGCCAAATTTGGCCTTAAAATACTGTTGTGTTGGAAAGTGTTTTTTAATCGATGCTTTTAGCATGATTTATCTTTCTTGTTTCAGTTAGCGTTCACATTTAATATTGTTAACTATTCGAAATTTGACGATGTTTGCTTCTTTTTGCCACCATTTTTACGTTGTTACAGCAAAATTTTGTATCATATGGGAACCTCCCCTCCCCAACTTTTTACGTATAAACGTAGGGAGGTAATTTTGACTCCCGGACGATTACTCTTTTCAATTCCGTCACTGTAATGGAGGATATGGATGTGAAGCCATTTTGCTCCCAACACTAGGGTTGCCAACTGTCCCGTTTAATAGTTTGATAAACCATAATGATCGCAAAAGGGATTTTAAATATTAAGTTTCTTTTCTAAATAAATAGGATCTCAGCAGAAGTGACTGTATGCAAGTTTTCTCTTCTAAATACGCATTATTGTGATTTCAGTAAAAGTAGTTTAATATAGCTTAAATTTTTTCCCCAAATAATAAATTATAATAATCTTAGATGTGATTTAAGCCTAAGTTTCTCTTATAAGTGCATTCCTGATACATACTTATGGGTTGTTTTAACTATTTTTTAAAAGCCTGTTGTTTTAATTATTTTTTTTAAAGGTTTTTTGTTATTTATGAGAAAAAATAAAAATTTAATGTAATTCAATTGCAAAAAATAGTATTATTTCTTTTGATAATAAAGAAGAAAGAGAGAAGACTAATAATTAAGGTTAATTTTCCATTAGTTTGCCTGATTGTTTTAACTTTTGTTAACTATGTTGCATGCGTAATTATACCAAAGTAATAAGCATACAATTCAATAATACTATTTAAACTGTAAAAATTAAATCTTGTTTTAATTCAGTTTCTCACTTTCATTTAATAAGTAAGATGTAGCATTTTAATCGCGAAAGCCACACAATAAAAGTTGGCATGCTTACCCAACACCCGACAACAAATCATCAGTTAAAGCACAATTTTCTGATACTAAATCCTTCAACCTGATTGGCTCAAGCGCTGATTTCCACCGATATGTAACTGTAATAGCCTCGAACCAATATCGTCTATTCTAAGCAAATTCTTATTTGCTTAGAATAGACGATCAACAGTTAAAGCACAATTTTCTGATACTAAATCCTTCAACCTGATATGCTCAAGCGCAAATTTCCACCGATATGTAACTGTAATAGCCTCGAACCGATATCGTCTATTCTAAGCAAATTCTTATAAATGTATGAGCATCGAAACATGGACAGAAATGGCGGGTGAAGCAGCCAGCGTTTTCAGAACAGCTTTCGTTTCCTTTAGTGTCTCCTTTACGACCATCATTCTAGCTGCTACTCCAATCCCGTTATTACTAGTACTAGAAGACAAAGACCGTTACGGAGGCAATTACAACGGGCGCTAGAAAAAAAGAAACATTTAACAAAATATGTCTACACTCAACATAGTTAATGTTCGTCCACTAAAAATAAATAACTTATATTCAAATTTTATTATATACCAAAATCGGACCTGTATTTTCTTCTAAAAACTTGCGAAAACATTTCGCATTCGAAGGATTTCGTTTCGCTCGTAACATCACCCTCTTATATCAATGTTTCATGCAGACGAAATCATTTTACTTGCGAAAAAAAGAACTGTGTAATCTAGAAAACTATTTTAATCCATTTGTACCTGGATATTTTTGCGACTTTCTTCGATTTTTACTGACAACAGAAATAATAGATAAATTTCTGATGTCAAATTCTTGAACAAGGGATGATTTCTTTTACAATCATTATGCATAAAAATCGAAATATAAACATCCTACTTGGTCATGTTAAAATATTTTGTAGAGTTGAGGCTCAATACTCATGAATAAAGGCTAGGAAAAATAAATAACGTTTTCGACTAATAGCGAAAATGCCGTCCCAAAAAAGGGACACTAGGTATAAATGGGTTAAACGAATTGGATTCGCAATTTTTCATTATGATCGTGATTTCAGTATGACGTCTTTGTCACTTGCGACAGCTAAGTTTGTTACGCAAATGATTAACTTTTTACTCTCGTAAAAAAGTAGACATGAGAACAGCTAAAAATCGTTTGCAAAGTAGAGAACGGATGGATTTTCAAATTTTTAAAGTAGAGTAAATTATTTTTTATATTCTTATACATAATTAAGAGAAATTTCAAGCGGATCGCACAAATAGTGTAGATGTTATTGGGCTCTTTGTGCTTAACTTTTTAATCGTTTTTGGTAAAGGTTATAAAATTTTATATTGGAGTGGTTACGCAAAATTGTTACAGGATCAGTGAGTCAGTGAGTTAGGAATTAGCGTGGCTATATAGTAGGATATTAGAGTCTCCGAAAGGTCACGTTAGTAGATGACTTTCGCGAGTGGCATTATGGGACTGGTAAAAGGACTGATGAACTCACAACGATGACTGTCCTACTCCTTCCTATCAATCAAATTAAATGAACTCATCGTGAACTATTCATGACACGTGACCTCGAGTTCTAAAATAATGTGGTGCAGTTACTTAATTTCAGATGGTTAGTAAGGAAATAAGCTTGAAAAATTTGACAAGTTTGAGGGGTGAAAAGTTTACTATGATCTTCAATAAAACGTTAAATTTAAACGTTTATGTAGCGTTATGGCAAGATCAAATTAAAAGTTAAATAAACGGTTAATATAACGTTAAAATAATGTAACTTAAATGTTCAAAAAACCGTTGATATAAAGTTAAATTAAACGTTAAATAAGACTATCAAACGTTGAAATAATGTTAAAAAAATGTTAGATGCCTTACTTTAAAAAATGCAAAACTGTTTGCGGTAATTTTGACTTTCGGGCGATTACTCCTTTGAAATAATAGATTACTGTAATACCTAACTAATCTTTAATAATATTTATAGTTATAAATGTTACGTTGGGAGTGTTATTTTAAAATTACTATTGTGCTATAATTAGAAGCACAGCTTTAAATACGTAAAAATATGATGGTAATTTTGACGTTCAAGCGATTACTAATTTGAATTTATTTACAGTAATACTTAACAAATCCTTAAAAATATTTGATTTTGTGAGCATCGAAACAGGAACAGAAATGGCGGGCGCACGACCCAGCGTTTTCATGACATCTTTCATCTCTTCCCAAATCCCCTCTACAACCATCAGTCTAGCTGCTACTTCGATAACATTATTACTGTTATTAGAGCCTCAGAAAGAATGCGTTAGCCGATGGCTTTCGCGAGTGGCGTTATGGGACTTTCAAAATGACTGACAAACTCACAAGGGAGCGTGAAAGAATGAATTCTCTCAATCAAATTAAATAGACCCATTGTGAACTGTTCGGGACATGCAACCTCATGCAATAAAATGATGCAGTTACTTCACTTTAAGATGGATAGGAAGGGAAAATAAGGTGGTGAAACTGGAAAGTTTTATCATTCGCGAATGAAAAGTTTGCTGGTATCTTCAATTTTAACGTTACTGTAGCGTTAAGATGACGTTAAACTATATGTTAAGAACGTAAATATAACGTTGAATTAATGTTAGGTAAACCACTAATATAGCGTTAAAATTATGTTAAAAACTTTAACATAACTTTCAACTAAATTTTAGATACAACGTTAATGAAACTTTAAATTAAAAATTAGGTAAACAATATAATGTTAAAATAAACACTAGATGAATTTTAAACATAATTTCAAAGTAATGTTAATTCAAAGGTTAGCTAATAAACGTCGTTCATATGAAATCACAAGCAATGATATATTGGACAAATTGTGCCCTATGGCCATCTAAAAGTTGTTCTGGCAAAATACTATAGTCTATCGTCATTTAGCTGATAAACAGTTTTATGGGCAAATTAGATGGAGCAAAGACTTGAAAAAAATTTAGAGTACTTCCTACTAAGCTGTATATATGCGAGTATACTGCAGATATTTTGCCATCGAGTACATTGAAAATTTATTAGAATAAGCAGTACATTCCTTTGACCAATACTCGATTAAGCAGGTTCAACTGTTCTTAGACGAATGCCTGATCGGATTTTTGAAGAAGAAAAGAAAAGAAAAAGAAGAAAAACATTTCATCTGCAAAAAAATTGTTCATAAATATATTCCTTTGGTCAGAGCTGTGAGACTTATTTCAAGTCTAAGAGTATTATGATCACGACACTAAGCTTCACCAGTCCAAAAATTGCGGAAGTATGAGCTCGGAAAAGCATCATTAATTCTTACTTCCTTCATGATCATTACTCTAACTGTAATTTAGACCTTTATATCGTGGACCATTACAAGCCTTCGGGGACACTCGAGTAGATTGAAGGATAGTGATCCCGAAGGAACTGTTAAAATTACTGTCAAAACCCATAAACGTGAATAAGTGGTCCCCATGCAATTAAATGATGTTTAATATGACGAGAGAGTTCTAAAATGATATAGAGCAGCCATTTCATTTTCAGAGATTTGGAAGTGACAGTTGATGTCGTAGGGAGGTTTAACCGTACTGAACAGGACCCCCCCCCCATGTGGTGTAGTGGCTAAAGAACCGCTCTATCACGCCTTGGGTCGGGGTTCGATTCTCAGCTTGGAGTTGGGTGTTAACTTGTCGGTCCCTTAATAGGGGATAACGCTGGCCCCGCACTGGGTACTCCCCTAATAAAATGGCCGCCATTAATTTGGGTCCCAGTAGAACTGGACGACGGATTCTTTTACAATAAAACGTACCTGAAATAAATCAATACAATTAATTTTTAATATTAAAAGTAACCAAATCGAAAAATCTCAGGGACGCAAAGTGATTGAACAAGTAACACTAGCAATACACACGTGACGAAGAACGGGAATGTATGGTCATGTATGGTATCAATGGGAATGTATGGTCATGTATGGTATCAACGGGAATGTATGGTCATGTATGGCATCAACGGGAATGTATGGTAAGACGCTTACTTAAGGAAAAACATGAATATCTACTAAAATTTACACAAAAATAAATATTTTACTAACGAAGTACAAGTCTAAAACATAAGTTAGAGTCAGCTAATTTGCAGTAGTTTAGAGTCAACTAATTTGCATAAAAAATTTTGGAATATTTTTGTTTACTTAATTAGATCATGCACTGAGTGGTAATGCCCGGCATGGTACGGTAATTGCGTTCAAAATTAATATATTAATATATTATTTGAATAATTAATATATTATTAATATATTATTAATTAATATATTATAATTAATATGTTATAATTAATATATGTTATAATTAATATATTATTTGAATACTACAAAATTCACGCATGTAGTCTTGTGGGCTCTTCACTCCACTGTAGGCTTTGTGCGACTACTTTCCACGTATTATGCTGCAAAATTACGTTTCGTTAATCCTCTCGAATTCTCTGCAAAAGCAGCAGGTGTTGGTCTCCATATCCTGTCTGAATAGAAGTAAATCATTTGGGCGATCATCATCATCACACAACTAAGACTCACCCATGTCTCACTCTAATCTGGTGTCATGTGACTTTCTTTTTGAAAACTTATGTTTCTTTGCAAGTTTGACGTTTGATACTTTTCGTGATCGCCTTCATGGCTATGCTGGAATTTAATGCCTTACTATTGGTGTAACAACGCGTTTCAAAATATAAATAAAAGCATGATCGGTGATTTGTCGATTTATCGACAAGTATGGCTCAAAAATTTGTCTCCAAAACGGAACCCAGTTTGCTGATATTATTTATATTTGGTCAGGAAATTGCCAAGACTTACAGTTTTACATGGAAATTATGTTTCATTATGATGAAATAATTTGGTCACAGATTGGATAATTTCCACCACGGCGGCTTGAAATATTTCACGGTGTTAAATACGCCAAACAGCAAAGGGTTATGTAAAGAATATATGGAAAACTTTTTTAATAATAGCCATAATTGAAAATGATTATTGATTATGCTCACGCGTAAATGGCCGTACAATTAGCAGAAATTGAATAGTCGCTACTGGTGCTAAATGTCCAAGCTGTTTTATACTTTGAAGTTGGTCTTTAAAAAAACATCTTTAGAGTTTTATAACAACATATTATTAAAACTACGTGCCAAAATACAATCAATATCTTAGAATCTTATAAGGATAGAACAAAGATCAATCAGGACAGAAATGTCGGAATAGCGACCTCGGATATATGCTATAGTTTTCAATTTCTTTCTTAGTTCCTTTTCGCTCAGGAGTCTAACAGTAACTCATACATTTTTATTGGAGGTTATTAAAAGCCTTCGGAGACACGCGATAAGATTGCGTTCGCGAGCGGTCCCTAGGAGCTGGTAAAATTAATGTCAAAACTCATAAGCGAGAATAAACGGTCCCCAATCAAATTAAACGGCCCCATCCAGAACTTTCCGTAACACGCAAACTTACGTTATAAATTGATATAAGGTAGTTATTTCATTAACGACTAATCAAGCTATGGAGAATAAGTAGAAGACGACAGGATGGATAATGCGTGCCGAGCTGAAATGCTATTTTTACGGTAAAGTATCGTAAAATCTCGTTTATCTGGGATATTTGAGGATTGCGCTTGTCTAAAAATAGTGAGAGAAGAGAATGAAAATAAATCAACCATAAGCTTTTCAGAGCTCAGTTCAAAGTATGTGGACTTCTCTTATTTGCACTCTCAAAAATATTTCTACAATTCATGTAAATTTTGTTGTCAGTGCTGTTGCAAGAATATTTACGTTATTTGACGACCCGTTTCATTTTCTATCAATTTAAGAAACTTCTTCAAATTCAACGAAATTTTTTCCTCATCTTCAGATTTTCACGAAAAATTTGCGGAAATGTAACGTTTCCAAGAAATATGGAAATTTTTCATTGAAAAATAAGGAATGAATTAGTTTATTAACATGCACTCTCTAAAATTATTTTTTCGAAACACGGAATATTTTCTGGCAGCAGTGCGGAAGGAAAACTCCCGTAATTTAACGAATATCCGTTTGTTTCTTTCTCCTGACAATTGAAGAAACTTCAGATTCAAAGAATTTGTTTCCCCTTCTTCAGATTTCGGGAAAAAATTCGCGAAAATATTACGTTTCCATAGAGTACGGAAATTATTCGGTGAAAAATGAGGAATAAATTAGTGTATAAACATGCACTCTCTAAAATTATTTCTTTGATTCACGAAATTTTTTCTGGCATCAGTGCTGAAACAACATTTCCGTTATTTAACGAATATCCGTTTCTTATTTATACTGCCAATTGAAGAAACTTCTTCAGATTCAACGAATTTCTTTCATCTCCTTCAAATTTCAGTAAACAATTTACGTTTCCACAGATTACGGAAATTACCCGTTGAAAAACGCGAGATAAATTAGTGTAAAAAGATGAGTTTATCTAAGAGTGTGCCTCATAAAACTAAGCCACTGTTTCCCAACGATAAAATACAGTTTATTCTCTCCAGTCCCGATATATCTCAAAGTAACGGCAAATTTCATAACAGTGTTTGAAAAGCCTATTAGATTTAAAAACGATAAGTAGAAAACATATTTTCAGATAATATTTCGAATAAAAGCCTAATTTTCAATCTCTGTTTCAGCAAGATAAAGTTGTTATCACCCATGAACGAAGATTGTCAAGACTATTTTAACCTATTTTAGCCGTGTAGAAATTAATTTCTATAGGATGGCGCAACGCGCCAGACTAATTAATTAATTTTCGCGCCAGAGAGCGTGTTTAGAATTTAGATTTGAAGCGACGGTGTCGCTATTCGAATTAATTATGTAAAATGAAAGGTTTTTATGTAAAAAACATGTAAATAGCGAATTATCAAAATATATGTTTCCTTTTAAAAATGAGTTTTTTATTGCGTCTTGTGTATTTTTATTTTCGGTGCGAAGCCATTCGAATTTTGACTGTTCTTGATTTGGAATTTGAAAATACATTGATTTCGAACCCCCAACTTGAAGGTTTTCTTCGCTTTATTTTTTTTTTTTTAGACGAGATATTTTTCCGACTTCCTCCAATATTTTCTAATACCAGCAATAATAGATAAATTTCTGATGTCTTATTCTTGAACAAGAGGTGATTTCTTTTAAAATCATTATGCACAAAAATTGAAATGTGAAGATCCTACTTGGTCATGTTAAAATATATTGTGGAGTTGAGGCTCAATACTCGTGAATAAAGGCTAGGAAAAATAATTAACGTTTTCGACTGATAGCGAAAATGACGTCCCAATAAAGGGACGCTAGGTATAAATGGGTTGACGATAAATGATGGCCAACAAGTTCTTTTCAGCTATATAAATTTTGAAAAAAAATATATGTACAAATTCAACTTAGGAAATTTCAATGATATTTAAATATTCTTTTGTGTAGCGGCAAACAAAAATAAAATAACAACGAATATAAAATGTGTGCGTCAGTTGTATAGAATTTACACATCCAAATGGGTTAAAATCATTTATTCAAAATTAAAGCATCCAAGATTGTGTACGCCAGTTCAGAACAGCAAATATTCGCAAAGGATCGTATTGTTGAGAAAGTTATGAAATTTTGTGTAGAACATAATGAAGGAATGAGAATTTATTTGAGGGAATTAAAAAAAAAATAGTTCAAATGTTCGCCAAAAGGGAGCGTTATTTTAACCCTTTAACGCGCAGTGTACGCGCAGTGTTGACTGTTTCCAGTCACGAAGAATAGATTTGATTTCTATAAAAATAGTTGCGGGTGACATAGCTCCACCAGAATGCTATACTTTTTAGCACATCATTTCCCGTAAAAGAATTGTCACGATTATTTTTAACAGCACTGGCATCCGCTGAAAAATGGAAGAATGCAAGAACAGCCAGATTGCCCTATGCTGAAAAAAGGGCAACCGTTTCCATCGCTCGACTTAACTACCAGCAAGGCACAGCCAGCTGCGTCGAAAAAGGGTCTCTAGATCTGTGGCACGCGATGAACGTTTCGATCGTCCACCATCTTGCTGGTAGTTAAGTCGAGCGATGGCAACGGCTGCCCTTTTATCAGCATTGGGAAAGGGTTGCGCCTCAAAGGGTTTATAAATTGCACGCTTACGTACGCTTACGGCCACCAAACCTCAATCCACGCGACTTTTGGCATCGGGAGAATTTGAAACATTCGGTAAGTCGTGATAATTATAAGAACTTTGCCTCATCTTAAAAACAGAATTTCTCAGCATGTTCGTAACCATAGAGATATCAATACCAGGAGATGGCATTAGCTATCTTCAGCACTGGACGAGATGAAGTAACTGTTAACTTTATTGTATCGTTTAACACCAGTATTTTGAGTGTCTTTTCCGATGAAGTAACTGTGTTGGTCTAAGTATGGCGGAACAGTTTGTTGATTCTTTTTCAAATAACATTGAAATATGCACGATTAATACGGATTAAAAAGTAAAGATGCGCAGTTATATGTTACAATAGTTCTAAATACAAAATTTAAGCATTCTGTAGTCAAAAGTTTTACAGTTATATCTCCTTCTGACGTGGATTTATAAGCAGACTTCGAGCGAAGCACACAAATCTGAAATAAATGTTACACAATACAGTTATTTCCATAGCTCTATGGTTATGTGAAATGCGTAATTATTCTTGGTGCCAACTTTGTCGACATTACCTCTTTAAAATTGGAACTGTCACCATAGAATAACACATTAATGCGGCAATGTTTTGTTCAAGACAATATGGCGGCTCGGTTACAGTTTCGGCTCCATTATCAGATAGGTAATGTCATCTCCTGGTATTCATATCTCTATGTTCGTAACATTTCCTCCAACATACTTCGGTCAGCTGTGGAACATGCTCTCTTACGATTCCAGATGATAGCTGACAATGACGACTGTCATGTTAAATATGTTTTGTTGTAATCATATTTGTAAACTATCATAAAAGTACACTAAATGTGTAATTAATTATAATACCCCCTGGTGGTGAATATGCGAACTATTTTTTAACACTCGGGTGCAATTTCTTTCAAGCACGGGATTTTTGTCAACGCGGCGCGCCGTGGTCACTTTTCCGTTTGATCCATATTTTCTACAGAGTGATTTGATATTGTTAACGGGAACATGGACTATCCCTTCAGAGGATTTTCAAATACCAGGCAGGATTCACTTTGGTCTAACGGATAGACAGTGGTTTCCAAAACAGCAAACCATCTGGAGTTATGATTTTTATAAAGGAAAACTTAATGAAACGCTTTACCCGTGCCTACACCAGCTAGATCAATGGTGTTCAAATGGTCATTGCATATATATTAAAGATAAAGTGAGATTTGCAGTTACACACGCTAGTCGTCGAATTTCTTATGAAGATAAATGAGACGCTCTATTCAAAACGTTGCTGAAGGAGGGTGATTGTAAGACTGTTTCAGTAGGAGATTTTAACATAAATTCCGACCAAGGATCCTATTTCATAACTGAAATGGGTACTTTAGATATTGCAATACGTACTTAACCAAAACATTTCACCACTAAGGGCTAAACAACAATGGATGCAATTTTCAGCAACAAAATTATGCGAAGAGGAGTCTATATGAGTTATGCACTTGCAGTTATCAATTTCCTCTATATGGCAGAATTGATTGAATAGATTTAAAAAAAAATTCTGAAATTCTTCCAGCCGAGTGCGTAAATAAAATTCGGAAGAATTTTAGATGTTTTCCTATCTTTTATTATTCACTCAAAAAATTCCCTTTATTATGTCCTGCACAAAATTTCATAATTTGTTTCACCAACAGATTCGTCTGTAGACAACTTTGAAATAGGTACGTTTAATTTCAAACATCCTGTATATTGCTCCGATAATTTCTTTTGTGTTACAATATTTTAAAATTCATGTATACGGACCAGTAAATCTGCGAACTATCCCGTTTGTTTCGTGAGATTTTCCACCGCAATTTTTAAACAGTTTTATTTTGCATTAAATTTTTGGCCTTATTTTAAGCATAAGCTGCTATTTAAATATTAGTGGAGGGGAAATCTCCCGAAAAAAAAAAAACCGGGAGAGTTGGCAGCTCTGGACCAATAATAAATGTTAGGAGCCAGGGAAGTCAAAGAATCGCTGCACCTTTCGACCACCGACTATTCTGATTTCTACCCATACTACTGTCATATCAGCACTTCATTTATGAGCTAAAACACACATATAATCATCATTCTTCTCGGTTCCAGATCAGTGACCGTCCAAGCAAAACAAATTGAATCCCTCCCTATCTGTCAAGTCCGCTTCGCTGCAGGTAATCCCCACCGAACAGTGCTGTATGGTATATATTCTTCCCCAAAGGGATCTTCACAGTGTAGCCATTTTTTTTTTCTTCTTATTCGCTACGGCATGTTATTCATTCAGCGGGGATTACATATCTCAAGTCGGTTTCAGTGAGGATATAAATAACTAGTACGTATCTGAGAATTTCATATTGTGTCACGTAAAATAATTACTATACAACATGTCTGGAAAAGGTGGTAACACGCTTTATTTACCTATTAGATAAACTACTGGCGAAAAGTATTGTAAGTTTGAGATATATTGCAAGTTTGAGAAATCTAACCATTGTTCCAAGAATAAGCCCAGAAAAAGTGGATAGAAAATTTGCCAGATTTATTTTTTTTGAGAATTTGTGTAGTATAATTGGAACGAATACATCTAAAAATCGACAAATTTAAGAACCAATAATTTAAGTTTGCACGATGAAACACCGAAAGAAGTGTTGTAAAGCATTGTGGATTCCATATCTAAAAGAGTGGCTGTTGTGATCTAAGACAAGGCTGCTCAGCAACATAATAAATGAGTTTTAGTTCAATTGCATTTATTTATTATCCTCTTTTTGCAGAACTTGGAATTATTTTTTATTTGATTTTATTCCGGTGAGCCAAAATGGATAATGATTTCTATAATAATTTTATGCCATTTTTTCAATAAATAAAAAAATTATTTCTGTTGTTCAACCTAATGCTATCTTGTCCCTGAAGTAATTAATTTAAAAATATCATTTATATTGATTTTTCTTTTTGACGGGGCGTAATCCTCAAAAGGGTTAGAGTTCTGAAACTTGCAATACTTTTGACCAGTAGTGTAAGTGACCAATGTAAGTTTTTAAAATGTTCAAAATAAGGCTCGAAAAAAAATCTGTAAGAAAAAATTCCTCTGGTTAATTTTCAAACAAATGCACTTTTTAAATTTGCATACAATGCTCGTACAAAAAAAAATCTAACGTTTATAATCGATTATTTCGTGTCTTATTGATGATCTGTAATAACATGATTACATTAGACACTATACGGCTAGTTCCCGTCATTAAAAAAAAAGTAATTATTAATGGGCATCATATATCATCGTCGTCAAAAGAACTGTGTCCCATATCAGCTACTACCAAGGGAAAAGAAATTGAATCTTTCCCTATTTATCAGTACTTCTCCCTAAATGAAATCTAAATGAGTGTTTGTGTGTCATTAAAAACACACAAGTATTAGATCTGACAGTTTCATTTCATCCAATCTTCTCCGTAAACTTTTATCGGAATGTAGACTTTTTACCAGTAGAAACTTTTTCAAGGACATCCTTCAAAGGTACCTCTCCCCGAGATACGCCATTATACCATAAAATACCATAAAAGCTCCCCACCCAAAAAATCTCAATCTATGGGTGAGGATAAAAGATAAAAATCGGAAATATATACCGTTCAAATGCTCACCTATCTTCCAAGTGAAGTTGGATTTATACCGTCCGATTCGTACCGCTAAGCCGCCGCGATGACGTCACTCAGTGAAGCAAAACGGAGAGCATTGTTCTGACGTCACCCTTCGCTGGCATATGGCGTGATTTCATAGGTGCATTTACTGCGGCTCCGTAAGATTGCGCACTGTCAGCCAAAATTTCAAAACGGAAAAGAACCGTAGGGCAGAGCGGGTCTGAGCGGCATGGAACGATCAGTATGAATCCACTTTAAGGAGGCGTATATTCGGTACTTTAAGAGTAAACGAAATGCACGAGAAAAGCAGGGGGGGAGGGGGGTCGTTTATAAGAGGTAAGCGCTTTTGCTGTTTTTTTACAGCAGCAAAAATGGAAAAGTTGACATGGATAGTTATTTTACAATTATTCTCTTTGATTTCAAATGTCCACATTTCTAGACTTTCGCGTTTCTATGCTAAAAAGATCCACTTTTTTATTAAGTTCCAAACTGAGGTGCGCATTCTTGGAATCTTTAATTTTGAATAAAATGATTTTAGCTCATGTGAATGTGTGAATTCTGCTCACTACCGACGCACACATTTTATTTTTGTTTGCTATTTCACAAAAGGATATTTGTAACTGAAATTCAATAAGTTGAATTTTGTGATTTTCTTTTTTTCGAAATTCGTGCAGCTGAAAAGAACTTGTAAGACATCATTTATCTTTAAAAATTTCTTGACAGTCTTGTTCATGTGTGAGATAACAATTTTCAACTATTGAAACAGAGATTAAGAATTTGGCTTTAATTCGATAAAATACGCTTTCTACTTGTCGATTTTAAGTGTAATAGGCTTCTTTAAAACAAAAATGAAATTTTGCTTTAATTTGAGGTGTGACACTTATGTCGCATTAGAAGAGGTTAAACTGGATTAGAAACACCAAAGAAGAATGCTTATATTATTAAAATATGAAAAGAAAAAGAAAATGAATTATCTATTTGTTTGATGACATGTTTGTACATAAAGAAGTGCATGTCATTATCTTCATCATTATCATCAAAAGCAATATGTAAAACATTAGCGACTGTACATGTGAAAAAAAATTGAATTTCTGCCAATCTGCTCCTGATTAATTCTTTTCCAGCTATCATTTTCATGAACGACATACAAATTATGTAGTTCTAATAGCTCCATTGCTTTCAGTCTTTTCAGTGAAGTATTGTTGGTGCAGAATCTTTGTTTGCAGAAACAGTGTTGCCAGCTGATCCATGGAAAAAAGTTGCTGAATTTAGTTAAAGGAATCGATAAATTTCCCCCACAGAATTCGGTAAATTAAATATATATATATAACGCTTGCTTTTTAACAGGATAAACCCCCGTAGTTAGATATTTAGCTGTCTTTGTGCTAAGTAACTACATTGAAATCCTGTTATTTTTTTTTTTTTATCTTGGTAGTAAGTATTCGATTCGTCGGGCCTGACGAATATTGCCGATGCTTGCTACCCATTGTTTTACTCCATCCAATTCCATCTTAATTTTCTTTTTTACCATTGTTTGGATTTCTATTTACTGGATATATCTACTCATTCCTGTTTTGCATACGATTTTGACATCTAAACATCTATCATTCCACGGATATTTAGAATTTTGTATCTGCCAGGTGGATGCTACGTTGATTCGTAAGTTATGTCTTTTTACTATATATATATACATATATATATATATATATCTTATAAATAAAAATGAAATTCTGTTTGTTTGTTTGTTTCTTTGTGGATTTGATTCGTATACAAATCCACAAAAATGGACCTATCGGCCTGAAATTTAGCACAGATATGTAAAATAATATAGAATAAATCATAGTCCACTTTAAAACTTTGAAAGTCCACCCGTTTCCGGAATTTAAGAGATTTTTTATGCTCTTCACGCAAAAATCTTTCCGTAATTGTAACCCCTGTAGTGAAAAAAGTGTGAAATAAGGATCGTGGTTGCCATGTGTGGCGATTTTGTCGAATAAAATGTCGTTCGTATACAAATCCACAAAAATGAACCTATCGGCCTGAAATTTAGCACAGATATGTAAAATAATATAGAATAAATCGTAGTCCACTTTAAAACTTTGAAAGTCCACCCGTTCCCGGAATTTAAGAGATTTTTTATGCTCTTCACGCAAAAAGCTTTCCGTAATTGTAACCCCTGTAGTGAAAAAAGTGTGAAATAACGATCGTGGTTGCCATGTGTGGCGATTTTGCCGAATAAAATGTTTTAAATTCTCAAAGTAAAAATAAAAGAATAATAATGATTTTTTTTTTGTTAGTTTATATTCGTAAGGTTATTTTTTTTAAATTATAATATTGTGTGCATGGGAAATCAGAGCAGGAATGTAATGCTTTACACGCAAAACAATAAGAATTGAATATTTCCGAGGCTAATGTGTAAATTTTTTTAGTTTGGCGAAATAATAAAATGGCTGAAATATGGATTTTGAGTAAGTGAGTTCTAGCGGTTTGCACAGTTTTCGGCTTGGCACAATTTATTGAGAGCTTAAGGAAATAGATTTTTGAAAACAAGTGCAAAGGTTTTATTAGAATACAGCGTTAAATTTTAATGATCCGTGAAGAAATAATGCAGTTATTAAGGGATTTCAAGCGATCTAACTTCAGAATTCTCGCCAATTGATTACATTGATTTAAGTTGGGGGAATTCCGATAAATTTCAGAAAATTGAAATCTTCTCATTTAGTACATCGGAGTAACGATGAATAAAACACATTATAGTTGATAATTAAAAAAAAAATCGGCTGTATTAAGGAATTCCAATTTTCAAATAAATGCGTGCTACTCTTTGGCGGTTGAACCATTTCCCATATTGATTGCTGCTAAGGCAATGCTTCGAATGATTCCCTGAAAAAACTCTTGCAAAATGGCGTATGTTGGCACTTTGGCGAGGCTTACATTTGAAACTGGATTTTATTACTGGTATATATATAATAACACTGGTTATAGATAAAAATGAATGTTGGTATGTGTTTATGAGGTTGAAAAACTCCAGCACCGTTGCACGATGAAATTTGGTTCACCGAAGTCTTTTATGATCGAGAAGGTTTTTATGCTATCCGTTTTCCTTAACTTGCCACTTGGTGCCGCAGCACAACGTTGAATTCTATTCCGTTTAGCCGTTTGCTATGCGAATATTGTCCAACCGATTTCGATGAAATTTGGTACACGCGAATATTAGAACACGGAGAATATTTTTCACTATCCATTTTGCTGTAACTTGCCGCTAAATGGCGCTGCAAAGCATCAACTTCTATACCGTTCGATCGTCCGGCATAAAAATTTTTATGCTTACACATTTGAGCACGAAGAATATATTCTAACTGCGTTCCTTTTGATGTTACTCACCACTAGATGACACTGCAATGCATTATTATTTTAACTCGCCACTAGATGACGCTGCAGCAGGCCAAATTCTTGACCATTCAAACGGTCGCTATGAAAATCAGTATACATAGCTATTTGAACAATGAGAATATTTTGGCGTTATCCATTTTGCTATAACTCGCCACTTGACGGCGCTGTAGCAAATCATTACTTTATTGAACCACTAGATGGCCCTGCAGTGTATCACTTCTTGACTGTGCAAATAATCGCTATGAAAATAGGTATACATAGATATTTGAACACGGGGAAGAGTTTGGCGCTATCCATTTTTATATAACTTGCCACTAGATGTCGCGTCAACACATGAACTTCAGTACTGTCCAGCCGATAGTCATGAAAATTCGTATACATCGATATCTGAATGCGAAAAATATTTTCGCCGTATCCGTTTCGCTAAAACTCGCCACTAGATTGCGCTACGCCGCATGGCCTTCTGCACCGTACAAACGATTGCCTTGCAATTCGGTATGCATGATTATTGGACACAATATAACGCAATATCCACTTTGCTATATCTGTTTATTACAATGAATAGTAATCACCACAAATCGTAATATCAAAAAGTCCATTCATTCCCGTGCGATGAACGGGTACTTCAGCTAGTATATATATATATATATATATATATATATATATATATATATATATATATATATATATATATACATATATTATATAGTAAAGTTGTAGATATCGCATTATCTCCAAATTGTAATGAAATGTCACTAAACTTAGCTACAAACACCAAAATGCAATGAAAAGTCGCTTAATTTAGCGGCGAATCCCTAGAATTGGCAACAACTAACAACGCCTTTTCCGTGATATTTTTGGCATTTCTTCTCGCAGGATATGCCGTGATAGAAATAAGCATGGCAAATTAAAATAGATAAACATGGCAAGATAAACATGGCAAGTTAAAATAGCTACCGTTGACAGCTAAACTAATACCAAATAGGATGTGCGTAATTGTAAAATTAATGCTTATACTGTTAAATCGTAGAGCAATCATATTGGGTGTGACGTTGAGACGACGTCACATTTCGTGACATCACAAATATGATGTAAATGTACGCCTTCTGTGATGTCTTTTCGCATCAAATATGTGACGTTGCAGTCTAATTTCTCACTAAGGGAACTTCACTTAGGCCACAATGTGACGTCTCAAAAGCTGTACCAAGCGACCTTATGTCTCTTTCCACAACCTCTCTTCAACAGTTGCATCACTTGCACATAACGTCACATTAAAGTTGTTCCACTTGAAGAGCGATTGTCGTCATAGGACTTTTGAACAGCTTTAAAAACAAACCAATGGTGCTAAAAACTCGAAAAAATTAAAAAGCTTCTTCAGCCAATGCACTACGAACTAATACTAACAGTATAGCTCTCGTGTCTCATGCAAATTTCAGAGAAAGTTCATAAGCACCCAAATCACTCTCAAAAATGTGTTGAAGAGTCACCTGCCTGTTGAACCATTGCAAAATTCTGCATGCTTAACATTTTTTGCGAAGTGTTTCGTAACCTCCATGGGCTCATTCTTTCTGACAGTTCACAGTACAACTTGAAAGAGACATATTCTAAGTTTTTCCAAGTCTAGCGCAATTGAATTTTTTTGTAAAGCTATTCAAAAGCTGCATATACATGAATTCAAACGAGCGAAATTCGATCTGTCGGGGCAAATTTTTCGCTCCTTTCCGTACTTGAAAGTGCACTTCTCCTTAAGGAACGTTTTTCGGTCACTGAGGGCGAAATATTCGGAGCGAACATTATCAGTATTTTGGTAAACAAGGAAGCGGGACGTGGATGGAAAAAGTGTGCTTAAAGAGCATTTTTGAGCTAATATTGCTGGGTTTCGATGTAAAAAAGTCGAAACCGACAATTTTTTCTTTCACTCCCTCTTTGATCGTTATTTTTGCTCCTTTGAATTAAGCGTGCAATTTCCAAAAAGAACAGATTTAAGCGTGACCGGAGTGCAACCATTTTGCAACATCACAATGTTGTATGGACAATATACAGAGTGTCCCAGAAAGGTGGTAATTTGCTTTAATTCTTTATCTATTAGAGATAAGCGGGCAGTGCAAATTGAAAAAAAAAAAAAAAAATTCAAAATAAGGTCAGAAATAAAACTCCGTTAAGAACAAAATTCCTCTCGTTAATTTTCAAAAACTTTTTTAATTTTTATACGACTCCGGTAAAAAAACATTCACCATTAGCAAAATAGCCCCATGTACTAATGAGGTTATGTATCAAATTTCAGCCTTTCTTCATACAACGTCTCAGAGATGTCTTTAAGAAAAGATGATCGGGGATCATAGATGATTTTGAATATAAACGTTTATTGCTCTAGACTGGAAAAAAAATTTCTTTCGACCAACCCTGAAATGCGATCATTCGACGTGGTTTTTTCCCATCAATAGCCACAGAAAAGCGGTTTAAGTCAGCGTTATATTTATCTTCATATCTCTGACACTTTTAAAGGTATAGTTCACAAATTTTGTTTGTCCCTTCATGAGTGTATGGGTCACATTTTACTAACTGGGAATTGTTTTGTACGTGGGTCGTATACATATTTAAAATGCTTAACTTTTTGTAAATACACGAAAGATTTATTTTCTTGGCGGATTCTCATTTCCGGGCTTATTTTGAACATTTTTTTCAATTTACACTGTCCACTTATCTCTAATAGATAAAGAATTAAATACCGTTACCAACTTTTTGGAACACCCTGCATAGATATAAAAGTATTACTTATGAGACATAATAGCATACTTGCATTAGCCACTACATATCATCACCAGCAGTATTTCGTACGAGATCAGTGACTGTCCAAGCGAAGTAAATGGAATCTCCCAATATCAATCAACGCTTCTCCCAATATGATCTTCCTTTAGACTCGCTTCTGCCAGCTTCATTGCGTCTAATCTCCCCCTCCGTGCAGTGTTATCGGCATGGACTGTTTCCTTGCAGGGATTTTTTCGGGGATAATCTTCAAAGCAATCGTCATTTTCCTTTGACGTGATAGGGGAAATATATTCAGTGAGGATTACGAGTCTTTCCCGTTTATTTCAGAGAGAAGATGAAAGGAATGAGATGCTGTAAGGATTTTATTCTTTGGTAATGTCTGGTCGGTACATTGTCCCCATATATTCATAGTAATGTTTTCTACTGTCATTCAACGAATTTATTTCGTGTACAGTATGCATTATTTCGTGTAAGTGGCATTTGTTGTAAAGAAAAAAAAAATCAGTTTAAACAGTGTTTAATGTAATACACCCCTTGCGCACCAGGCCAATTTATCTACAAAGGGATCGTAATACCGGATTATTAAGCGCCGTTTAACTCAATGACTACTAATGCCATCTAGGGAGTGAAAATGAAGGCTAAAAATATCGAGATGTGAAAAAAACAATACAAGGCTTAGAATACCAGATAGCAATTATGCACTGTGTACAGGAATACCAGGTGGAAAAAAAGTTAAGTCCATACAATAATTGCCACGAGCGTAAGCCGGTGCGTCCTGGTATTTATGTGCAACGTTATTAAAACTACGCACGTACGTCCCGGCTGCACACGGGGTTAAGGAGGAAGACGTCACGTTAACAGTTATTTTTGACTTAAGTTTAAAATTTGTGAATGTGACAATATACAGGGTGTCCCAAAAAGGCAGTGACACGTAATTCTTTATCTATTAGAGATAATATTAGAGGCGATGTAAACTGAAAAAGTTATCAAAATAGCGTAGGGAAAACATGGCTACGTTAAGAACAAAATCTTCTCGTTCATTTTCTATACGTCTCCCGCACAGAAAAATTCCCAGTTAGCAAAATTTGCCCATACACTTAATAGGTGATGTACAAATTTTCAGTCTTTCATCATAAAACGTGTCAGAGTTCTCCTGTAACAAAGACGGCATGGGGCTACATGCATTTGACTCTAAACATTCATTGCTAGACAACAAGGTGGTATTTTCTTTCGTAATTTCTGTACGATCCCTGAAACGCGATCATCGGACGCCATTTTTTGTTCTTTCAAGAACCATTGAAAAGTGGTTTAAGTGGGCATATATTTATTTTCATATCTCTGACAATTTTTAGGCTATAGTTTTCAAATTTTAAATATCACCTGCTTAGTATATGGGGCATATTTTACCAATTGGGAGTTTTTTGTACGGTGGTTTATAAAAATGTAAAAAACGTAACTTTTTGAAAATTAACGAAAGAATTTTGTTTTTCTGAGTCTAGTCTTTTTTCCTACTTGATTTTTCAAACTTGCATACCCCACTTAATAGATAAAGTTCGTTATCAGCTTTTGGGACTTCCTGTACAGAGTTAAAAAATTTATCTATGAGAGATAATATCATGCTTGCATTAGTCATTACATATCATTACCTACTGTATTCCGTTCTAGGTCGGTGACTGTCCAAGCGAAGTAAATTGAATCTCTCAATATACACTGCTGGCCATCGTAAATGCAACACCCTGAAGGAAGCATGCAAATAATATGAAATTTACAACATGTATTAGCTGAGGTGAGATATGCAAATGATTAGAATTTCAGCGCAGACGCACATCAAGCGCGCCTGTGGCGCCACCTCAAAGCGCTATTTAAGGCTTGGAGATTTCGACGGTTTCAAGTACAGCAATTGTGTTTTTCTTGCTTTTTTTTCAAAAAAACGATAAATTATGCCTCGTAGGAAACAACGATCATCTTTTGATCAAGTATCCGAGTTTGACAGAGGAAGGATAGTGGCATACCGAGATTGTGGGTTATCTTTCAGGGAAATCGGTCGTCGTATTGGACGAAACCAAACAACTGTGATGCGGATATGTGATCGTTGGGTGCAGGAGGGTACGACGGACAGACGTGATCGACCGCATCGACCTCAGTGCACCACGTCACGTGATGACAGGCAGATTGTACGCATGGCAGTGACGGACCGCTCAGTCACATCACGAACCATATCACAGCAGATTCAGTCTGTAACGCATCATCCAGTGTCTGCGCGTACCATTCGACGTCGTTTACAGCAGAATGGTCTGTCCGCAAGACGTCCGTTGCTTTGTCTACCTCTGACGCGGAACCACAGACGTCTCCGCCGCCAATGGTGCGATGAAAGAAGGATGTGGACGACAGAATGGAATGAAATTCTCTTTACTGACGAGTCACGCTTCTGTATGCAACACCACGACGGTCGGATTCGAGTCTGGAGACACCGTTGAGAGAGGATGCTGAACAGCTGCATTATGCACCGTCACACTGGTCCTGCACCGGGTATTATGGTATGGGGCGGTATCGGATATCTCTCTCGCACTCCTCTAGTACGCATTGCCGGTACTTTAACCAGCCAGCGCTACATCTCCGAGGTGTTGGAGCCAGTTGTCCTTTCTTACCTTCAGGGCTTGCCAACAGCCATATTTCAGCAGGATAATGCACGGCCACACGTGGCACGCATTGTCCAAGGGTTCTTCGTCAATCACCAGATTGAATTGCTTCCCTGGCCGGCGCGCTCTCCGGATCTTTCGCCGATAGAAAACATGTGGTCCATGGTTGCTCAACGACTGACCCAGAGTTCATCCCCAGCTGTCACACCAGATCAACTTTGGCAACGTGTGGAAGCTGCTTGGTCTGCTGTACCCCAAGAACACATTCAAAGTCTCTTTGAATCAATGCCGAGGCGTGTGGCAGCTGTGATCTCCAACAACGGCGGCTACTCTGGGTACTGATTTTGGCAGGAACCACGCTTCATAGAATGCTGTAAATTTAATCATTTGTTACTTGGTCAACATGTTATCTACACAATAAATTTTGTTGTGATATCTCTTGTTTTTCTTGGTGTTGCAATTTGGGTGGCCAGCAGTGTAAATCAAAGCTTCTCCCAATATGATCTTCCTTAGCCTTGCTTCTGCCAGCTTCACTGCGTCTGATCTCCTTCCTTGCAGTGTTATCGTCATAAGCTGCTTCCTATGACGATAACACAGCCTTTCCAGTTCCCCGCAGTCGTCATTTGATGTCATAGAGAAGAATGCATTATGTGACGAAGATATTTGATTTTGCCAATTTTGAATTATTATAATGCGCTGCGACGAATGAAATCCAGGTTCGATAAACTTAGTTGCACTATAAGAAGAAGACATTAGAATACTTAAAACAGTTTATTTAAAAGAAACTGTTGAAGCATAAACTTATTACAACGGCTGCTGGTGGCTCGGCGAAATAAAAATACGTCCTGTAAGGACAGTGAAAATAAGATGGATTGATTTAAAAATTACGCCAGCATAGAATTACACATTGGCGAGAACAAACACTTGGCTGAGATAAATAGCACCAATCCCAGAGCAGCCCTGAAACTTAATCCAATAAAATTAAAGTGACGAAACCGAGAACAAATAATTTTAAAGAAGAGGAAGGGCAACAAAAATTAACACACGCCAACACTATGCCAAAGAGGGGGTAAGCAAGAAGCCGCTGCTATTGCAAACGGACTTAATGTGATCTATTTTTAGCCCAGAACGGCTCCAAATGTCTGATGAGACAAATAAACAATCAAGAATAATGCATACGGGGAAAAGCGAATATACAGATTAAAAGCCAAAGTGACAGAAAAAGAGAATAGAAATGTACTTTAGAATGCATGGTTTTGAATAGATTAAATTTAAGAAACACAAAGTAAATGACGATTAAAATTAGATATGTGATCTTCGTCACATATATAACCGAATATCTTCGTCACAACATTCAGTGAGGATTACGATCCTTTTCCGTTTATTTGAGAGAGAAGATGAAGCTGTAAGGATTACTTCTTTTGTAACGTCTAGTCGATACATTGCCTCCCAAACGTTTTCTTCTGGCGTCGGAAGAATTTATTTCATGCACCGTACGCCTTATTTCATGGAAGTGGCATTTGTTTTAAAGAAGACAAGAATTAGTTTAAGTCATTGTTTAATCCTTTAAGCCTCGCTCCCGTCCAATTCACGGGCTAAGCTTTCTCCTTCTATTTTGTGATAATGCCGGGCAATAGCGGTCAAAATGTTATGCACCAGAAAGATAGGAGCATTTCAATGCTTATGCACGGATTTTTTTATATCGCATTGTACGCAAGAAATGACAATACTAGGCAATTTTTACTTAAATTCGGAGACCGTATATTACTTTCCGAAGTTGTACCATGTAAAGAAAGTATTGTAATCATGAAAATATTCAACTTCGACATTTTGGTGTATTGTTTTGTGACATGATTTGTTATGTTCGGTTAGTTAATCCATTTTTTTTTCTTATTATTTTTTCCATTTTTATCATTTTTTACTACAGTATAATTTACGAACTAGTGTAAATAATTAAGATGGGAGTAAATAAGTGTTTCAGAGCTAAAGCAATTAATTTTTTCAATATTAACCTTTGAAAAAAACTGAAATAAAAAATTTAGGCAACACTTTTGTAAAAACTTATTTTTGGTGGCGAAATGTAAGACCAAAGATGACTTGTTTTCTTTCAGTTGTATGCAAATTTTTCCTTTAATTGCTGGAAATGAAAATATATTTTAACTTCTAAGGTGCGTCGTATCTGCATATTTAATTTTCGAAATTTATTTTGTCAACCTGCATTTAAATATCCCACGAGCCGCCACTGGTCTAACTTAACATTTACTTAAGCAAACAATCTTTCATACAATAAATTTCATAATAATATATAATTCCTGCTCCGCTCGATTATCTTAGCATAAATATCCATGCGCCATTAAAATCTTTTTTCCCCTAATTTTTTTTTAAATCTGAGTTTTCAGCTCCCGAGCTATTCTCTACTTCCGCTTCTTTCATTACCAGCAAGTCGTTAGGTTTTCAGAAGTGGAATCGAATACCCCGGTGTAAAGTTTTCGATAAATTCTCTTAATCGGATTGCAGGCATTTTAAAATATTCGACAAGTTTTAAACTTCCTTCCTTCCTCCTTCCGTTATCCGCTGGAGGATAGCGTAGCTCTTAATAAGAATTTATTAATATTTTAAGCTGCAATTCGAATTTAGAAGTGCATCTTCATGGGAAGTTGGTGATTGCTCTAAACGATTACTTGAGGGGCTGTGGTAGCCTAGTGGTTAACCCATTTGTGCCCAGATATTTTTGCGACTTTTCCAAATTTTTGCTAATCCAGCAAATAACAGATAAATTTCTGATGCCAACTTCTTAAAAAGGGATGATTTCTTTTAAAATCGTTACGTATAAAAATATAAATGTCAGCATCCTATTTGGTCATGCAGAAGTATTTTGTGGAATTGAGGTTCAATACTCGTGAATAAAGGTTAGGAAAAATAAATAACGTTTTCGACTGATAGCGAAAATGCCGTCCCAAAAAAGGGACGCTAGGCATAAATGGGTTAAGGCACCGGTTCTCAACTTTTTAACGTCGCCCCCCCCTACAAAAGGTAACTTACGGTGGCGCCCCCCTCACATTTTTTAGCATACATTTAGGTTTTTAATCTCTAAAAATGAACATTTAATCGAATTTTCTACAAAATGATGTTAACAGTAAAGTTTGAATGAACATTTTGAGAAAAAATGGATATACAGGGTGCACAAAATGTCCCTGACACATTTCAAAATTAAATATAAAATCAACTGATTGGGTTACGAGATTGCGGTTTATACCAAAATGCTTCCTAGGAGTATAAAAGTTTTGTTTAAGCAAATAAAAAAATAGTTCCAAATTTCACTCATAGATGGCACTGATTGACCTTGCATTGAGTTGTAATCCGTATTTCATTTGAGACTTAACCCCTCTTGATTTATTCCTGTATGCGAAGGATAAAGTTTACTCCTCTCCTGTGGCTGATATCAAAGAAACGAAGAGGCGAATCACACAGGTAATTCAATCAAAACCACAAGCAATGCTACCAAATGCGTGGAGTGAAATTGAGTACCGTTTGGATGTGGTTAGAGTTACATCAGTTGCACATATTGAAGTATGGTAGCTTTCTATGCTTGTATCTGCTTCACAAAATACGAATGCTGAATATTTAATGGTGCGTTTTGTTTTTACTGTTTTTACAGCGCCGTCTATGGGTGAAATTTGGAACTATTTTTTTTTATTTGCATAAACAAAACCTTTCCCCATAGGAAGCGTTTTGGTACAAACCGCAATCTCGTAACCCAATTAGTTGATTTTATATTTAATTTTGAAATGTGTCAGGGACTTTTTGTACACCCTGTATTTTTGAGTAAAAATGAGAATAAGATGATTTTTTAAAAACATGCATCATTACTTGCTCTTTGGTTTTCTCGCCCCCCCCTGCAAACGCTCTGCGCCCCACAGGTTGAGAAACGCTGGGTTAAGGCGTTGGACCGTGAAATTCGCAAACAAGGCCTGCTGGCTTAAGGAATAAGTCATCCGAGGTAGGCCAATTTAGGTGTAAATTTGTAAAATAAAATTAAAATTCTGGTTGCTCATCATCGTTTTATCCAGTTTATCATTGCTTAAATATATCTTAGGAACAACTGTTAAAATTATATACATTAAACATGGAAGCTCCAATCACAATTTCTAAATGCATTTTTAGTATCATCTTTAATCCATAATATAATAATAAATCAAGATAAATGTAAGAAATAATAAATTTTATAAAATGATGATAAGCATCCAGAATCGTAATATTGCTATACAACTTTTAATTTTACGCCTAAATTCGGTGCAGTACGTAAATAGGTGTATTTGCGATATGCGTTGTGCTACCTTAGATCACACTTCTTTTAATTGTGTTCAAAGAAAACTTTACAAATATTTATTTATTTTACGAGGTAAGTCTAATAAAATTCATCTTTGGTTTGTTTAAAACATCTATTTTTAATAATTCCCTGCTTACTAAGAAGCACACACTCGGTCACAATGAGCCTGAATTCTGCCTTCATTGAAAGTTTAACATTTGTTTAAAATTCGTGCTAAAAAGATGTCCAAAACCATAAAATGAGTAATACATTGTAGATGCACTTATTTTTATACAATTTTCTGGAATTAAAAACAATAGGCTTTTTTAGGACCGTTTTCTTGAAAATAATGTGACCGTTGAGAGGTTAATGTGTTCTGCCTTTCTATGGACGTTTTAATTTGAACGCTTTGTATGCAATTATTGCTGTATTATGATTTCATGTGTATATTCATTGGCATGTTGAAAATCTACAGCATGACAATTAAAATTGTAGAAATGAATCATAGCGTATTAAAGGTATTTGAACAAATGTTATTTTCTAGAATAACGTGAGCATAAATTTATTTGAAAGAAAAATCTTTAAAATTTGTGATAATTAAATAATGTTACAATTCGAAAGTGTATTTTGTCTTTCAGCTGTCTCACTATTGGTTACTGTATCAATGTGTTTCATCTTAGGTCAACTTTACAAGAATGTTAAGGATTGTTTAGAAAGTTCACAACTTAGCCCGTAAATGCATGGTGATGCATATCTCCATCGTATTTTAGTAAAACACGTCCACTGCTCAATTGACTTTTTGTAAATTCAATTATAGTAGAAGCCAAATTTCTTACGTAAATTTATTATATAAAATGTAGTTTTTAATAATAAATGAGTCATATCGTGAATAATAAACAATTTACATGCTTCTTTCAAACTGTGTGTTCTGGAAATATTAATTAATTATTCGGAAAACTGACATAGAAAATTTAGCTTACACTCATGGCTATCCAGTGATCGTCAGCGAAATAAAGCTCGAATTTTTTAAAATTCGAGGATGTAACGGTTAACCCATTTATGCCTAGTGTCCCTTTTTTGGGACGGCATTTTCGCTATTAGTCGAAAACGTTATTTATTTTTCCTAGCCTTTATTCATGAGTACTGAGCCTCAACTCTACAAAATATTTTAACATGACCAAGTAGGATGTTGATATTTCGATTTTTATGCATAATGATTTTAAAAGAAATCATCCCTTGTTCAAGAAGTTGACATCAGAAATATATCTATTATTTCTGTTATCAGTAAAAATCGAAGAAAGTCGCAAAAATATCCAGGCACAAATGGGTTAAACTCTTCACAAATATTCCAGTAAAACTTTGCTGGATTTATTATATATATATATATATATAATATAATATATATATATATAATATAATATATATAATATAATATAATATAATATATATATATATATATATATATATATATATATATATATATATATATATATATATAAATATATAAGGGTTGCCCAAATGAAAAGTTGACACGTGCGATAACGTCAGAATGAATACATAGATGGCAGCGCCATTGCACAAGTATATAAATGGCGGTATGATGTATGCATCTCAGACGGTGTTTAACCGTGAAACCTGTTTGTAGGAGATTAAATTGTGCGAAAGAAAAGTCGTGCTATCCATGGATGCGCCCAGATCAGAACAACGCACTTTAGTACGGTTTCTGGTTGCGGAAGGTGAGCGTAATGCGGACATCTATCGAGAATGGTGACAGTGTATGGCGACCACTGTTTAGGTCGTACAGCTGAAAACAAATTGTCTAAAAGTTTCCGCGAAGGGCGGCCTTCTGCATGACAATGCCTACCGACACGTCTCCCAGGAAACCCAGAGGACCTTAAACACATTTCGTTGGGAAGTTTTGGAGCACCCTCCGTACAGTCCGGACATGTCACCCTGAACTTTCACATCTTTGGGCCACTTAAGAGAGCCTTACAGAGGAAACGTTTCCATTCGGACGATGGAGTGAAGGAAGCCGTGCAGGACTTTCTCAAGAATCAGCCCCAATCTTTTGACAGCAAAGGCATCAAAGCTGCCGCCGCAAAGCTGGGACCTGTGTTTCAACGCCCATAACGATTTCTTTTGATTTACAATAAAGGTAATATTTTTCTTCAACTTGTCCACTTTTCATTTGGGCAACCGTTATATATATATATATATATATATATATATAATATATACATAAAACTGCCTCCATAACTGAGCTTCGATCTTCTTGTCTGGTTCACTACCTCGTTGTTTATTTCTAATAGCTATGATCACGCCCCCAGGTTACAAAATGACCCTAATTTTGGTCAGGTAACTTGCAGAAACCTAGCTATTATTGTTTTTTTCGATTAAATTGAAATGTGTGTGCGGTGGCGCCTGACGATAGAGCACACCATTTCAATTTTCCATTCCATATCCGACTCATGTGGATACATGTGGTTAGGCTTAAAGCCCCCCTGGTCTCATTGGTGCTTTATCTCCTAATTATCCACTCTGTCATTGGCTTAGAAGGCTATATTTATACACTTTTTTCGGTATAAGCTCGTTAATTGGCACCATGTGCTATCTGCTTTTTTTTTATCTATTTATATATATATATATATATATATATTTTCACTTTATCAATGGATTATCTTGGGATTCCACATTACGTAAGTTAGCTATTCTATATTATATATATATATATTTTTTTTTTCTTTTTATCAATGGATTATCTTGGGATTGCACATTACGTAAGTTAGCTATTCTATATTATATATATATATATATATATATATATATATATATAGAGAGAGAGAGAGAGAGAGAGAGAGAGAGAGGGTGAATCTAAACTCTTGAGCAAAACTTTAAGGGGTGCTAGGGCACATAATAAAGAATCAGACTCACACAGCAATGTGGGGTTGGGGTCAAAAACGCAGTTTTCACATACCCGGTAATAATCACTTTGTGAAAAGTATTGAAGTGTTCATCTAATTTCTTAACCAAGTTTCATAAACAATAGGCTCGTCTCCAAAAATTTCATCCATGAAATAAAATAGAATTTTTAAACTGTGAATATAAGTCTTCTGTTTTCGGGGGAAAATGCATTAGTTTCTAACGATCAATGGTCGGAAAGTGCACTGTTGTTTCAGCACTTTTTCCAAAATGATTATTAACAGCTAAGTGAAGACAATATTGCCGACCTCACATTGCTATGTGATTCTGATTCCTTATTATGTGCCCTATCACCTTTAAAGTTTTGTCCAAGAATTTAGATTCATCCTGTATACGAAAACTATAAATTACTTTCTATATCTGGCACACTTGGCAAAATTACACAAACTCAGTTTCCAACGGTAAGAAGTTTGTTATATAGCTTATAAAAAAATAAATAATTTGGTAAAAATGGTTATTTGACTTTGGTAGTTTATCAAAATCTCCCCCCCCCTCCCCTAAAAAATCTTATCATAGGCCCTGCTACTCCAAATGTGGTAAATTTCTTAAAATTATACTTTGAAAGTATACTGATACCAATGAAAAAAATAATATTCCTAATCAGGATTTTTTTTCAAATGTGATATCATAACTCATAATTTATGAGTTAATTAATTAAATTATTTTTCAAAAATAAAGTAAAATTAAAAAATAAATACTTTATTAATTCCAGCTTCAACATTAGACTTCATTTTTCAGTGTTTTGTAGCTCTGTTTCGTTGGTTTTTGAAAGTCATGGGAAATTTATATTTTAAATTTTATTGTGATGATGATTCATGTTTTTTGTCACGCAGATATCAATTAAAAAAGTAAAAAGTTGCATCTAAACCTCCAATAAATCGTACTGCTTTTATAAGTCGTTAGTTTCCTTAATTTAAATTTACTATCCACAGAAATAGAAAATACTTGCCGAAGGCAAAAAAGTGTCAATTGAAGTCAAAAATGTCCGTTTTCTTAGCGTTCAAATTAGGAGAATCAAAATATTTAGAAAGTAAACTTTCCGTCAACGGCGGCTACTTACGGTCTTCGCGGAGTTTATTTGGTTCAATAATAAATATAAGTTGTACTGAACAAACTATAGAAGATAAATAAAAGTTTTGGGGCTTGAAAAATGCATTGTACTGTGTTTGAGGGTAATTCAATAACTCTGGATGTAAATTGAATTATTTGTTATTGGCAACAAATGAGTTTTTTGGAAACAGTCGATTACATGTAAAGATTTTTATCGTCCAAACGTTTTCCTGTAAGACAATATGGAAAATAGCTTTAAAAAAAATTAAAATTAAAGCGTTACACTAACTCCGAGTAGTTTATTCTTAAATTCAAGCAACACATGTACTCATTTCTTGAGTGACTTATATTTAAGCACGCCATGCACTTCTTTATGACACAAATGCAAAAGTATGAGTACAACAAAGACTCATTTTTAAGTGAAATTTTATCTGTTTACCTGTAGCAGCCTGTTGTCAAAGTTTGATCATAGTTTATCCTTAAACTTCTTTTGTTTTAAGCGTTTTTCATATTGAACCAGACTAACCCAATAACGACTAAATTTTTTAAACCCATTTATGCCTAGCGTCCCTTTTTTGGGACGGCATTTTCGCTATCAGTCGAAAACGTTATTTATTTTTCCTAGCCTTTATTCGCGAGTATTGAACCTCAATTCCACAAAATATTTTAATATGGCCAAGTAGGATGTTGACATTTCAATTTTTATACATAATGATTTTAAATGAAATCATCCCTTGTTCGAAAAGTTGACATCAGAAATTTATCAATTACTGCTAGTGTTAGGAAAAATCGAAGAAAGTCGCAAAAATATCCAGGCACGAATGGGTTAACAGTGTACTTTTAGTAGCCTGTTATCAAAGTTTGATAATAATTTGTACTCAAACTTCTTTAAGCCTTTTCATGCTGGACCAAAGTAATTCCATAAGTACTAAAATAGTTAAAGGTATTCCATTTACTAAACAAAATTTAATTCTTCCTCGATCGCTTCCTTTTAATTACTCATGGCAAATGTTTATTCGATGAATAATCCAGAGACAACCTGCCTACCTGCACGGCTTTACCTTACTACCTGCACTGCAGTTCAATTTTCCGAGGGAAGATGTTTAAGAAAAAGCATTTATTAAATTTTATGCGTTGCCATTTTCTCGCGATTCAAAACAACTTCGCAAAATAAGGTGAATTATGATAATTAAAGAAATGAAATGAATGATAATGAGTTTTGTTTGCTCCGCCGAGTGTAAAGAATATCCTGCATCAAAATTAATCACATGCATTTTGTTCGGCTAATTACGTTTAATTAAAACAAAACACGCTGTTCGGATTTCACATAGATTACATTGCTAATATTCTGGATTGATTAACTGTGATTCTCATAGTCACGAAGGGAAACAGCGCTCTGTAGAATTTGGCAAAATTTCTTGTAAGAATCGGATTTTCTCAGTGAATTCGACCGCAAACAAATAATATAAGTTAATTATGTAAAATTCAAGTAAAATATCTTCTTTTTTTGCATACAGTTGGTGTGCTGATTAAGTGCAGTTGCACGACGGCGATTTGCTTTTAACTCTTATAAGGCAAGTTTATGCAGAGAGTCGAAAGTACTTGGGATTTTTCTGGCCCATTTTTTAGGATTAATTCATATATTTTCCCTCTACTGTAATATACCATGTGACAATTGGAGAAACAGGTATTAAACAAACATAGATATTTTTCAGGAGAATATATTAACTATTCAAAAAATCAAAGTCGGAAAACTACCTGCTGCTTGTACACAGAATTAAAATCAAAAATATATAATTAAAAGCGATGATTCTTGTGCTCAATTTTCGAGTCATTATTCGAGCTTTCTTTAACCCATTTGTGCCTGGATATCGAAAGTACTTGGGATTTTTCCGGCCCATTTTTTAGGATTAATTCATATATTTTCCTATTAATTCATTATTTTGCGACTTTCTTCGATTTTTACTGATAACAGAAAAAATAGATAAATTTCTGATGGCAACTTCTTGAACAAGGGATGAATTATTTTAAAATCATTATGCATAAAAATCGAAATATCAACATCCTACTTTCTGATGTTAAAATATTTTGTAGAGTTGAGGCTCAATACTCATGAATAAAGGCTAGGAAAAATAAATAACGCTTTCGACTGATAGCGAAAATGCCGTCCCAAAAAAGGGACGCTAGGCATAAATGGGTTAAATTACGAATGAAAAAAAAGTTCATAAGCCAAATATAATTTAGAATCTAGATGTATGGAATAAATATACATCAAATATAACTGAACAAAAATCAGAAAATTCACTAATGATGATTGATTTCTGTATTTAATAGATCGTAGGTGGTAAGTATTCTTACCACGGTCTTATAAAGGGTTTAGTGAATGTGTTGCTTTGAAGAGAGGACTTTCTGAGTTTTTAAAGCGTATCCACGCTACTAAAGTAGGAAAACTACCCAAAACTACTGACCTTTAACCCTTTCGCGGGCGGTGGCTAGATTTCTAGCCACCTATTCATGCTGTACTTAGCAAATTTCAGAAGCATTAGTAAATTTTCCTTTCACTATTAACCAGATAATAATGAAATATGCACAAAATGATAGCTGGAGATAAAATGTCATGCATATTTCTAAAAACTGTAATAGATATTTTGCAGAAAAATCATCAATGAGGGCCAAAAATCGCCAAGTTTGGCGACTTTTGACGTAATTCTTGAGGGAGGCACGTGACCATGGTCGGACCATTGCCTAACGATAGGGTAGGACGGTATCGTGCTTGAAATAGATGCATGTCCCTAAAATTGCCATTGACCGTAATGTATTGAAAATCTTTTGAGTACAGTACCAGTACTATAAATGATAAAGACCCTTTTTCGATGGAGAAATTCATTTTGTAATCCTTAACAGCATATATCAATTCTGAGATGTTTGAAGTAGCCTAATACCTCTAAAATATGCTTTAATGAATTTCGGCCCACAGAGGTAATGTATTTAAAATCTTTTGGGCGGCCCTGTAGATATACTATCATGTAGAATGGGACTGAAAGGGGAGGTGCACAACTAGAGGTTGCAACAATCCTAAATATAAAGTTCCAACTTTCTACGTCTAATAGATTTTGAGATATGCGAGTTTAATGAATTTCGGCCCATAAGCGTAATGTATTTCGAATCTTTTGGACGTCCCTGTAGATAAACTATCCTGTCAAATAGGACCGAAAGGGCGGTGCACAACTAGATGTTACAACAATCCTAAATATATAGTTACGACATTCTACGTCTTATAGTTATTGAGATATGCCAGTTTGATGAATTTCGGCCCATAGAGTGTAATGTATTTCGAATCTTTTGGGCGGCCCTGTAGATAAACTATCCAGTCGAATGGGTCTGAAAGGGGAGCTAAACAGATGCATGTTGCAAAAATCCTAAATATAAAGTTACGACATTCTAAGTCTAATATTTTTTGAGATATGCCAGTTTGATGAATTTCGGCTAGTAGATCGTAATGTATTTGGAATCTTTTGGGCTGTTTCGATAAACTATCAAGTCGAATGGGACCGAAAGGGAGCTGCACAGCTACATGTTACAAAAATCCTAAATATAAAATTTCGACATTCTACAGCCAATAGTTTTTGAGATATGTGAGCTACATACATACGTACGCAGTAACGAACGTACCTACATACAGACGGCATTTAAAAACTGGTCAAAATAGACGGGTCGTTGGTCAAAATGGGTTGCAGACGGATTTATATGATCGTGCATGCTAGCGTATGATGAGATGCATTGAAAAAATTCTTAAAATTAAATTCAGAATTAGTCAAAATCGGCTTCTTCGTCGAAATTTGGCCCCGAAATTTTTCGGGATCACACATTACTTCCTTATACTCCGTAGAAGGAAGTAATTAATACATTCATGTATCTTCAGCTATGAAACAACAGAAGGCATACCATTTCCTCATACTTCAGGCTTTCCGGAGATTATATTCATGCAAATGGAAGTCATACATGGTCGTGTACTGGCATTATATACATGGTGAACATACAAAACAACCGCAAAATGCATGTCTTCATTACTGAATAACCATGAACGTGCTGATAGTGCCATCTTTAATGTACCTTGGCTCTGCAAAATGCATTTCCGAACTCCCTAATCGCAATATCGTTTACGTATTTTTACGATCATACCACCCCACTTGCGATATCCTATCAACGTGCTGTCATCTAATGTATTCAACTCCTTCCGTTGCAATAGTTTGCATTTTTATGCATGTAATATGCATTTTTTTTCCCATAGCATAAAAGCTTATGGAATGTCGGAATCTTCTTTTTTCTTTCATTTTCATACTTCGCACTGAGTAGCTGGAGAAATTGCTAATTTATGCTAATATGGGAACGGTTTCAGTGTTGGGAGATCCTAAATGGTTTGTTTGTTTACACTGCACACAGAACATGGAGGCTCTTAAAAAAATGGTAACAGGCTTTATTTATATATCCATTGCAGAGAAGGAGACAATGTAAACTGAAAAAAAAATGTTTACAGTAAGCTAGGAAAGATGATTGCTGTAAGAGAAAATTTCACTTTTTAATTTTCTCAAAAGTGAAACGTTTTTAATTTGTATGCGACCTTCGAAGAAAAAAAAATCCAATTATTAAAATGTCTCCAAACGCTATTAAGGTGAAGTATAAAATTTCAATCTTTCGTTATAAAATATCATAGAGATATATTTAAATAAAGATGTCCAGGGGCTATACATGAATTTAAATGTAAGAGTTTGTTGCTAGAGTGCAAAAAAGTATTTTGCATTTTCAATAAAATATCATATTCTGCAAAATATCATAGAGATATATTGGAACAAAAATGTCCAGGGGCTATAGATGAATTTAAATGTAAGAGTTTATTGCTAGAGTGAAAAATGGTATTTTGCATCTTCAATAAAATATCATATTCTATAAAAATCATAGATATATATTTAAACAAAGATGTTCAGGGGCTATACATGAATTTAAATGTAAGAGTTTATTGCTAGAGTGCAAAAAAAGTATTTTGCATTTTCTGTACCATCCTTAAAACACTATCGTCCGCACTGATCGGTTTAATTATAAAGTTCATCACTTTATAAGGAAAGATTTATAAAAAAAGTTGATTATTTAGTGTATAATAACAACTTCTAATTTTTATTTTGAGCTGCATGTCTTTTAAAAATTAGTCAGCTACTCACAAAATAAATGTAGGAAATTTATCTCATACGCGAATTTTATTTACTTATTTATTTATTTTAGTGGGTGACTATGTATTGATATTTCCTGAAAAATGTGCGCACTTAAGGGCTAATACAGTACAAAAATAAGTACAGTCACGTATCTTCATCTGTGAGAAAACAGAAAACCCAACCATTTCCTCCTTCTCCAGGCTTACCGAAGATTACATTCATGCAAATGGAAGTTATGCATGATCATGTGCTGGCATTAAATGGAGACATATAAAACAACGGCAGAATGCATGTCTCCATTACTGAATAACTGTGTGTGTGCGAGGATTGGCCATCGTTAATGTATCTTCGCTCGGCAAAATGCATTTCCGAACTCCCGAATCGCAATATCGTTAACGTAATTTTACGCTCATAGTTATTGCCAACCCCACTTGCGATTTCCCATCCGCATGCCGGAATCTAATGCATGCAGGACGTTCCGTTTGTGTATTTTTTATCCGCAGCCTAAAAGCTTATGGAATGGTGGAATCTTCTTTTTTTTCCTTTTCATACTTCGCACTGAGTAGCTGGTGAAATGGCTAATTTATGCTAATGTGACAACGGTTTCAGTCATGGGAGATCCTAAATGGTTTGTTTGTTTACTCTGCTAACAGAACATGCAGGCTGTTAAAAAAAATGGTAACAAGCTTTAACTATGTAACCACTGCAGATAAGGAGACAATGTACACTGAAAAAAAAAAAAATGTTCAAAGTACGCTTGGAAAGAAGACTGCGATAAGAGAAAATTTCACTTTTTAATTTTCCCAAAAGTGAAACTTTTTTTAATTTGTGCACTTTTTTTAATTTTGTGCATGAACAAAAAAAATCGAATTACTATAAAAATTGTTCCCATACGCTATTGAGGTGATGTGCAAATTTTCAGTCTTTCGTTATAAAATATCATAGAGATATATTTAAATAAAGATATCCAGGGGCTATACATGAATTTAAATGTAAGAGTCTTTTGCTAGAGTACAAAAAAAGTATTTTGCATTTTCAATAAAATATCATATTCTACAAAATATCATAGAGATATATTTAAATAAAGATGTCCAGGGGCTATACATGAATTTAAATGTAAGAGTTTATTATTGCTAGAGTGCAAAACAGTATTTTGCATTTTCAATAAAATATCATATTCTACAAAATATCATACAGATATATTTAACTAAAGATGTTCTGGGAATATAGATGAATTTAAATGTTAGAGTTTATTGATAGAGTGCAAATAATGTATTATGCATTTTCTGTACCACCCCTAAAACGCGATCGTCCACCCTGATCGGTTTCATTATAAAGTGATGAACTTTATAAGAGATTTATATAAAAAAAATTGATTATTATAGTGTATAATAACAACTTATAATGCTGCATGCCTTTTAAAAAATAGTCAGCTACTCACAAAATAAATGTAGGAAATTTATGTCATACGCGAATTTTTTTTATTTTATTTTATTTATTTTTGTATTGATATTTCTAGAAAAATATGCGCACTAAAGGACTAATACAGTACAAAAATAAGTACAGTCACGTATCTTCATCTGTGAGAAAACAGAAAACCCAACCATTTCCTCCTTCTCTAGGCTAACCGAAGATTACATTTATGCAAATGGAAGCCATACATGATCATATGCTAGCATTAAATGGAGACATATAAAACAACGGCGGAGTGCATGTCTCCATTACGGAATAATCGCGTGCGTGCCAGTATTGGCCTTCGTTAATGCATCTTCGCTCGGCAAAATGCATTTCCGAGCTCCCGAATCGCAATATCGTTCACGTAATTTCACGCTCATAGTTATTACCATCCCACTTGCGATTTCCTATCCACATGTCCGCATCTAATGTATTCAACAACTTCCGTCTGTGTATTTTTTGTATCCGCAGCATAAAAGCTTATGGAATGGCGGAATCTTCTTTTATTTTTTTTCCTTTTCATACTTCGCACTGAGTAGATGGAGAAATTGCTAATTTATGCTAATTTGAGAACGGTTTTAGTGCCAATCCAATTTAGTGCAACATCCAATCAATCGCCATTTTGCAAGATGATTATAACTATATTTTCCTTATAAGCAGGGTTCTGCAGATAAAATGGGAGAACGGAATGTAGCAAAATTTGGTGCATAGTCAATACATGAGATGCGGTGAAGGAAACTTGAGAAAAAGATATCCACTAGGTGGCGTTTAAAATGGAAAAACAGCAAGTTTAGCAATGGTCACCATGTCAGTTGACGCTACTTTTCAATGGCTCAAACAATCATTGGCCAGAGATTTTAATGTATTATGGATTATCTACAGGATCTTATATTGTACTTCATCTTTTGCAGACTGAATTCAGATCCAAGCATATTTTTAATTAGTTTTTTGCATATTTTGCCTTCTAATGCGTTAGTTAGAGGATTTAATTTTCCCGGGCACTCTCTAGACTCTAGACTTTTCAATGGCTCAAACAATCATTGGCCAGAGATTTTAATGTATTATGGATTGCCTACAGGATCTTATACTGTACTTCATCTTTTGCAGACTGAATTCAGATCCAAGCATATTTTTATTAGTTTTTTGCATATTTTGCCTTCTAATGCGTTAGTTAGAGGATTTAATTTTCCCGGGCACTCTCTAGACTCTAGACTTTTCAATGGCTCAAACAATCATTGGCCAGAGATTTTAATGTATTATGGATTGCCTACAGGATCTTATACTGTACTTCATCTTTTGCAGACTGAATTCAGATCCAAGCATATTTTTATTAGTTTTTTGCATATTTTGCCTTCTAATGCGTTAGTTAGAGGATTTAATTTTCCCGGGCACTCTCTAGGCAACACTTACTTATCTGCTGCCTTCTCACTCTAGCACTGACGACAACATCTAAGCATGTCAAAACCGGTATGCTAAGACTCTTCAATTACTGGTGCTGGATACGTTGTTTTCTTAATGCTTATTTAAACCTAATAAAATATCTAAACTCTTAGCAATTCCAGTAGAATTAGTTTACACCAACCACATCGAATCACTTATTCACAAAAACTTTAAATGGTTGTTTAACGTTTCTCTGATTAAAAAAAAGCCCTCTTGATTTTTCTAAGCGGCTTTTCAAACCACTTCATTTCATTTCCAGAATGCAGGAATATTTACGGCAAGAGTTACAAGCCAATATCATCATTAGCTGAAGGAGGGTACATGAATAAACTTTATCAACAAATGCGAGTAATATTTCACTCATCAAAAACAAAACCCATTAGCGAATTGTCTCCCTATCAATTTCTTTTTGCTCGGTGCTGACTGGAAAAAAGAAATTTGTTTTATTTATTTTTTCCATATAATCTGTATTCTGAGTGTAGTTTTTCTTTGGACTTATTTATCCTTTTTAGGTTATTTCTTGTATGTTTTCATTTTCTCTGTTAATGTAATCTGCTGGATTTGTTTGAAATTTCTGCAGTTCTGTGGCAGAATTTGTGTTTTATTTATTTATTTATTTTGTATATATATACAGGGTAGCCAAAGAAGGTTGTAACATGCTTAAGAATTTTTTATCTGTTAGAGATGAGTAGACAGTGGAAATTGAAAAAAAAAAAAAATTCAAAATAAAATCGGAAAGAAAGCTACGTTAAGAAATCCCGTTAATCTTTAAAAAATCACAAATTTTAAATTTTTATACGACCCGCGAACAAAAAAAAATTTCCCAATTAGTAAAATGTGCAATTTACAAAATTTTTAGCATTCATCACAAAATGCCTCAGGGACTACACAAAGATGATCGGGGTGGGGGCTACATGATTTTGAATGTAAACATTTATTTCTAGAGTAAGAAAACACAATTTTCTTTCGTAATTTACCGACGACCCATCAGTCGACGTGTGATTTTTTTTTTCCTCCGGGAGCCATTGAAAAGTGGAATAAGTCAGCATATATTTATCCTCATATCTCTGACACTTTTTAGGATATAATCTGAAACTTTGTACAGTACCTCATTAGTGTATTGGGCATAATGTACTAACTGGGAAATTTTTGGTACGGAGGTCATATACAAATTTAAGATAATTTTTTTCTTATACGAGTACGCTTTTCGATCTTATTTTGAATATATTTTCAATTTACGTCGACTAATTAGGGAACGTACCCATACTACGGGACCTATTTTTTAAGATTTTTCGATCCCTCCCTCCCCTCGGTGACCACTCGTAGTATATGTCAAGACCCCCAACCCTCCCCTTTAAGTTTTTACGTAGTATTGACAAGTATGATTTTTAATCATTTCGGAAGCAGAAAGTGAAACAAATGAAAATAATTTGACACATATTCGTCTTTATTAATACGGCATTTATTGCATAAGACTACATGCATGCTTATAATTACTAGTAAATTAACTAAGTTTAAGAAGCACTAAATACTGCGCACCATAATCGAATATAGGTCGAAAAAGTGCGAGATTTCTCTCGGCGAAATCGACTACGTAACACAAATCTAAACCCCCCCCCCGCTCCTGTGACTGAGCGTAGTATTTTTATGACCTCCCTCCCCCTCCTAAACGGGTCACGTTCACGTAGTATGGGTACGTTCTCTTATCTCTAATAGATAAAGAATTAAACACCGTTTTGGGACATCCCGTGCATAGAGGGTGTCCCAATATGATTGTATCAGAGATCATAGACTCATACAACAAATTGCAGAGTTTGCATAACCAGCTGGAGGGCATTTTTTTAAACTAAACTTTTTAAAAATTCGCCCTTGAGCGCATGTTGTGTACAGTTCTCATGTCCAAATTTAGTGGTAATTAAATAATCCGTTTCACCCTTTAACGCGCAGTGTTCCCGCTCTGGGAACACCAAACTCTGACGTTTTGACTGTTGCCAGTCACGTTGACTGTTGCCAGTCACGAAGAATAGATTTGATTACTATAAAAATAGTTGCGGGTGACATAGCTCCACGAGAATCTACTTTTTAGCACGTCATTTTCCGTAAAAAAAATTGTCACGATTATTTTTAACAGCACTGACATCTGCTGAAAAATGGAGGAATGCGAGAACAGCTGGATAGATTGCCCAATGCTGAAAAAAGTGTAGCCGTTGGCATCGCTCGACTTAACTACCAGCAAGATTTTGCCCTTTTTTGACACAGCCAGTCTGTGTCAAAAAAGGGCAAAATCTTGCTCGTAGTTTCGATTCAAAGTGAATGGTAGTGTCAAATTCGATTACGGGCCCTGGACCCAGGACCAGAGATGGGCCCCAATTCCACATTCACCCCTTTTTTCCCCAGCCGTGTGTTCTATTAAACCCTTTAACGCGCAGTGTGGTGTTCCCGCTCTGGGAACACCACACTCTGACGTTTTGACTGTTGCCAGTCACGAAGAATAGATTGGATATCTATAAAAATAGTGGCGGGTGACATAGCTCCACGAGAATCCTTTACTTTTTAGCACGTCATTTCCCGTAAAAAAATGGTCACGATTATTTTTAACAGCACCGACATCTGCTAAAAAATGGAAGAATGCGAGAGCAGCTGGATAGATTGACCAATGCTGAAAAAAGGGCAGCCGTTGCCATCGCTCGACTTAACTACCAGCAAGATGGCGGACGATCGAAACGTTCATCGCGTGCCACCGATCTAGAGACCCTTCTTTTGACGCAACTGGCTGTGCAGCACAGCCAGCTAGGTCAAAAAAAAAGGGTCTCTAGATCTGTGGCACGCGATGAACGTTTCGATTGTCCGCCATCTTGTTGGTAGTTAAGTCGAGCGATGGGAACGGCTGCCCTATCTTCAGCATTGGGAAAGGGTTGCGCCTCAAAGTTTTCAACTACAAAATGCTGTATATAGGAAAAGTTTGATTATAGCCACTTACGGAGTTTGTCCCAAAAGTTCCCGGACTGATTTTTTGAATTCGGCAACGCTGGATGTAGGAGCAAAGCTTCGGGCAGTTGTTGGGGCAGGGTCACGCTCCGCACAGAGATCTCTACTCCGGGCCATCGTGATTCTACCGGGCCTGCTTGTGCACTCCGATGAGTCATACAAAGAGGCCTACGGATGCTCGCTTATTGGTTCCAGCGCTTAGATACGTCATCTCACGGCCGAATCTAACCAATGAGGAAACGCCCTTAGGCCTCCTTTGGAGTGCACAAGCAGGCCCGGTAGAATCACGATGGCCCCGATCTACTGCTCCCTCGTCGAGCAAAAAATTGACCAGTTTTTTGGTGCAGCGCTATGCAATTAAATTCTGTGCAAGAAAGGGAGCGGAGACGCTCGAAATGCTTCAAAAAGTATTCTATGTTAAAAATTTTTTGACAGGGAGACTGTTGACCCCCGCCCTTGCTCACGCTATTCTTCCCCTCCCGTGAAAACGTTTTCTAGCTACTGCCTTGATGCATCGATTCCTATGAAATCTATTTATGGTGTTGCTTAGCCCCTTCCTTCTAGATACGGTCAAAAATCATTTGCTGAGCTTTCTCCCTGTATTTCACGTGCCCGTCATATTTCCCGGTAATAGTGTTTAAATGTTACGCGCGGGAAAGATAAGAGCATTGCAATTCTTATGCACGGATTTTTTTTAAATATTTCATTTTATACAACAGATGACAGTACCAGACTATTTTTAACTTAATTCGGAGATACTTTGTTTTTAACCCATTTATGCCTAGCGTCCCTTTTTTGGGACGGCATTTTCGCTATTAGTCGAAAACGTTATTTATTTTTCCTAGCCTTGATTCATGAGTATTGAGCCTCAACTCTACAAAATAGTTTATCATGACCAAGTAGGATGTTGATATTTCGATTTTTATGCATAATGATTTTAAAAGAAATCATCCCTTGTTCAAGAAGTTGACGTCAGAAATTTATCTATTATTTCTGTTATCAGTAAAAATCGAAGAAAGTCGCAAAAATATCCAGGCACAAATGGGTTAAACAGAGGGTGCATTTGTGATATGCACTGTGCAATCTTAGCTCACAAATTCTACTTATAATTTCAAAGAAAACTTTTAAAATATTTATTTATTTTACGAGGTGAGTTTTATAAAATTGTCATTTTGTTTTTTAAACATATATTTTGAATGATTCCCAGCTTACTGGGAAACACACATTAAGTCACAATAACCCTGAATGTTGGTTTTTCCTAGAAGTTTAACTTTTTTGAAGTGAACACTTCTTAGGCGCGTTGGGCACATTTGGAATGGAAAAATAGCAGCGTATTCGCGTGACCGTCATGCTCAGATACATATGGAGAAAAAGTGAACTGTGACGTCATCGAATTTAAGTGCTGACACCTGTTATCATGCGTAAGAAAATTAACTTACTTTTGCTTCCGCGACTGGTATCGAACCGTAGACCCAAGGCGAGGTAGGCGAACGTTCTAACCACCAGACGGCTTCGACTCGGCTTAAAATGACTAAAGCTTGAAGTGATTGCTGTTTCACTTTCGGAATGAGAACTTTTATGTATCTAAATAAATAAAATTATACTTTGCTGTACACTACTTGGTATTTAAAAAAATTTGTAATTTCTATACCGTTTCAAGCATTTGGGACACCAGTACGACCGTCAAAAAAAAATTTGTCTGTCTGTGCCGTTTTGTCAGTGACGCATTTTTTATTCGCACATCACGTAAAACTGACTGAAGCGAATGAAATAAAATATGGTGATATGACAGGTATTCACTCAATTTAAACTATAAGCATCACATTTTTAAAAAATTCATTAGATTTTGAGGTTTCCCGAAAATTGTTTCCAACTGCGTAAATTTTTGGTCTCACATCACGTAATAACGACTAAAGTGAAAGAAATGAAATTTGATTATCCCGTTATAGGCGTCATATAAAAAAAAATTTTTGATTACATTTTGAGATTTTTCTAAATTTTTGTTTTAGAATGCATAAAAGCTGCATATAATTTGCACAATTATACTTTCAAAATATTCACAAATATCCCCTTTTATGTACAAATGGTGTACAATCTAAATGTTTTTGCAGAAAAAGTGCAGACTTTTTCTAGCTGGATAGGTGCCATAATTTTCGATTATTTATTTTAAAAAACTGCACCGAATTTGGATAGCTATATAGTTATTGAGCAATAAAGTCAATTTGATAATGTGAAAAGTGTTAATAATTATATACCATAAATGATTTGAATTGTAAATGTCAAACTACAGTGCATTTGAATTTGAATTATAAATCCATCATTCATTACTAATTAACAGGATAACTGTTCATTACAATGTGAGTACATAATTATTGATAATTAATAAATTCACGTACATGATTATTGATTAAATCGAACAAAATCCAACACGTGGAGAAAAATGTGTATGGCTGATGTATACCGTACGCATATACCAGCTGTGTCAGGTTGTGGCCTGTGCGCGCATCAATCTCTCTTTTTAAATTTTAAATATGCACACGAATCGAGCACGGAATTATAAATTTAATTAAATTAAAAAATAAAAAATTTCCAATGCTAACCCAGTGAAAATTGGGTTTAAATGTGTACAAACGAACAAAAGTATGTAAAATTGTGAGAATTTCATAAATAAATGTGCGATACCCTTACAGCCTCAAAAAACATTTAAAAAATTTTTACAAAGAATTTCAGATGTATAAAAATATGAATAAATGTTCATAAATGTTTATTTTTTTTTAATATCAATATAGTAATGTGTGAGAACCTGTTTAACGGCATAAATTTTAGAAAACTTTACAAGAAGTTATCACTTCTGAGACGTGCAGTCCTATTTTAAATTTTGCGATAAAAAAAATATCAAGAATTTTAAAATCGATACATATTTTGTACCTGCACTTATTTTTATACAATTTAATGGAATAAAAAAATAATCACACTTATGATTGTTTTCTTGAAAATAATGCAACCATCAAGAGATTAAACCATGCACTCTATTGGAAATGGTGTATTTAGCATGCATAAGGTTAGATATTGTTATATAATAAATTATTTTACAAAATCATTCCGGGAACTTCAGGGACAAATCCTGTATAAGCCATAAACAATATCAACATGTTAAAAGCACCACATACCAAAGGCATATTTATTACACGAGTTATAGCTTCGCCAGTATCGATATAAAGAAAATAAATCAGCTGAGCGAAAACAAAAATTATCGATATATTTGACTTGTGGTATATATTTATATATAAACGAAGAAACCCAAAAGAAATGCAGCAGTTGCACAACAGAAAGTTCGAAGAAGAACGCAGCCGAATACATTAACAGAAAGAATACGAACAGGAAATAACCTTAAAGGATAAATAAGATGAAAGAATAACGGCAGAATACAGATTATAGGAAGAATAAAGCGAAATAAATGGGAGAGAAGGGGTGGGGGGGTTGTCTTTTTTCCAAGTCGGCATCCACTGAAAACAGTTGATGGAGGGCAACTCGCTAATGGCTTTTCTTTTATAATAGGTGGATATTATTTCGGTTTTCTTTTATCTCACCGATTTTGTCCTTTTGCTGACAATGATTTTAGCCTGTAACTCATGTTGTATAAATGTAAATGCTTTTGGGATATGAAATGAAATATTTTAAGGGAACGTAAACATTAAAAAAGTGGTTTTTTTTAATCGAGAAATGCTGAGCTTTTGTATGTTTTGCATTTTCTCTGCCTGCATTGAAGTACAACAGTATTAACTACTTAAAAACAAGAAAGAAAAATTAACTTATTTTTTAAATTTAAAATTTTAAAAATGGAATTTCTAAAAATTGTCCCTTTTTTATATTTTCTCCTTTAATTTTACTTTTTATTATTCAAAAAATATTCTTAACATATTTTATTATTACTTTAGAGATCCGTTAAAAAGTAAAAGTTTAGGAAGTATTTTTATACATTAATACTGGATTTTCACAAACATTTCATGTCTTTATAAACTTATATTGAATTTATATAATCTTAGTGACCACGTAAACTGAAACGGATAATAAAATTAATTTTTATTTCTATCTTGAGTCTCTATAATAAATTTTATAAGATTTCTTTACAAATTGTGCTGCTGGAGACATTTTAAAGATACAGAACTGCGAAAAATATTCATGTCACACAAACCGCATTTTCCCGGAAATTTGAAGGACCATTTATGAAATACATTTTTTAAACGCTGATAACCATTCTACTGATTAATTTAGAGACATGCGGTGTTTCGTTTCAGATAGAGAAGAATCATTAATTAGCACATTAAAAAAAGTTTTCAATATCTTGGCGGATTTTCGGTAATGTTATAGCTCACCAATTTCTAGAAGAGGCATTTGTATTTTTTATGTTCACTTGTGTTAATGTGTAACACTAATTCTAAACAACCAAACAAAAAAGACACTCACAAAAGCTTGTGCTGAAAGGTTAAAGCTAATAAAGACCTTTGTGAATAGCATACATCTATATAAATAAAACAGACTGTAAAATGTCCTTTAGTTAGTTAGTTTGTCTGTGTCTCGCCCAGCTCCTAGGCGGGTGATCCTAGACCTACCAAATTTTGTAAGGAAATTTTCTAGGACGGGTCCCGACATACCTCGAAGCGATTTTTTCGAAATTCGAATTATTTTAGGAGATATGGATATAAAACCTATCACAAAAGGCTAATTTTGCTCTCTCCATTTCGCAATTGTAACCCTGCAGTGGAAAGAAGGAGAATTTAGCTTATCTAGGTTCCCATATTTGGCAAGTTTATTAAATGATTCAAGACTCTTGAAGTAAAAATAAAAGAATAACGATTTTTTTTAGATTAAATTATTTGTAAGGTTAATTTTTTTAATTAAAATATCGTATGCATATGAAATCAGAGCAGGAATGAAATGTTTTATACTCAAAAGAAAAATAGGATTTGGAAATTGACTAAAATGTGCAACTTTTTAATTTGGCTAAAAATAAAATGGTTGATTGCGATTTTGAGAAGATGTGATTCTAGCGCTTGGCGCAATTTTAAAGATACAGAACTGCGAAAAATATTCATGTCACACAAATCGCATTTTTCCGGAAATTTGAAGGACCATTTATGAAATACATTTTTTAAACGCTGATAACCATTTTACTGATTAATTTAGAGACATGCGGTGTTTCGTTTCAGGTAGAGAAGAATCATTAATTAATACATTAAAAAAAGTTTTCAATATCTTGGCGAATTTTCGGTAATGTTATAGCTCACCAATTTCTAGAAGAGACATTTGTATTTTTTATGTTCACTTGTGTTAATGTGTAACACTAATTCTAAACAACCAAACAAAAAAGACACTCACAAAAGCTTGTGCTGAAAGGTTAAAGCTAATAAAGACCTTCGTGAATAGCATACATCTATATAAATAAAACAGACTGTAAAATGTCCTTTAGTTAGTTAGTTTGTCTGTGTCTCGCCCAGCTCCTAGGCGGGTGATCCTAGACCTATCAAATTTTGTAAGGAAATTCTCTAGGACGGGTCCCGACATACCTGGAAGCAATTTTTTCGAAATTCGAATTATTTTAGGAGATATGGATATAAAACCTATCACAAAAGGCTAATTTTGCTCTCTCCATTTCGCAACTGTAACCCTGCAGTGGAAAGAAGGAGAATTTAGCTTATCTAGGTTCCCATATTTGGCAAGTTTATTAAATGATTCAAGACTCTTGAAGTAAAAATAAAAGAATAACGATTTTTTTTAGATTAAATTATTTGTAAGGTTAATTTTTTTAATTAAAATATCGTATGCATATGAAATCAGAGCAGGAATGAAATGTTTTATACTCAAAAGAAAAATAGTATTTGGAAATTGTTCGAGACTAAAATGTGCAACTTTTTAATTTGGCTAAAAATAAAATGGTTGATTGCGATTTTGAGAAGATGTGATTCTAGCGCTTGGCGCAATTTATCGTCTGCTTCTGCTACTTCGAATTGTACATTTTTCTGCGCAGCTTTTCCCCATCTATTTTAAATGTATTATATCCAGAAAAAGGATGTTAGAAATATCCGCTTTAATTTTCATTAATCACACTCATGAATAATGATATACTTCCCAACTAAATGAAATAAGAAAAGAAAATAGGGAAGACCCATGGATTATAATACGCTTTTAATATATAGCACTTTAGTGCGTATTTAAAATCTGAAAGTGTTTCAGATTTTCTTACATTTCTTTTCTTTCCGTTTTTTGATAAAGGCCAATATATCCAGAAGCACTTCAGAATTAATATAGGACGAAAATAATTTGTACCTTTTTGTAGGGTTTTATCATTTAACCATATTAATTTTGTAACCAGAGGCAACCCGACACGTTAAGCATCGCATCTGGGCGCCGGCTTCGAAGGGGCGTCTTTTTTACATAAGAAGGAGGCGCCACTTACCCTAGGGCCGCTCCTGTTTATAAACATCTTAATTTTAAATTTTATTCAGAATCCTAGAGGTTTCAGTGCCAAGGAAGCCGGTGAGGAACAGGATTCTCTCCTAACAAGATTTATTAAAATGGCGAACCAACTGGTAGCCGTAGGCGGCTAGTAATTTTATAAAACAAAACAGTAAGGAACATTTCAGGCGGTACAAGATGGCCAGCTTCCACAAGGGCACTTTCTACCATTATGGATTAAGGATTTTTGATGGATAAACAAAGCTGGACACTTTGTGCCACTCTCAATACACTGTACTGTTTTATTTTATATTTAAGAATGTTACTTACAAAGTTCTGTGCTTGATTTAACCTAACCAAATGTCACGTTGACACAACGTGCATATTTTTTAATGAAAAATTATTAACACAAATCCTAATTAATATTGTCTAAATTTAAACTAATAATCTATTCTAAATTTATTTTAAAAGTTTTTAATAATAACTATCTTTTAAAGCTTTTAATTTTCCTCTTGGCCTTCTCAATTACAGCGCATTAACGTACTCCTAAAGCATTTTCCTCTTATCAGCTGCTTTGAAATAAAATAACAGTTATCACCAGTTTTCTCTCCTACTAAAAGAATAATCATAACATCCCTTCGCTCGCATATTTCTCTGCTCCGCTGAAATAGATGTGTCTCTTTTGTGGTTTTGCCCTGATACGCAAGAAGCATATTGCTCGAAAAACACCTGCTAAAATTGTTCCAGAAAAATCGAGCTCGCTTTTTCTATAGCAATAGTCTAACGGTCATTCTTTAGCAGTTGCGGAGTTGGTACTTGAGTGGCGAGGTCCTCACTCTTAAGTGGAGAACCTTCGCCACCGGAACGTAGGCACGAAATGCCATGCACGCCATAATAATTTTTAGAAGAATGCTTCCCCAGTTTTCCTTTTTTATTTGAGGGTGTATTATAAAGTTTCAAAATGTTGATCTTTAGATGGTGTAAAAATAAAAAGATATGACTAAAATGGAAATGAGTCCTGCCAATTATTTATAGTCGACTTACTGATTTTTGTTCGCAAAGTTTGTGCTTTGTGTTCCAGTTTTCTGCGTGCTCTCCTTAAAAAGAAAAATGAAACGACGAGCGCTAGGAACACGGATGCCTTTCCGTAACAACATTATGGGTCAACAATTATTTGACCACCTCCTTCTTTTCTTTTGTGAACATGCTTTGATGTACCGCTATCTGTGATGATTCCCAGCATTCTCGTGAAATCGGATTTAGTTTGCTGGCGTTCAAGAAAAATGAATGTGGCGTTGCTTTAAATGAAATTTTCTTCTTACAGTGCTACATTTCGCTGACGTACATCTTTAATACGCAATATGGAGGTCGACACATTTTCTTTATTTTTAATACAGTGACGCGATGCTCTTCACGATTGTTCATACCAAATGTGACAACGATTTAAATACCTACCATCGTCTCCTTACGATCACCGCCTTCCACCGTACTTCTCCAAGACACCAAATAGATGTTTTCAAAATGATTCGGTTAAAATTTCTAAAGAGTTTTAGATTTTTTACTTTACATTTATTTATTTATTTACACTGGACAAAATTACATGCCACTGATATCTGGAAAACATTTGGTGGAACTAGACTTTATGAGTCTATGGACTCCCTGTAAATACTAGATCATAGAACTAGACACTTCTGAACCCATTATCCAATTTTGAGATCTCTCCTTTATAAGCTAGGGCTTGTACTCAGATGAAAATATCTGTAAATCATTGCTTACACTAGTGGGTGGACTCACAAACGGTAATTCCAGTGCACCAAAAATCGAACGATAATTTCTCGTTACACAAACTAGTCATTCTGCTGTGATTAGCTGGAATACTACTGACTAGAAATTCTTGAACACTTCGTCTATACCAGTTGTGAGTATGACCTACACGAATATATCTACGATCTATTCTTATAGTTTTGGAACATAGAAAACATCCATCTATTCGTTCTAGATGAAAGTTCTCCCTGTTATTTTCTTTTAATGAAGCATTCCTTCCTGTGTGATTTTCAATCGTTATCGTGTGTCTTACCTCCCCTTACAGTTTGCCCAATCATTCTGGGACACCCTGTATATAAACTTTGGGAGGCAGACAATATTTTATGTAAATTATGAAAATAAAGCGCAATTGTAAAAATTTCACCAATAAGGACTTAAATTCTGTCTTCGAGCTCAAAAAAAAAAGAAAGAAAAAAGTTTTTCTAATTTAATTTAATCACTGAAAACATTTTACGCATTAGTCTAATTTAAACAAGTAAGTGCTCTCATGTATAACAAAATATATATCTTCCAAGCTCCTTAATTTTCCTCATAAAATGATAATTGTGTTCTACTATTTTGTGCACAGATAATTAAAACAAGCTAATGAAAATTCTTCGTTTTTTTTAATTATATGTATCATAAAAACATGCGCTTAAAGATATTTGCATTTTGAGGTAATTTTATAACAGAGCTTATGAGGACGAAAACAAGATAAAGAACATTCTTCAAAACATCTGTTACTGTACAGTAAATAATACTTGTAAATATCTTTTTTTACGAAATTTTATCTCTCAGATTATAAAGTTAATTGCCGAGAAATCAACCTAACGTACGCATAATTCCAAGCTGCTTGAATTATAACCAAGTTATAATGCTTCCCAGTACGTTTATTTTCATAATAATTAGCATTATTTTCCACTTAGTGAATAAATACTATTAAAATTATTAGCATTACTGTTATTTCGTAAACGCAGGGTTTTTCTGTCGACATATTTTATTGGACATATTTTTATTTACCGATTTGCATCTACACGTTTTCGTTGTAATTTTTAAATAGGGTTGCTAGGGGGAGGACACAAAAAGTAAAAGGAGCGAAGGTTTTCAATTTTTGACGATTTATTGCAAAGTTTACCTTTTAAAAATTGTACCTAAACTTTCAATTACTTATTTTCTTCTTCTCGATAGTAACTTGTAAAGATAAAATGTAATTTTTTTGAGTCAATGGCGTAATTTGATTGCTTTAAAAACTGTTTAAACATGGCATTATACCTCAAGATACATTATGGGTTTGGAATGGCTTATAAATAGGTTGTGGAGGAAAAAAAAATCACATAAAAGGAAATAATGTATCAATCGTATATTGATAACTAAATATATCGTGAATGTGCTATATGTAAACAACATAAACCTATCTGATTTTGATAAAATCTATTGTTTCAGCTTTTCAATAGAAATATTTTAAAAGTGTACCACAACGGAAAGCTCATGCTGTGGAGCCCCACAAGTGGCCGAACGCGTAGCGCTCTGAACTGGGAGACGGAAGGTGCCTGGTTCAAAATTAGGTCGCGTGCGCCGACCTAACGGTTCGTAGTTTTCCGTAGTTCCCTTCGAAACTTAGCGTAGATACAGGTTTGGACCCCTTAGGAAGACCCCAAAGGAGGGCAACCCACTAGAGATGAGTTCGAGCTCTTTTTTTTTAAAGACTGAGCCCCAGGACTTTTAACGCCCGCACGATCGATATTATTGAAATCGGATCCCGAGCCAGAAATTTCAGCTAATAGATAAATAAAAGTCGATTACTAGAATATTATAAATATATGCCGTTTCCGCAAATTAAAGACAAATACAATCGAGCCCGAACACAATCGTGATCTCTACGCCCCACCCCCTCGGCCTAGAGCTCACGTGTAGCTAACTCACCGTAAATCGCACATCATACTAAAGACTAGTTTTCATAAAAATTCTAGTTTTCGTTCGAGTCTTCAAAAAAATTTCGCGCCAATTTATACATATATGTGCGTGTGTACGCATATACACACATTCATTATGCTCTTTTACAAAAATTTTCCCACGCAGCGGCACGCCGGCGCCGGGTTTCTGAGGTCGTTACGCCGCCGCCGCGAATTTCCGTGCGGCGCAGACCTGGATGTGAAGTCTGGTTGAAACTTGTGGTTTCGGTTTGGAATTTGGAGTTCTTCGAGTTCAGAACTGCTATAGACGAATTTTTGTTACTAATAATGAACGAATAATTTAATTCATTTTAGTGCTTTCATTGTTATTAAATACAATAATTAAGTACGGACTTAAAATTATTTTCTAATTTTGCCAGACTGAGCGCACAGGCAGATTTTCCAAAATTCGCGGTCATAACTCCAATATACGAAGTCAGCCATGACTAACGTGACCACTTATTTTTTTCCTTCAAAACGGGACATCAACTACTTTTTTGGCAATAGTGTGTTCATTTTCTTCCTCAAAACGGGACATCTACTGTTTTTAAGGTAATAGTGTAGGGAGACTGAATTTGCAAGTATGGGTACCTTTTAGTTGTTAAGAAAACGCGCAAGAAAGCTTGCGTAAATGTTAATTACAAAATAAAATGAAAAAACAGACCTTTGCTAAAACACACATATATTATAAGAAATAGTGCAAGACGTACGTTTCGGGTGGTACAAGGGGGTAGGCCCTTCCTTGACTTCAAAAACACCATCTGACACAAGGCAGAAAGGTAGGAAAGTGAGAAATGTAAACAAAAGGACACGCAGAAAAAAGGAAATTGTCATTCGGAAGGAAAAAAAAATCTTAGAAAACCAGAGTGAAAAAAGAAAATAAAGTGGAGATAAGCAAAAGAGGAACATGACTTTAAAAAAAGAAATAAAAATTAAATGAATTGAAATAGTTGACAAAAAAAGAGTATTAAAAGAACAAGCACAGAACAATACACCCCCTATTGTTTTCTTTCCATCTCGAGAGGGGAGGGAGGGAGGTCAGTTTTCTTTTTTTTTTTTTTTTTTTTTTTTTTTTTTTTTTTTATACAGACACTACCATTGGAGGATTTTAGATTTTTAGCGGCCTTTATTGAAATCGTTACCGTGGGTTGCTCTCTTTCTAACTTTCTCTAACTTTCTAAAAACGGGACATTGCAGGGGACAATTTCTAAAAACGGGACATTACGGTGTCACAAAGCTGTGCTTGGGGACAAGGGGACAATCCACCTAAAAACGGGACGCATGGTCACCTTAGCCATGACAGTCAAGTTACTTATTTTTTCGATTCTTATTGGTTTCTTGAATCCAATAACAGCCTGCATAATATTTGAATCGAATGTTTTAACGGTCAACCACTATTGAAAAGTTTGCCTTCTCCTATATAACAAATGATTATTGTGTAAATTTGAAGTTATTAAAAAGAAAAGTTCTCGTGTTTTATAAGTGTTTGGTGTAAAATTTTATAATGGATTGTGAAACTGGGGGTACGTATTTGTGTATTTAAAATATAGTTATTAATTTCTTTAGTTTTTTACGCAAAAAAAATAAAATCTTTGAGCTAAATTTAATGTAATGATTGACTTTATTGATCTGTAAAGTTATAAATTCCTTATAATCATTCAACAAGAAAAAGAAAAAAATTCTTTGAGTTAAATTTAATGTAATGATTGACTTTATTGATCTGTAAAGTTATAAATTCCTTAGAATCAGGCTACTTTATAAATATTATAATAAAGTTCTTCATCGCAGATTAACATTTGTGTTAAGTATAGTTGCTATTATTTGCTACTTTCCTCATTATTAGATAATTAATAACAAAAATTAAAAAACACTAAAATATTTTATTTTTTTAATTTATTTTTTATGTTTTCCTTTTGATAATGTCGTCATATGTCGTGGACAGTCAATTGAATATTATAGAGACTGTAACTCAAAAGATAATAATAAAAATTTTGAAAATATTGTCGGTAAAATAAAAATTTTTTTGGGTGTTCAGGAGGATTTAATAGATGACTTTTTTATATTCTTTTAGCGTATGCCAATTATTTTTTTTTTCGATTTCATTAGCTTTTTAAATGTTCAAATATATCTAATGGTTTTGACCAAAAAGCTTTAAAAATCCGCCTGGAGTTACAGAAAGTCGATCACTTTTTCACTAGAGCTGCTAAACGCTCTTTTACTCTAACATTGCGGTGCTGCAATCTCTCTGAAGAGCTGGAAAAATCAACTTTTGAAGAGTCGTAATATAAGTTTATAACTATTTCCAGTAAATTCATAATGATGGCCATTTTAAGGAAGGGTGATATCTTCCATAAATTTAAGAAAGATGAACCAGTTATAATTTCCCCAATCTATTCTCACCAGCAAGATATGTAAATTTATTCCAACTACGCATTGCGAAAGTTTATTTTTTATCCCTTTAACGCGCAGTGTTCCCGCTCTGGGAACACCAAACTGTGGCGTTTTGACTGTTACCAGTCACAAAGAATATATTTGACTTCTACAAAAACAGTTGCGGGTGACATAGCTCCACGAGAATCCTTTACATTTTAGCATGTCATTTCCCGTAAAAAATAATTATCACGATTATTTTTATCAGCCCTGACATCTGCAGAAAAATGGAAGAATGCGAGAACAACTGGATAGATTGGCCAATGCTTAAAAAAGGGCAGCCGTTGCCATCGCTCGACTTAACTACCAGCAAGATGGCGGACGATCGAAACGTTCATCACATGCTACAGATCTAGAGACCCTTTTTTTGACGACAGCTGGCTGTGCCGGCACAGCCAGCTGCGTCAAAAAAAGGGTCTCTATATCTGTGGCATGTGATGAACGTTTCGATCGTCCGCCATCTTGCTGGTAGTTAAGTCGAGCGATGGCAACGGCTGTCCCTTTTTCAGCAATGGGAAAGGGTTGCGCCTCAAAGGGTTAATTATTCAAGCATCCATCTGGTCGTATCACTGACACAAAAGTCTTCCTTTTTCCTTTCTGAGAAAGCGACGCATTTTTAATTCAAAAATAAATACCCGGATTTCTATTATTGGGAAAAACTTTTCTTGACAAATTCACCGAAGTCCATTGAGGAAATTCGAGATTTGAAACGCGCCTGACGTCTTACTCTTTCATTTTCACTCCAGTAACATTTTTTTTTCTTCCAATATTTTTCTCAATGGCGAATACATATCTTTCATCAATAAGCTACTTACTTTAAGACCTTCAAAGGCTGAATAGAAATATTTATATCATTTCGCGAAATAAATCCTCTATACTTTTGGAATAAATAGCTGGGATTTTGAAAGAAAACCATCTCCCCCTGCCCCATTTCTACTTGGATGTATTCTCAAATCAAAAGTGTTTTTCTGTGCCATTTTTGAGCTGTTTTGAGGCGTTTTTCATTTCCCCTGAAATTTTGACTTGTAAAGTGACTCCAGGCGCTATTTCGGCACTTTAATTTTTCTTGTTTGTTCGTACTTTGTTTGGGCCTTAGAATAGATGCCAAAAAGTGTTTCTTGAATATTTTCCAAGGCAATTCTTCAAAACTGAGAGAATATGATTCTTTATTTGCTCGTAAATTTGTTGTTTGAGTTAATATACTTGAAGTATTAGAGGGGTTCAAGAAGTAGTGTATTTTTTTCCGTATATCAATACCAGAAGACAAAGCCCGTCGTGGAGGTAATTACAACTATAAAAAAGCATTTTACGAAAATATGTCCTCACTCAATATATTTAATATTCGACCACCTAAAATAAATAACTTCATATTCCATTTTTATTATGTATACAAATCGAATTTCATGCTCTTCTGGATAAGCGCGGAAACTTTTCGCATTTGAACGATTTCTTCCCTCGTATATCAATGCTTCAAACAGACGATCATTTTATTGAAAAAAAAAATCTTCAAAAACTGTTTAAAACGACTGGAATTGCAACTTTTCCTTCAAAGCCTGATGACCGTGACTTCAAATATGACGTTATTGTCACTTGCATTTTGTTTACCTCCAAAATAACTTTGGTTTACAATGATAATTAAAAAAATTTTTATAACTAAAGTTCCCCTCTGAACAGAGTTCTAAAACGGATAATTGATTGTGACCTAATTTGGTATATAGACTTTATATGATATGCTCTCACGGTATTTCGAAAAAAAAAATAGATAAAAAAATATTCACTAGGTGGCGCTTTGCACGAAAAGCAACAAATTTGCCAGTGAAAATGACTAATGCTAAACATACAGACAATTTCAATATTTAGTCTGCCATTTTTGAGGATTTGCTAACTAATTTGGCTCATTTTCTAGCTGAATTCCCCGTGCAAAGCGCTACCTAGTGGGCATATTTTGAACTAAACTGTTTAACCCTCCAAGCGGCTGACACGTAAAATCCCGTCTACTTCATTCCAGTTTTCACTGCAATGCATCTATAATTTAAATTATTTATAACACCAAGGTATCATAAAATATATTTCGATATTAAAGCTTATAGGTATTTTAGGAGTTAACTTTTTAAAAATTAAAAATATTACTATCAAAATTTTATTTTTAAAATAATTTTAAAGCTGGATGAAAATTTTACCGTGAAAACAACTTTACATTATTTGCCCATTTCCAAGACGCTCAGATGGTTAAAAATCTTTCTTGGGCACATCTCGTGTACAAACTATACACGTATGCCAAAGTTAAGTGTAGCTACTCGAAGGCAAATTTTACCATCAGGAAAGAAGCAACTTGGCGTTTTTTAAAATTCTTCTTCGATCGAATGACCTTCAGCTAGGAGTGTTACAGAAAAAATAGCTCTGCTTCCTATTATACGAATAACGACACCAGGTGGTCCTGTGTAAAATATTTCTCAGTACAGTTTAACTACGGTATCTAGAAGTTGAAGGGGCACCGAAAAAATTCGAGATATCGAGGCGAAATAAAAGGGAATCAGTTTGTAAGGCAAAATACATTTATTCGTCATGGAGGACATTGGAGCCAAGACAGATTTTATGGGCACCAGCTCCCATCCCACAGCAGGATAGCCAAGGAAGGAGTTCACCTTCCCAAGCACTGGCCAAGCCAGTGCTGCTTTATTTTCCGTGTTCTTACGTTAACGGAGTTTGGCAACTAAGACACTGAAAAACAGGAAAGAATTTTTACCACCCACAAACAAAGAAACTAAGAGGAAATAGTTTAAGATAAATGATGTCCTAGAAGTTCTTCTAATTGCTTGAATTTTGAAAAAAAAATCGCAAATCCAATTGAAGGAATTTCAATAACATTGAAATATACTTTTGAGTATCGACAAACAAAAATAAAATGTGTGCGTCAGTGTTCAGAATTTGTACGTGAATAAAAATCATTTTATTCAAAATTAAAGCATCTAAGAACGTTTACGCCACTTTAAAACTGCAAAAATTTTTAAAGGATCGTTTTAATAATGGAAAAGCGAAAGTCTACGTATGTGAACCTCTGAAGAACTATAAATCAGTGGTTTCCAACTGGTGGTCCACGAACAAGTTCTAAATTGCCCGCGAAGTGAGTGAGTGCTTAAAAGTATTTGTGTTTTCACAATTTTATGAGGTAAAAAGCCTAATTTTTAAATGTTTACGATCGTTTTTAGAGAATTCGAAAAAAAAGTGAAATTATTCTTGAGAAATAAGGAAAATACGGGAGGGTACACTATTGAATGCAATTCGATAAAATATTGGAGCATTTCAACCAAGCTTTTGTCTTTGGCTATAAGTATATGTAAAGAGGTCCTAATAGCTCGGTGACCTAAATGTGAAGTCACTGCGACGTGCAAGACCGTCATGGGACGTCGCGAATGAGTTACAAATAAGTCGCTTTGACTGTCTAATGTCCATCTGCGGCAACGTCAATACGTGACGTCACCATGAAGTCACACTGTGACTTGTGCATGACATTGCGACTTCAATGCGATGTTACAGCGCCATCACATTCACAGCACGGTGACTTAAATGTTCCACTAATTTAAAACAAAAAAAACTTTTTTTTTTGAGAAATTCGCAAAATTGCTTAAAATTCACAAAATCATAAAAAAAAGTAGCAAGAAAGTAGCAATATCGCAAAGTCATAAAATTTAGTCGCATGGTGCTTTCAAAGGTAGCAAAAACTGCAAAAAGTCGCAAGATCTGGCAAGACGTCACAAACGATCCGTCATGTTGGCGTCGCAAAGAAGTCACAAGCTATTGTCACTGGCAAGTCACATTGTGACTTCCAGTTGACGTCACTTATGGTCACCAGTGTAACTGAGACCTATGTGACTCGCAGGGACGTCACGGCGACCTCATTGTGACGTTCCATGCCATTACGGGGGTTGATTAACTGTTATCAGCATCACTGAGTAAGTAAAAGTAACATTCTCGGCGCTTTTTTGAATTTTTCATTTTATCCTTACATTTTGTGCAAAAGGGTTTTTCTTCCAAGATTTTATCCCCCCCCCCCAGAAAGAATTCCTTTAAGCGGTCCATGGGTTAATTGGACGTGGAAAAGTGGTCCGCAGGTTGAGTTGGGAAACACTGCTATAAATAGACTTTCTGGTCTTTGTCGTGGCCAATTCTAACATAGCATGTGTTCACCATTAAAAAAAGAAATGCGTAACATCGGATAGGGTTTTTAATTAAACAGAATTATTTTAGAACCTCCTTTCATACATGACAAAAGCAAATAGTCGTATTAAACTCTCCAAACGCTCTTCCCAATTTTAACCATCAAATGCCCATGGTAGCAAATATGTTACCATCCTTTAAACACTAAAAATACTTCGAAATGTAATTTTGAAGTCATAAAACCATTAACTGTACCTTTAATTAATAATAGCAGTAGTTTGGGTCCAAAGATGCAACATTAATGGCTGTAAAATACTAAAATATTTTAGAAGCAACATGTTTATACTCTTTTGTTCTGCTTCGAACATGTTCAACCATAAAGTTTACTACTATTTTAATCAGGGGCGCAGCCAAGGGGGCTCCAGCCACCCCCGAAGTAAGTAAACATGATATTTGGAGAAAAACTACATATTCGTGGATAAATTTGAAACTTCCTCTGGAGAAATTTGAGGTTCAGCTATGGACCTAACCCAAACCCTTTATTTTCTAATTCCTCTTTTTCTAATTGCAAATTTTAAAACTCGATTTGCAAGTTAATAGAAATATATATTTATTTTTACATGCAAATACTTTTAGGCAAAGTACAAGAAGTCCACCCCAGCCATAAAGAAGATGTGTTGTATTGATTTTTATAAGTTATATTAGATACCAGCTAAAGTTCTCAGCCCCCCCCCCCCCCGAAAAAAATTCCTGCCTACGCTTCTGATTTTAATAATTTTTAATATAAAAAAACTAAAAATTGCAATTTATATGTAAAAAAATATATGCGTTTTCACTAGATACAAAATATTTTTTACAAAAGTTTCACCTATAATGTTTCGAAAAGTTTTAAAATCATAGTGCTACCATTAAAAAACATAAAAATAATTTTCTTTACGATTTATTACTACATTTACATTACTTGACTTAAAAGAACACCATTTCAATAACAAAAAAATTATTTTTGTTTGATAATCTCTCATAGTGGGCACTAGAGGGTTAAACTGGAAATCACACAAGCACATTTTCATCTAAAATAAAACCCTGACATTCTATTACTGTAAAAACAAATTCATACAAATCATCGGCGAGTGTCGAGATTTCAAATCCAAACAGACGTTTTCTATTACGGCCATTTATCTTCCCACTCCATTTCTGAGGGGGTTATCATTTTCCGCAATATTTCTTATGAAAATATGACGAATGTATTCCCCGAGAATAAGCTACTTACGTAAAGCCCCTTCAGAGCTGTACGGAAATATTTATGTCATTTTCCGTAACGTCCATGTTGTTCTCATTTTATGAGCACTCTTACAACTAAAATTTACGTTACAAATAAAACTTAACGTTTCTCTTTAAACGTTTATAAGAAATTGAAAGTATCAGTCTATATATACAGGGAAGTCGTAAAACATCGCCCTCGATATATAAACATTTAGCCACCTTTCCATTAACCCTTTAACGCGCAGTGTTCCCGCTCTGGGAACACCAAACTCTGACGTTTTGACTGTTGCCAGTCACGCAGAATAGATTCGATTTCTACAAAAGTAGTTGCGGGTGACATAGCTCCACGAGAATCCTTTATTTTTTAGCACGTCATTTCCCGTAAAAAAATTGTCACGATTATTTTTAACAGCACTGACATCTTCTGAAAAATGGAAGAATGCGAGAACAGCTGGATAGATTGGCCAATGCTGAATAAAGGGCAGCCGTTGCCATCGCTCGACTTAACTACCAGCAAGATGGTGGACGATCGAAACTTTCATGACGTGCCACAGATCTAGAGACCCTTTTTTGACGCAGCTGGCTGTGCCACCCTTTTTTGACGACTGAGTCAAAAAAGGGTCTCTAGATCTGTGGCACGCGATGAACGTTTCGATCGTCCGCCATCTTGTTGGTAGTTAAGTCGAGCGATGACAACGGCTGCTCTTTTTTCAGCATTGGGAAAGGGTTGCGCCTCAAAGGGTTAAACCAATCAAGTCGAGTTTTCAGATATCGTTGTACTGAGGTATGTGCTCGAGATTGGGATCGTTTAAAACACAACCATGGGTTTAAAACAATCCTAATAGCAATTCCAAACCCAACCATGGGTTTTAAGCAATCGTTTATTGGCAACCATGAGTTTTAAACAGTCGCACATGGGCAACCTCCGGCCCGCGGGCCGGATGTGGCACGACACGGCTTTGGATACGAATCGTTGAATGTATCAAAATCCCATATAAATCATTCAAAATCCCATACAAATCCCAATTATACGGCCCGTGACTTCCCTAACGTCCCGAAGTTCTGCCCGCAACTTTTCAAAGGTTGCCCATACATGGTTTAAAATAATAGAGCTCTCGTGATTATGGTTACAATGAAAAAACTTTGGAAATGTCTAATGGCAACGACCAGATTTTTTTTCTACGAAAATTGATCGCCGCATTGAATGCCAAAAATGGCGTTATACCGATACGCGTATGAAGAAAATTGTTGGCGTAAAACATTAGCAAAGAACAGTGTTGTAAATAACCAAAGTCAGTACAGAGAAAATGCAATTCACATTAATTTACTGGAATAAACAGTGGAATTGTTAAACTAACAGTAAGGGCACTTGAAAATTTTTAATTCCAATAAAAAGGACTTACATCTCCTCTGTTGGTGGCCCAAGAGAGGAGACCACCCTAAATAAATATGTGTGATGTTTCATTATTCTAAAAGTATTATTCGGAAAATCCTATTAAAAATTTGCTTTCGTGGTCCCTGTACTGACAGCTGGATTCTCCGCTCGTCGTTAATTTCTCGCAGTCGTTAACTTTGCCCCGCCTTGAGGTGGAGTTTTAAGGGTTTTAAGGAGGAGCGTCAAGGGGTTCATGTGATTGGCTAAAAGACCTCCCGTTTCCCTCCGGAGTTGTTATCGCAGTCGGTAACCAAACAACTGGTTCTGCCCAGTTGGTAGCTAACAACCGACGATTTCGTGAACCACCGGCGGAGAATTCCACCCTCTGATTTAATCTGTTTGTTCCTTTACTTCTTTTGCTTGTAAATTCTTCCATGCCCGGTAACTCCCTTCCACTGGCGCATCATAAGAATATGGCGGAATTTTGGAGAAAGGTAATTGCCATTCCCCTCCGGAATATAACTTAGCAACAAACAAACATCACCACGTGCAAAAGTCATGAGATATCACATCCAATCGGTGCCTGCCGACATCACCTCTCCTCCCAGTGGTTGTCTTGGTTCGCGCCCATCATATCACGTGATTTTCAAATCACCACCGACGTTATGGGGCAACTCACAAGAGACGGTAGCTTTTTAAGAATTTGTTGACTGCCAAAAAAAAAAAAAAAAAAAAAAAAAAAAACATTTTTAAAGCTGTTTTGTTCCGGGTGTAGCCCCGCTCGCTTGTTGTTACCTTCCTGTTACCTCATCTGTAACCTACCTGTTACCTCATCTGTAATATTCTGATAACGAAATAAAGTCAACCTTTGTCTTTTTTACATCTCTTCCACTTACCCCACGTACACAATTATGTAAAAGGGCGGCTGGTCGGGACATCGTTTTGAGCCCTGAGCTAGGCTCGAGCTTAATTTCGTTTAAGTTTTGGTACGTTGATTTGGTTGACAAATTGCCGTCTGCCGCTCGTTGGTGTTATAGTCTGGCCGGGTATTCAAGATATTCCGCAGGACATTGAGGTAGCCCCAATCCTCGTGGATGTGGCTCTCGACAAATCAAAAAATATACTCCTTGTTTTGGAACATAACAGATTTAAACACAGATTTATGTGGCAATAGAGGTCACAAAAAAATCTGCTTCTCAGCAATGTTTGGATTCTTATTATCTAGGGTCACGCGTTTTATAAGCTAATCACATGTCCAAGAAACGTCTCTTTTACTGGCTGTTAAAATTTCCGGGAATTCATAGTCCCTGGAAATTCTTCTGTAGCGATTATGAAACGGGAAATTGAGGAGGGGGGGGTTAACAAGTGTCTGACTTTTTATTAAATTTCGATCCCGAGTCAAATCCTTTGCAAACGGAAGGTGATCCCCCCCTATAAAATTTTCAAGGGAGCTAATAGAAAATTTGTATTTTTAGAGAATATTTAGTTTTATATCTCATGTGTATATATTCCTCCTCCAGTCTTTTAATGAATGACACACGAGCGTGTAAACCAAAAACAAACGAGAAATATTATTAGTTCTCTGGAAAACGCCAAATGCATCTAACCTATTACAGAGGAACATAAGTATGGCAAATATCTTCAGGATCTTGGTACGATTGACAGTTAATATCACAATTTATTGCAACTAAAAATTTGTATTTTAAAAATAATTTCTGTTGTTTAAAAGCCAGCATTGGAAATGCCTCACTGTTTAGGGCTGAATATCTTTTTAACCACAAATGGTAATTTTACGAATTCATTTTTCATTTTTTGGAAAAGAATAACTTACCAAAAACTCTGGAATGAATAAACTGGAAACAGTTCTTACCTGTAAATATTAAAAAAAAATTAATTAGTTAAAAAGTAAATAATAGAATGCTTTTAAGACACAGATCAAGAACGAGCACAGATGATTTAAAATAACGTAGACTATAAATTAAGTCTATAAATCACCGGAATGTAATTATTACATATAATATTTTGAAATAAAATCACACGAATTTTTAGAATGGATCTGTGCAAAAGTGAAACAACTCGGATTTCTTTCATGACTGTCAAAAAAGTGACGACATAAGTAAAAATTGTGTGAAATTGATAAACCCCGCTTAAAAAATTATTTGCTAAGTAAATTAGTAATTTATGGTATTCTATGGTATTTTCATGTTACTGAGTTTGACATTTTCCATGATATTAAAATAAATAAATAATTTTCTCCAGCTGAAGCTGGAAAATTTAAATATCTTAATTGACCATTTCAGATTATGCGTGAATTATTTTCATTATTAGACACGAGCACAATCCTTTAATTTAGTTAGTTAATGGCAACATTAGACTCTGACTTTTAAAAATAGAAGATTTGTTTCGATAATATGGATTAAATCACAATACACTGTGTTAAGAAACGTTTCGTGAATATTAAATTAAAATTGTTTCTTATATTCATCATTTTACAACATTAGCTTTGTAAATAACTAAACCGTAATTAATCCTACATTCACGTAATGCCCAAATGCGATTGCGTGTAATTTACAGTTAAAATTTCGGTGCAGTGGTTCGAAAATAAATATTCATTTTTCTTAACTATATTTGGGTATTGCTTCTTAGTATTTTACATAGCACAGTCACATGATATACTAGCAATAGGTCAAATTTCATTGAAATCTGTTTCATTGAAGCCGTGCCTCCTTCTTGTAAGTGAATGAATTTTTTTTAAGTATTGAATTTAAATTGCAGGTTTTAAATTTTCTACAAATTTAAATTCTTTTTGAGGTATCACGTAAATTGTGATGAATTTTTTTGCGCTTCAAGTACAGTAATCTAAATATCAAAGTAATCTAAGTAAAACAATCAAATGAAACTTTTAATTGTTAAACATACACTGCTTGCTATTAAAAATCACTTTCTAGATATTCTCTAGTTAATTGAACTTTTATTACTAGCGGTATCTTCTTATGTAACTTTAAACGATGCTTTAACACTAAAATCTCATTTCAATTTTTTAAAATCTTAATTTTTTAAATAAAATTTTCCTCTAGCCTGCAATCTATTAACAATACACAGGATTTATAATTTTTCTTTCTATATTTTTGCCAGTATGCTTATTCCATTCCTTGTAGTTCTACAATGCAAACAAAAGTTGATACTTTATGGAAATTGGCAGACTACACTAGCCCATCAACGACGGTACTGCAGCATCAGCTAGTATAAGTTTATTAAAAATATGCTATTCATCAAAAAATGTACTTAACATTTACTTTTTTACAGAGGTAAACAAAAGAACTGTGTACTATATTTAGATTCTAAAGAAAAAACTTAAATATTCGAGAATTTCAATTGTTTTAAGGTACCCGAAAATACTTGTTTAGTGAAACTAATCAAAAACTATTTTATTTCACAGGTCACACAATTAGGATTCTAAAACTGTTTTACTTGTGTTTCTATGTTAACTTAAAGCTAAGTTACTTAAGAAATAATGAACCACAAGGATAGTATTTCGTACGGTATTTAAATTTTTAATGCGTTTTCTGAAAAAGTGTGTTTTTCTTTCATTTGCTTTACTATAAATGTTATATCTCATAACGTGTTTAAGACAGTAGCTTGAAAATTTGACGATTACTAGCTGTGTTATGAACCAGAATATGAAATTTCTGTTTTTATTTATTAATTTTGTGACAATTTTTGTCTTCAAAAGATGCTTTTTCAGAAAAATTATTGAGTTTTCATATTGAAATTGAAATATTTTCATAACTATTGACGGTGTTGTGAGCCAAAAGAAATTTGCAGATCTTTTGCTCATAACGCAGATAAATGTGTTAGTTAAGCACTGCATAAATGTTATTAAAAATGTTTGCAAAATTTCCACTTAAATTTACCAGGTTATCAAAGTTTGCATTTAATTTCAATAAACTGCCTTTAAATTTTTGTTTCACACCCCATTTAAAAAAACATGAATTTTTCATTAAATTTTTATTTTTTTTAATTGCCCTTAAGATAGGCTCATACCTTAAACTCTACACCCGCAATTTTTAATAGATTCTAGAATATTATTGAATGATTTCAATAGGAAATAACGGATAAAGTAAATAAATCTTTTATTTTAGCATTATCGAAATTCGCTTATTTATAAAAGTAAGCGGAACATATTTCTCTGACAGACGCATTTTAATCTAATAATGTCTCTCAGCTACTGTAAAGTATTGTTTATAAATTCGTACAAATAGTCAATAGAACATTAGATTTGAAAAAAAAAAGTATACGTCATTTTCAAAATATTGCATTTTCTTTTCAACTCTATTCTATTCATAAGTTATCTGGGGAATATTTTTCATAAGTATTTTTGTTTGTAAAAGCAAATAAAGTTCCTAAAAGGCGGAATAGAAATATTTATATCCTCTTAACAGCAAAAGCTTTTCATATATATATATATATATTTCGAAGTCTTAGCACAAGAGAACTTAACTCTATAATGTGCATGGTAGCATATATGCTACCATCCTTTGGACTCTATTTTTTACGGAAAACGTTCGAAATGTAATTATTAAGTCGTAAATCATTAATTATACGTTCAGTTAATAATAGTATTAGTTTGGGTCCACAAATGCAGCATTAAGGGATGAAATATGTTTTAGAAGCAACTTGGATGAAGACAACAAAGAGAACCCATATTTTCGATGGCAAATATTTCCACTATTTTAATAATATTTAATCTTAAGAAAAATTAATAATTGTTATTCAAGTGTAAAAAAATATATACTTTTTCACTATAGGTGAAATATTTTTTTGGAATTTTCATTTGTAATGTTTAGAAGTGTTTTAAAGCCACTGTAGCATATACACTATCTGACCAAAAGTATCCGGACACCCCTAAAAAAGTGGTTTTGGCGGTTGACGCAAATTTGATGCTTAATCAAAAGCTATTAAAGTGTTGGTAGTGGTTTGTCCGGTTGTATGTATGCGTTTGTGAAGCAATGAGTAAGTCAAAGGAGCTTAGTGAGTTCGATCGTGGCAGTATAGTGGGATGCCACTTTTGTGGATTGCGGACATTCTACAGAAGCCTAAATCCACTGTGAGTGATGTAATTGTGAAGTGGAAACGTCGAGACAGTGAAACTGCAGAAAAACGGAGTAGTAGAGCGTAAAAATCTTAGAGAACGGAGCCGCAAAACTCTGAAAAGGGTAGTGGAAAACAATCGCAAATCCTCGTTGGTGCAAATTTCTCAGGAGTTCCAAAGTTCATCAGGCGTTAGTGTTAGCAGCAGGACTCTTCGTCGAGAGTTAAACAGCTTCGGATTCCATGGTCGTGCAGCCGCTGAAAAGCCGAACATCACTCCACAGAATGCGAAGCATCGAATGCAATGGGGCGGAGATCACCGTCTTTGGACTGTGGACGTGTGGAAAACTGTTTTTTAGAGTGATGAATCTCGCTTCACAATCTGGCTGTCGGAGGGACGCGTCTGAGTTTGGCAGATGCCCGGATAACGTTTTTTAGCGTGACTGAATTGTGTCGACTGTTAAGTTTCGTGGTGGCGGAATAATGGTGGTGGGCGCTTCTTGTTGTTGAGCCTGGGTCCGTTAGTTCCTGTGGTTGGAAACATGAACTCTGCGATGTAGGTGGACATTCTGGACAATGCTGCACTCCCAACTCTGTGGCAATATTACGGAGAAGACCCATTTCTCTTCCAGCAGGATAACTGCTACATTCACACATCGAGACTTGCACAGACGTGGTTTGACGAAATGGGGATTTAAAAACTGGACTGGCCTTCCCAGATCCCCGATCTTAATCCCACAGAACACCTCTGGGACGAATTAGAGGGCACATTACGTAGCCAGCCAAATCGACCATCCTCACTGCAAGCACTCACCTCAGCCGTGATGGTCGCCTGGAAGTCAATTCTTATGGCCACCTATCAAAAACTGGTGCAAAGTCTTCCCAGAGGTGTGCAGGCTGTCATCGATGCAAAAGGGGGACCAACATCATATTAATATCTGCCTCAGGACACTCAAAGTACATACCACTGGGTGTCCGGATACTTTTGGACAGATAGTGTATGCTACGATTGAAAAAAACTATAAAAATAACTTTTTTTCACAATTTTTTACTATATTTATGCTATCTGACTTAAAAGAACACGATTTCCTTGGAAAAAAAAATTGCTTAGGAGTTTCTTAGAGTGGGCATTAGAGGGTTAAGAATAAACATATTTCAGACATTACACACATTGAAATATTTTGAAATATGTATTTCTAATGCACTCTCAAAAGAATGATTTTTAAAAACATACTTCTCCGGAAAGTAAAGAAATTAATTATGGCTATTTTTATTTTTATTTATTTATTTATTTATAATTTATTTACTTTATTTTATTTTTTTATTTATTTGTTTTCGCTTTCTTGGAGTGATTTGAGTGCAGTGAATTCGCATAGTGAAAAGAAAGCTAATTCTCTTATCTCTTTGATAGGTGAACATTCCCCCCCCCTTTTTATTAAAGGAATGAAGGAGATTCTACCTAAGGAAAGAAAACGTTTTTAAAAAGAGATGTGCAGTTTTTGGCTTCTGGTCGAAAGAAAGGAAATGCTTCTAAAAGAATAAGATTCCAAAAGAAGATATAAAATAAATTAAATAAATAAAGGGGGAAATGTAAATGATAATTTTTTTTTTGTTTTATGTGCGAAAGGAATGAAAATTTTCGAATAGAACAATTTTTTTTTTTTTTTTTTTTTTTTTTTTTTGTCTGGATTGGAAGGTAGGGTTTCTAAAATAAGATGTGTAATTTTGTGTTTTCTGGCCAAAAGGAGAAAATGTGTTTAAATAACTAAATCGTTATTTTATTGTTTCTCTGACCAAAATAGAGGAAAGGTTTCTAAAAGGATAAAACTGCTTTCCTTTTTTAATTCTGAAAAAAAAGTATTTTTTTTTAAATAATTAATATTTTGCATTTTTTGTTTAAAAGAAAATTTAACTTGCATTATCCTTGCTAAGTTCTTTTTTTTTTTTTTTAACGTGATTCAATTTTTAAAGACATTTTATTTATATATTAAAATTATTTAGTTAGTGTTTTTTTTTATGTAAAATGAATTTTACGAGTACTCGTTTATTTTAATAAATATCAACTTTTCCTGGTATAAGTCAAATATACAGGATGTGGTTGTAATTAAATTTCCCCTGCAAACAGCATTCTGCATCTGTAACCGGTGAGCAGATTGCTACCCAATTTGGCATATGGAGTGTACACGAGATGCGCTCAAAGGGAATATTTCAGAACGTTTAGTTTAAAAAGATGTCCACTAGATGGCACTTTGCATGGTGAAATCAGCTCAAATATTATTCTAATGAGTGAATAAATGCTTAAAAACTATTGAATAAATGTCAAAATTGGTTGTATACTTCGAATTAGCCATTCCCATCATTAAGTTGCTGTTTTTCGTGCAAAACGCCATCTAGTGAACATTTTTTGAACTAATTTTTTTTTCAATTCCTTGAGCACGTATCATGTATAGCCAATATACAATTTTGGTTACAATCCGTTCGCCCGTTTGAGCTATAGAGCACTGTTCATAGCGGAAGTTTAATTATAACTAGCCGAATTATAATAAACCGAATTATAATTACCGAGCCGAACAACCGAATTATAATTAACAAACCGAATTATAACTATAATAAACCGAAAGAGCGGAAAATACGATGGATTGGGGAGCGAAAAAGAAAACTCGTGGATTCGATCCGTTTGCATCGAAATATACCGGTATTTCCTCCAAAGTGCTCTTTAAGTATTCTTTTTTCTAAGAATTCCCCTCCTTGCTTCCTTTTTTTCTGAGAATCCCCCTCCTGGCTTCCTGTTCTCCAAAATACTGATAACGTTCAATTCATACATATTTCACTCCGCTCTTGTGATCGAAAAACGCTCCTAAAGGAGAAGAGCACTTTTGAAAACTGCGCCAAAAATCGTCCCGACTGATCAAATTTCGCTCATTTGGTTTAAGCGTGCACCCTGTATATATGTGCATGTAACTTCACTATCTTCTTTATATTATCCTTTCAATATTATCTTCCGCTTCTTCTCTATCTTTCTTCTTCTTCTTCTTTTACTTCTTTATCCTCTTACCTTGACTTCTTTGACTTCTTTATATGATTCATAACAAAACATGCTGTTTGGTTTCCCCCAAATAAAGCAAGTATTATCATCAATCATTTATTTATTTTTTCTCAAATTCTGGTAGACGTGGTTTGCCTGTAAAACTCCTTTTTCTGCATGAAGAGTTAGAATGCAGTAAAACGCATAACGTTCAACTCATTTTCAAATGATAGCAACTGACATTTTTAAATTACCCATCACAGGCAAGAATCTCACTTTCTGCACCACCTTTTACATTTTGCAGCGTTTGACATTTTTATTAATCAAACAACAAACAACATTGTTTTTACCAGTCACCTTGAATTGTTTAACACTCTTTTTTTTTTTTTTTTTTTTTTTTTTTTTTAATGTGCTTCATAAAAATTGTTTTTGCATACACATATGTAATTTCATATACTTTTGTTTAACCGCACATAAACAGATATTATAACCACAGGTTCGAATGTTACAAAATGTTCGCCTTCTTCACCATTAAAATTCGTAACCTAATAGACAGGAATATGCTGACTGGGGTAAATACGAAAGTTGCCGACAGCCACGAAGCTGGCAGCAAATTTCTTTGTACCGAGGGTTTGGAATGTTTTGATATGACAAACATATCAAAATTTCTAATACAAACACTGTGATTCTGCGGAAATAGAAATAAAAATGCATAATCAGAAAATAAATACAATTTAACAAAGCAATTAACTTTTTTAATTAAAGTCTCTCACTTAAAAAATACCCTTCCTAATGAGAAATATGGCCAACTTACTGATCAGTTTAAAATAAATAAATATGTAAAATAAAACGTTAAAAAATTAAATAAATAAATAAGCAAGCTACAACTGAGTAACTAACAATTAAAAGGGTTTTTTCATATAATTATACAGTGAATAAACACCATTTTGCTTTCATGGCCGAAGTGTGAAGGTTCCAGGTTCGAGCCTGTAACGCAGCTGTCAATCTAACGGTCTAGGGTTTGGGGCGGTTAGAAAACCGCCCCATATAACTTGAATATGCGTTAGAACCATTAAAAAGTCGTCAGCCCGAGGCACCCACCCTCCTAGGCAGAAGACCGTCGTGTAGGTTAGCCATAATACAAAACCAAAACCAACAATCAAAGCTTGCAACCTTCTCAATTTAACTTACATGTTTTAGTTAACTAAATGCATATCTACAGAAAGTCATTACCGTAAAATAAAGAAAATATCAACTGTGGTGTTTTCCATCTAAAATCAGTCAAAAATTTCAAACTTCTAAAAGAATCTTTCCGACACTGTAATAAAAAAGGGGAGGAGTTTTTTTAAAAGTCAGAAAAAAGTAACAGTCAGCGTTTTCCTACCCGTAATGCCCTAAAAATGCGATTTTAATATACGACAGGGTCTTATGGTTGCTTCCTCCCTGACATTTGCAGACTGATTGCGCTTGCCTTCAGTGCATGTATGCATTATGTATAAGCCGTCAGGGTTTATTTTTTTGTAGGTGTACTGATTATTATTTTATTGAAAATAAATTTTAAAAAAGTGTAAAGGGGAAAAAAGTGAACGATAAAAAATTTATAAGTTTCTAAGATGGTGACTGAAATTTCTGATAGGATAGCTATTTATCGTTAAAAAGTGATTAAGGAACTGTTTTTTTTTTCTTTTTCTTTTTCTCTTTTTAGATTCGAAACAATAAAACTGAACATTAAGGAAGATTGTGAAGAGTGTAAACCGGAAACCGAAAAAAAACCCGTTATTTTGGTCGGAACGACTTCAGTCATTTTACTGCTGTAACCAACTTACCAATATATAGTATACTGTAACCAACTTACCAATTAAAAAAAGAATAAAATCTTTTAAATTTTGATGGAATTACATTTTTTGCTTATGTTATAATTATATTTTTGTACACAAATAAGAATATACGTAAAATAAAATTATTCATTCGGAACTGAACCGAAAACCGGTATTTTTGGCGAAACGAAAACCGGAACTGAACCGATTATATTTATCTTCGTATGATATATTTATCATATATTCATCTTTATAATATATTTATCTTTAGTTGAACCGGAACGAAAAAAATTATAGTTCGAATCCCTGGTTGTAACTGCTATAAAATTTATTAATGTTTTATTTTTAACTTTAGGTAAAATTTTATAAACTTTTTTGTACAATTTTATGAAAGAAATAAGCGCAAGAGTTTTTGCCACGAGATAAACAGAACATTTGACTTGAAACCTAATAAGAGCAAACAGCGTGAAAAAAAACATACATAAGAAACATTCAAACAAACATACGAAAATTTAGTTATATCATTTTTCAACAAAATTGTTGTTGTTCTCTGTTCCATGGATAGACGATGGAAATAGGTGCCATTGCCCCTGAGGGTGTTGGACTTCTGCCTGCTGGTCCCTAATTTTGAACCTATTCCAGATGAGGGACAAACCACCACCTAAAATCGGCATCCTCAGAGGTATCGTTTAAATATTGGTACCGTTGGATCCAATGTCCTCCATGATTAACGATATTTCTGGGGGTGCCCATTTCAGATGGTTGGTCTCTCATCTGAAATTGGTTCAAAATAAGGGAACCCGGAGCAAAATCGGACTTCCTCCCACTGGGGCTCACAGAAATGGAAGCCGTCCCCTTCCGCCCATCGCCATCCTATATCGGGTTTTGGCAATGGTACGCGGTTGCCAGAGGGCATTACAAACAACAGGTTTTTCATGATTTGCTTATCAACGTCATTACGTCATTTCGTGAGTGGATTTGCAGCACAGAGTGCTCTATTCCACATCTGCAGTACTTGTGCTGTATTATTTTTCAACAATATCGGTGGTAAAATTACAGGCATTTTTTACAGTGTAACTTTTAATGTCACCTACCCTTGTGACTGCTGAACCTCAAGCATACCAAAGACTCTGGATCTCGATGGATCATCTAAACGATTACGGAAAACTTATTCTCGGTACAAACCGTCAAAGCTGTGGCTTCAGCAATGTGACCTCCATGTTGCCTCGCATTAACGTTCATAAAAAGCATAGATTTAGGAATACATAGATTGCTCATCCAATGTTCCTAATCGTGTGCTTTTTGTTGCCAAAAACACACCCCATTTCTGCCACTATCATGGCTGCCGTCGATGTAAAATAGAACATTCGTTGCAATACTTCAGAAAAATAAATAAGTTCGAGGGAAAATATTTCGATTCGAGTACTTTTTAAAATACAGATCGTTCTAAAATGATTGAAAATACCATTATAATTTAAGTTATTGCCATTCTGCGCATGCGCATGCCACTATCATGGCTACCATTTGGAGGCAACAAGTTTTCTCTCGTTATGCTCAATCTAGAGATTCCTATATCTATGATAAAAAGGAATTCCAGGACTGCATAACCCCTAGAAAACCTCACATAGCATAAAATACCATAAAATATCGCAGAAGCTCTCCCCACCCTCCCCGAATATTCAAGGAAAATCGGTATCCATTGCGCCGAATAAACGGAAGGGGGTGGAAAAATACAGGGTGTCCGAAAAATCCTTGACACATTTAAAACATTCATAGAAAAGCAACACATTATAGTATGAAACTGCGGTTTGCACAACAATACTTCACAGGTTCGCGAAATTTTTTTGACATCGTAAAAAAATTACTTCCAGATTGTGTTCATAGGTGGCGCTGTAGCGTCACAGTAAGCTTCCGGAATGTCTTGTACAGTCTCATCCGGTCTTCGTGGTCGACCATTTATTTCACTGTCTAAAACGCTTCCAGTTTCTAAAAACTTTTCATGCCTGGCCAAAATGCTGTTCCGACTCAGAGGGATTTTCTTATGCATGTACCGAAACTTTCTCTGAAATGTAGTTATGGATTGTGATTCGAAATACCAACCTACGCAATGCGCTTTCTCAGTTGGAGTCGCCTTAGCTAGAATGAATATACCCGCACCGTCAGTGCTATTTGAAACTCACGTAAAATCCCTATTGGCTCTCTTTGCTTAAAACTGTAGATGCAGCGCCTTCTTTGAACACATTTTGGAAGCATTTTTTTTTTAAAGATAGAAGCATATTTTGGAAGCATTTTTTTTTAAATAAATTCTTGATTCTGAGAAGCATTACTATGCAAACCGTATATTCATACAATAATTTGTTGCATTTCTGTGAATTTTTGAAAAGTGTCAAGGACTTTTCGGACACCCTGTATAACGATCAAGCGCTCCCTCTATCTTCAAGTGAATCTGGATTCATACTGTCCGTTCCGTACCGCTAAAATGACGTGATGACGTCACTCAGCTAAGCAAAGCGGAGAGAATTGTTCTGACGTCACGCTTCGTTGGCATACGGCATGATTTCATTGGTGCATTTATTGCGGTTCTGTAAGCTCCCGAGCAGCTAAAGCTTCAAAAATGAAAAGAACGGTTGGGCAGAGCTGAATCTGAGCGGCACGGAACGGCCAGTATGAATCCACTTTAAGGGGGGCGCTTATTCGGTATGTTAAGAGCAAACGAAATGCACGAGAAAAGCAACGGGAGGGATTGCTCTTTCTGCATTTTACGGTAAGACCTTCCTTGTAATGCAGTATTCCCAACAATGCATGCAAAAATCTAAGGTGCTGAAATAGCCACATTCAACATTTTTCTACGCTTGACACCATTTATTATACATTGGAGACTATCATTGTGCTGTTCTTTGCTCAAAATGCATAAAATATAAAATTTATCACTTTTACTAAAGGCAGTCTAAAATTATTGTGAAAAACGTGCTTATAACTTTATTTTTGGACCCCAGCGTACAAGTAGTAAAAAAATGAGCTAGAATTGTAATTCAAATGACGAAGATGCGCATTACGTAAGTAGAAAAACTGAAGACTTCCATATGCTGAATATCTTTGTGATGCATTCTTTATCGTTCTCAAATTGAAAACTGAATGCAAACAAATATCCAGTATTTAATTTGTAGAGATTTATTTTGAAGATATCTAATACTATATTTGAATCGGAATAAGCGATAAAATCCCACAAATTTTAAAACTCAACTTCGACGTTTTTGCGTAACTTAATACTAGACACGAGCGAAAAAATAAATGCACTTTTATATTAAAATAACGAAAGTCCATCAAGTTCTGCCCATTTAAATTCAACCGAAAATTCCGAATCTTAAAAGAAATCTTCCTATAGATGGCAGTGCGGTGGTAAAAAGGGGTTTTTGTTTAAAAAAAGAAGTCAGTACTTTTCTGTCCCGTAAAACCCTGCAAAATGCGAATTTAATACCCAACGGGGTCTTACAGTCTCTAGTGTACTGTCACTTTTAGACTGATTAGCTTGCCTTCGATGCACGCATGAATTATACATAAACTGAAAGGGTTTATTTTAGTTTCTTTATTTATTACTTTATTTTTTGTTGGTGAAGAGATTTTTTTTTCCTTTTTTCAAGGAGAAACTAGTAGGAAACATCGTTATAAATTTTATAGAGATTTAATATTTGAGAAGCAAGCGTACAATGTTAAAATATAACTATATAAGTATAGTAAGACTTTTTTTATGGTAACCATTTGAAAGGCACCTATTCATACTGTAGAAGATATTTTTAAAAATATAATTTCGTATTGCGAAATAAAATATTGCAATGAAAAATTTTGTACATTTTTAACTTTTTACTGGCCAATGTTTCTAATATAAGCAGTTTCTCCCCCCATGGCCAGCCTCTGCTCCTGGAAGCATTGGCCACTATTAAGGGAATGGTGGACACCCAAATCATCAAAATTGGCCCAAAAAATGCGTTTTTTTTTTCTTTTTTACATACTAATATTCTACAGTTAAAGCTGAACCATGGAGATAAAAACGCGTATGTCTACGGCAATTTTTTAAAAAGATATTAGGGTTTGATAAAATTAAAATAGACAGTTAAATGTCCACAAAAATGCAAACAAACGCGTAAATAAACACGTCACAATTTTTATTGAACGTTTTACAAAATAAGCTAATATTCAAATGAAATTATTTTAAAAATATGTTTTGTTAAGGTAAAATCATAAATAAAATTATTCAGAAGAGACGGTATTAAAGGTAAATGGAAAATTACACTTTAAACTGTATTTTCTCCAGTTCAAGTTTTTTGTGATTTTCTTGCCTTCAAAATGCTCCATGCGACTTAATTTTGGTCGGAATTGTACAAAATTTACTACAAACATTCTTCTCATATATTACAAAAATCTGTGTATCCATTTTAAATATGGTTAAAATTTCAATTATGAAATTTCACTTTTATTTACGAAAACTGAAAATTTTTGGGAAAATTTGGTATGTATCCATGAAAATATTTCTAAAAAATTAACTACTCGGTCGAATCAAAAACCGATACACAGACTTTTTTAAATATATTTTTATGCTGTTATAAAACAAAATTACTAAAAAAAAGTTAAAATTAAAACGCATGGAGCATATTTTCGAAACTAAAAAATTAATTAATTTTTAATTAATTACTAATATTTCTAAAATTTATTTAAAAAATTTTTCAGTTGTTTAGAATGCTTTTAGTTTAATATATTAAAATACAAAATTTCATAATCCTATCTTATTAAATAAAAAAAAAACTTTTTAATGTCCACCATCCCCTTAAGGCCGGAGCTATTGGTCTCTTTATCATGGGGGAACCTTGTAGGTGGACCAACGTCGCCGCCTATGAAGGGACGGACTCTGACAGCCACGCCCTGTCAGGGATCGAACCCCGACTGCATGGAACTGAACCCCAAACCGTAGTACGGTGTGTTACCCACCATACAATCTGTTCGGCCCAAAATGGAACATCAAATTAAAAAATTATTGAAAAATTAAAGGACTATATTCCGTATACGGTGCATTGTTTACATATCAATGTGTTTGTTTACAAATCATTGGCGAACAATCTTACGGCAGAGTGAGCGATGCACCGCCAAAGTGAAGTTACCTGCTGGTGGTAGTTGTGACTGGCAACAATAAAGAATACGTGTTTCGTCAGGTTTGGGAATTTGAAATTGTTTCTGTTATTGATGGAAGGGAATGAAATGTGTTATGTTAATATATGAAAAGAATTTGTGCGTGTTTGTTAGAAATATAGTGTGAATATAAAGCTAAATAAAAGAAAGCATGCTGGTGTTACGTTATAAGCCGGTGGATGTTGGAGACATTTCTGAGCGGTTATTTTAAAAAAATATAAAGGTAAGTGCTCTTTTTTAACGAACTTTGCAATGTTTAAGATTTTTAATGTGAATTTTAAATTGATATTTGATGTGTTTATGTTTTCGTAAGTGCTATTTACGTGCTATTCTAATCATACTGACTTTATAAGAGATGTACAACTAGGTTGTTTAATCCACCGATGTTTTTTTGAGTTGAAAACGGGCCAGTGTTTGCTCAGTTTACATTAGCTGTACGACTAGGTTGCTGAATCCACTGAGGTTTTTTTAGTTAAAAACGGTCCACTGGTTGCATAGTTTACATAGCTGTACAACCAGGTTGCTGAATCCACTGAGGTTGTTTTATTTAAAAACGGTCCACTGATTGCATAGTTTACATAACTGTACAACTAGGTTGCTTAATCTACTGTATTTTTTTTTTAGTTAAAAACGGTCCACAGTTTGCTCATTTTAAATTGCCCGTTACTGAATTTGCAGACGTTTTTTTGGTTAAATATGGACGTTTTATTTAGTTCTAATGTTTTTGTAAGTGGAATATATGTGCAATTTTAATATGTTAAAATACTTTGACTTTTCAGATCGTGCAAAATGGTTGGCGACAGTCGCTGGAGCTTGGCGGTTGCCAAGCTGCAGCGGCTGTCGCCGTGTTTACATGGGGTGCGCACCGGCTTGTATGATTTTACCAAATTAAATTTTATCCATTTGTTTAAATTGATCAATGCTGTTTGAAACTCAATGAATCATTCAATGCTGTTCGAAACTCACGAAAAATCCCTACTGGCTCTCACTGCTGAAAACTGGAGATGCAGCGCCATCTATGAACACATTTTGAAGTAATTTGTTTTCAGATGAAAAAATAAATTCTTGATTCTGTGAAGAATTATTGTGCGAACTATTTATAACTTTTCTGTTATTTATAGCTCTGTTATTTAAAGCAATTTATAGCTTTTCTGTGAATTTTTGAAATGTGTCAAGGTTTTTTCGGACACCCTGTATTTTAAAGAGTTTTGACTGATGATTGAAATTTGGGGAATAAATTGGGATTAAAATTTGTGCATCAAAAATATTATTATTTTAGGCGCAATATAATGCAGAATATTTACTTGCAGTTATAAATTGAAGATCAGAAGGCGTGAATTAGCAAATCACAGCTTTAAACAGGTCAGTTGCAATAGAAGACGAACACATTAGAATATTTAAAAACTGTTTATTTAAAAGTACTATTGAAGAATAAATATATTAAACATAATAGCTGGTGGTGTGATCGAAATAAAAATAAGTTCTCTTTTAATAAGCGATAAGCGGTGAGTCACTTAAGAATTATGCCAACACCAAATTTTACATTGGCGAGAACAAAAACTTGGTCGAGATAAACAACGCCAATTAAATTGCAGCCATAAATTAAAAAAAAAACCAATAAAATTAAAGTAATGAAACCGCTAACAAGTAATTTTAAAGATAAGGTATGCCACTAAAAATAAAATATGCCGAAAAAGCGCAAAGAGACGGAAATCAAAAATGCGTTATCATTGCCAACGGACGTAATATACCGTATATCTCGGCGTATAACACGCACTTCCAACTTCAAATAGTTCTTCATTTTTTCGTCTGCGTGTTATATACCGAACATAAAATGGTTAATATAAAAATTTCTAAATAAACATTGCAAATATGCATTTCATTACAAACGATAATTATCAACTATTGGATTGAACTTATCGATATTTTTAACAATATACTCAAAAGAAAACTTACAATACGTACTTTCTAACAATCTTAATATCTGCCAAATGGCATGAAAAATTGTATTCACCTTCATTTATTTCTTGGGGGAATGTCATCTTCATTGTCACTTTCTTTAAGCCATAAATAGTCACCCTCTGTTCCGCATAGTGCATTTGATACTCCAAATCTTTTGAATAATCCATCGATTTTGGAAGGGAAAATATGATGCGTGTTATACAGCAGTAATTGCTTAAAAATAGTAAGACATGCCTAAATTTACTGATGCTTGTTATACGCCGGAATATACGGTAATCCACTTTTAGCCCAGAACGGCTTCAAATTGACTGCGATTAAAACATTATGAAAAATTATTAATTTCAAGTTTCTATTCCGTTTTTCCACCAAAGTAATGAAAAATTAGAACGGAAATATAAGTTAGAATAGATGATTTTTAATAGATTAAATTTAAGAAACAGAAAGCAGTGAGGATTAAATATTAAATATGTGATCTACATCACATGAAATATTGCAGGAAACAGAAATTGCTAGGTGGTATGACAACTATTTTTTAAAATGAAAAAATAATTTCAAAGATAAATTTATAATTTTAACAAAATGTATAAAAATGTTTTCATATAAACGTTTGTTTGAAAATTGAAAAAGAAATTTAAAAGTAATTTTTGTTTTCATTGAACATAATTGTCAGATGGTTAAAGAATTTGAAGTTTTGGAAATAAGCAAAATTCAACATTGTGTTTCATTGATAAAACAGTGCAATGGAATGTCACAAATTCTTTTGAATAAAGGCTTATCTGTTCAAATAAAGACGTGCTTTATACTAAGATTTATTTTCAAATTTTTAAATAATTTTGATGAATTGCATGTAGTGTTTATCTGTTACTTCAGTAACATCGCAATTTTTCATTCAGTTATTCTTATCGTGAAAATTCATTAAATAAAGAATTTGTTCTTGTTAAACTCATTAAAGGTCTTTGTTCACAAAGTCTTTCTTTAATAATAGAGAACCGAAAAACAAAATGTTTGAATAAATATCACAAAACTACTTTCAAAGGATATATTTTCAAGAAATGCAGTTATTTTTTCCTAGGATTGACTTAATTAAAGCAGAATGTGATTTGCACGTAAATGTAAATCCGTCATTCCACGATGTTTATTAAAAAGTTCAATGATTCACTACTTTTTTTTGGTATCGCTGCCTAGAGGCTAGACTTTTTTCGTTTTCCAGTGAGAGTTTTGAAAATATTTTACAAATTACATCGGGTTTTATTGCATCAGAATACTTAAAATTCAAATAGCGTACATTTTAGATTAAATAATATCAATTACGCCAATTCAGCATTCTCCCTTATTAAAATAATGCATTAAACGGAAAAATATCTTTCCCTAAATTAAATAAGTTTTTATTGTAAGAAAGCTACATCTTTTTCCAACAAATAAACATGTGTTTGAGAACTGAGAAAGCCCCAGAGAAATAGAAATTGATTCTTTAAAATATTTTTTCGTGCTCAATGTAAAATTTAATATGTCAACAAATTTTGCCTTCAGAGAACAAAATGATCAGTTGTTATAAAATAACATAAAAAAAGAATGATTAATTTAAAATTCTTTGCAGATAAGTGAAAAGGGAATATAACAATGATATATTTTCCCCTCCAAATCATGTTATTGAATGAAATAAATTATTTCAAATTTTCGTTCATATTTTGAAATAAACGGATTGTTAATATAAGATTTTTAAATGTTTTCAAATAATTCTACAGCGTATGCATGGGAAAAATACAGGAATTGCGTTTAGCCGCATTTTCTATGAACATAAAAATTTAAAAATTGAGTATTTCAGTTATGTGCAATTTTCATTGTTGAAGTAAATTTGAAAATTTAAAAATGAAGTCGAATATGCAAAATAAACAGTAATATAAGTTAGCGTTCAAGTAGGAGATAAATAAAAATATTGTTTCACGCTATTGATATTAAAATGAACGTATTGGTTTAGGAACATAAGGAAAATTTCTCATGTTTTTCAATTTAAATTGATTTCAAATTTTTGAATTTTCAAACTAAATTTTTTTGTTTACAGTGAGATTAAATACCTAGCTTTAATTTGTAGAGAAAACTGATGCTTACCGGTAAATTCAAAAGGGTCTTTCATTTACATTCTGTTTGTTTATTACATCTTCTGTTTAGTACTTAATGTGAACTTATGACTACATACAATGTTTTAAAACTAGGCAATGTATTGTGCAATGAAATTTTCGAGAATCCTCTCCTGCTGAACGCATTTTTAATAAAACACTCAAGTTGTGTAGTGTCTAGAGAACCATTCTACCCCACTATAGGTCTGGGTTCGATTCCCGGCATAATTTTAGGCGTCATTTCATCCGTCCCAATACAAAGGGCAACGCTGGTCCACCTATGAGGTGCTCTCATTATAAAGAGATCAGTAATTCTGGTAAAGAGGTGGCCAGTGCCTAAACAGCAAGTATGGAAAAAAATTGGAGGTAAAAAAAGGTTTTAATAATTATAATAGAAATTAGCGATAATCTAGTCTTTCAGGGGGGGGTGGTCATCCACTCATTACATCAAGCTTCTAGAGAAGGAATTTTAAGGTGTAAAAGAGAATACAAAATAACGGTGTAGGTTACTATGGTGTGGTAAATTTCACTAGAAACTGCCAAACATGCGTTACAGGAAAATTCTAGCTAAATTAGGATTTGAGGAGTCAACTGTGTATATCGAGTAACTGTTAACATAAATGAACGTCCGTTGAAAAGTAATTACATTTTACTCACTTCGGAGATTATTAGTTGGCGACAAATGCCAAAATTTTCAAATTGATATATCTCGGAAACTATTCTACGTAGAGACATGGTATTTGTTTTATTATTATTTTTCTTAGGCAAAGAGCAACATTATTCTAAGTATAAAAGGTAGGAAAGGGGGAACCGTATAAAAATTAAATTTCGTATATTAATAGGTATACAACCGATAGTAAAAAAAAAATGTCATATCTGAAAGCTACTCCTAATTTGACGAACTTATCTAACTGGAGGTATGTTTCGATTATTTACGATTTGAAAAATAATCGACTTAACATTTATTTTGAATCACTCGGTTTAAATATATATTGTTTACATCCACGTTCATCGGAAAAAGAAGTAAAAAACAGAACCTTATTCCACCATTTTTAATAGACTGTACTTACCCTGCCAAAAATTAAATCTCCATCAAGTAAATGGGTTTAAAAAGAAAAAAAAACTTGACGTTTTATCCCAGAGAAGGAAAGAAAAAGTGTAATCTTAACATAAACAAAAAACATAAACTTCGTCGGCGTATTTATAATTCATGCATGCATTGAAGGCAAGCGTAATCTGTCTGAAAATGTCGAGACGGTGGGAAAACTGCAAGACACTGACGGGGATATTAAAATCGCATTTTGGACTATTACGGGCCAAAGAGATGCCGGCATTTTTTTTTCTTTCAAAAACCCTTTCCCCTGCCGTTTTTCTCATTTAAGGAGAGGGGGAGGTGGGCGCTGTTTTCTTTGTCTAGGAATTTGCGCCCACCTCCCCTGCCTACTTGAATTTAAGTAGGCAGGACATCAGCTGAGATTTTATGCTGAAAGCAGAAAAGGAGGAGAAACACATGAAATAAATTTAAAAACTTCTAGCTTGCGTTTTGTTATTTTAACGTGATTGCGCATAACGGAGACTCCCTTGGCTTATTTTGTACATATGTTTTTTTTAAAACAGTCGTATTATTTTCAAGAAAACGGCAAAAAAAAAAATGACTAACTTTTTTTAATTCTAGAAAATTTTATAAAAATAAGTGCATGCAAAATATATGTATTCATTTTAAGGTTTTGGACATTTCTTTAGCGCCAAGGAAAAGTTAAATTTCTAGGAAAAGCCAACATTCAGGGTTATTGTGACTGAATGTGTGTTTTGTAGTCACTGGGGAATCAGTAAAAATACATGTTTTAAACTCTAAAGGAGAATTTTATTAAACTTACTTCGTAAAATAAATAAATATTTGTTAAGTTGCCTTTCAACATGAGTAAAAAAAGTGAGCTAAGATTGTAAAGTGCATATCACAAATGCACGTATTTGAGCACTCTACCCTCTGTTTAAAAATGAACTATCTCAATAATTAAGTTAAAAATAGTCTGGTATCTGTTGTGTAAAATGAGATACATAAAAAAATCCGCGCATGTGAATTGAAATGCTCCTATCTTCCTGGCGCATAACATTGTTCAGTTACGCCAAACAGGTGGTAACGCGTTTTAATTATTTATCTATTAAAGATAAGTGTGCAATGTAAATTGAGAAAAGGATTTTTTTTTTTTAAGTAACGGAATACCATAAGAAAAATTTCATCTCGTTAATTTTCATAAGTTACAGATTTTAAATTTCTATATGGCCACCGCACAAAAAAAAAAAATTCCCCAGTTAGTAAAATGTGCCTCATACACTAATGAAGTGATTTACAAAATTTGAGAAATTTATGCCAAAAATTCTCAGAGATATGAAGATAAATAAACTGACTTAAACCACTTTTCAATAGCTCTCGAAGGGAATAAAAATCAAACCGGGTAATTGCTTTTGAGGGGTCGTGCAAACATTACGAAAGAAAGTAATTTTTTACACTCTAGCATTAAACGTTCACATTCGAATTCATGTATAGCCTCAACCATCCTTAGATATTCCTAGACATTTTATGATGAAAGGCTGAAATTTTGTATATCACCTCATTAGTTTATGAAACAAATTTTACTATCTCTGAAGTTCTTTTCTACGGGGATCGTATATAATTTGAAAAACTATATCTTTTTGAAAATTAATGAGAGGAGTTTACCGCATTTTGAGCATTTCTTCAATTTATGTTGCCCACTCAACCTTTAACAGACTGAATTTAGATCCAGGCATATTTTGAATTAGTTTTTTTTTTTTTTTTCATATTCTGCCTTCTAACGCGTTAGTTAAAAGATATTAGTCATTTAAATGGGGGGAAAATTCTACCTCCAATTCTCACTGTGTTCAAAATTGGGAACATCGGTCCTTTCTGAGTATACTTTTAGGGGCTATACTTTGACTTTACTTTTATGGGTAGTTTAAACAATAAGTTAAATATTAATAATTAATGAAAGATTTATTTTCAAATTAAGTAAAGGTATGATTGAAGTTTGAAGGTGAAGAGGGATGCATTAAGAAAGCTCCGTAAAAACTTATGAAAAGGCTATTTTTATGAATTTTCCAGTTTTCCAGGAATGATAGGAACTGAAGAGGGATGCATTAAGAAAGCTCCGTAAAAACTTGTGAAAATGGCTATTTTTATGATTTTTTTTTTAGTTTTCCAGGAATGATAGGAACTGAAGAGGGATGCATTAAGAAAGCTCCGTAAAAACTTATGAAAAGGCTATTTTTATGATTTTTTTTTTAGTTTTCCAGGAATGATAGGAACTGAAGAGGGATGCATTAAGAAAGCTCCGTAAAAACTTGTGAAAATGGCTATTTTTAAGATTTTTTTTCCAGTTTTTCAGGAATGATAAGAACTGAATAGGGATGCATTAAGAAAGCTCCGTAAAATCTTATGAAAGTAGCTATTTTCATGATATTTTTTCCAGTTTTCCGGGAACGATAGGAACTGAAGACGGATGCATTAAGAAAACTCCGTAAAATCTTTTGAAAATGGCTATTTTTATGATTTTTTTTCCAGTTTTCCAGGAACGGTAGGAACGGAAGAGGGATGCATTAAGAAAGCTCCGTAAAATCTTATGAAAATGGCTATGTTTATGAATTTTTTTCCAGTTTTCCAGGAATGATAGCAAATCAAATTCTATTTCTAAAAATCAAGTCATCTTTTAACTACATCTTCTGCATTTTCAAGTCCTAATAAAATTTAATTTCAATTTAACTATCAATTCAATTATCAATTTAATTAGTCTTTGACTAATATTTAAAATTTCAACTAGATACGTTTCATTTCTTTGAACATTTGTGTAACAAATGACAAAGTCATTTGTGTAACTCAAGACATAAAATTTTCAAGACATGTGTAATTCTCAAGACATTTGTGTAACTTACCATAAAATAAAAATAATCAGTACCACTAATGAAAATTATGCATTAGAGTATGATAAACGAAATTCTGATTGGTTTATGTTGAATTAACATGTTGAATGAAGAACTTATTTTGTATGCGAATCACCTTTCACTTCTAAGTGAACTCCCACCAATTCATTTCTTTTATACTCCCGCTATACTTTTTAAATACTTTCGTATCGCTAATTGGAAAATGAAGTCTCTATCGCTAATGGCGATGATGCATTAACATCTAGGAATTCTTGAGTTTCGTTGAATAAAAATCCTATACATTAGAATGTATACTTTGATGTGAATTGCATCTTATTTTTAACAATTTAAGTGAAGGAAAGGTAGATTTCCAAAAAATATATACATTTTAATTACTAGTAGCATTGTAAGCAACCAATTTCAATTCAAACTTTGTTCTTGGCTTTTTTATTTTCCTTTTCTTTATGGTAAAATTCTTTGTGTCAGTAAAATTAATAATTTGTACCCCTATAGCGAAAACGCATTTGCTTTGAGTAAATCATATTTTACTTTAGTTGCGTTAAATATACATCTTCGTAGTTTGAATGCGATTTGTATATATTTTTTTTAATAATATGATAATTATCTTTTAAATACTACGTGTCCTAAAAAGGTAGTAAAAAGCTTTAATTCTTTATCTATTAGAGATAAAGTGGGTGATGGAAATTGAAAACCTGTTCAAAATAACTACTGAATTTCTAAAAAGTTACACTTTTCAAATTTATATATGACCCCCTTTCAAAAAATTACCAATTAGTAAAATCTACCCCTTACAATAATGAGATGATGAACAAAATTTGAGAATTAATTGAAATGTGTCGCTTTAGAGATACAAAGTAAAACATATGCTGACTTAAGACACTATTATATGGTTCTCGAAGGGAAAAAAAATCACGTCAAAATTTCGCTATCTAGGGGGGGGGGCTACTCAAAGAAAATACACTGCTGGCCATCGTAAATGCAACACCCTGAAGGAAGCATGCAAATAATATGAAATTTACAACATGCATTAGCTGAGGTGAGATATGCAAATGATTAGAATTTCAGCGCAGACGCACATCAAGCGCGCCTGTGGCGCCACCTCAAAGCGCTATTTAAGGCTTGGAGATTTCGACGGTTTCAAGTACAGCAATTGTGTTTTTCTTGCTTTTTTTTCAAAAAAACGATAAATTATGCCTCGTAGGAAACAACGATCATCTTTTGATCAAGTATCCGAGTTTGACAGAGGAAGGATAGTGGCATACCGAGATTGTGGGTTATCTTTCAGGGAAATCGGTCATCGTATTGGACGAAACCAAACAACTGTGATGCGGATATGTGATCGTTGGGTGCAGGAGGGTACGACGGACAGACGTGATCGACCGCATCGACCTCAGTGCACCACGTCACGTGATGACAGGCAGATTGTACGCATGGCAGTGACGGACCGCTCAATCACAGCACGAACCATATCACAGCAGATTCAGTCTGTAACGCATCATCCAGTGTCTGCGCGTACCATTCGACGTCGTTTACAGCAGAATGGTCTGTCCGCAAGACGTCCGTTGCTTTGTCTACCTCTGACGCAGAACCACAGACGTCTCCGCCGCCAATGGTGCGATGAAAGAAGGATGTGGACGACAGAATGGAATGAAATTCTCTTTACTGACGAGTCACGCTTCTGTATGCAACACGACGACGGTCGGATTCGAGTCTGGAGACACCGTGGAGAGAGGATGCTGAACAGCTGCATTATGCACCGTCACACTGGTCCTGCACCGGGTATTATGGTATGGGGCGGTATCGGATATCTCTCTCGCACTCCTCTAGTACGCATTGCCGGTACTTTAACCAGCCAGCGCTACATCTCCGAGGTGTTGGAGCCAGTTGTCCTTTCTTACCTTCAGGGCTTGCCAACAGCCATATTTCAGCAGGATAATGCACGGCCACACGTGGCACGCATTGTCCAAGGGTTCTTCGTCAATCACCAGATTGAACTGCTTCCCTGGCCGGCGCGCTCTCCGGATCTTTCGCCGATAGAAAACATGTGGTCCATGGTTGCTCAACGACTGACCCAGAGTTCATCCCCAGCTGTCACACCAGATCAACTTTGGCAACGTGTGGAAGCTGCTTGGTCTGCTGTACCCCAAGAACACATTCAAAGTCTCTTTGAATCAATGCCGAGGCGTGTGGCAGCTGTGATCTCCAACAACGGCGGCTACTCTGGGTACTGATTTTGGCAGGAACCACGCTTCATAGAATGCTGTAAATTTAATCATTTGTTACTTGGTCAACATGTTATCTACACAATAAATTTTGTTGTGATATCTCTTGTTTTTCTTGGTGTTGCAATTTGGGTGGCCAGCAGTGTAATATTTTGCACTTTAGTAACGAACGTTTACATTTAAATTCATGTATATTTTTGATATACATGATAATTTTTGCTTAAAAATATCTCTGAGCAGTTTTATGATGAAAGGGTGATATTTAGCACATCAATTCAATAATGTATGAGACGCATTTTACTGATTGGGAATTTTTTCGTACGGAAATCGTATAGAAATGTTAAAAATGTAACTTTTTAAAAATTAATGAGGCAAATCTTTTTTTTTTCTTTGACATACTTTTTTTACAAACCTTATTTTTACATTTTTTTTCAATTTACATTCCCCACTTATCACTAATAGATAAATTGTTAAAGCATGTTTCCCTTTCTTAGGACACCCTATACAATATATACAAGAAAACTTTTTGGAGAAAAGAATTCCTTTAATTACTTGTAAAATTTACTTAACCATCTTCCAAATATTTATTCCACATTCTGCGCTGACATTTTGCAAACTTTCGACGAAGTGCTTTAATAACTTTCATAAGAAAATCTTTTTGAGAAGTCTCTAAACTGACAGGTAATTATTACTCCTTGGTAATGTTCAAAATTTTAATCAAAACTATTTCTTAAAGAACGTGTATCTAAAGATGCGCAGGTATTTATTTAAAAGCATTCATTCCATTAAGTTCCATCTTTTCTGGACTATAAAAGTTTGCTATTACATTATCGTTTGTTTGAATAAATATTTTAAAGTGCTTATTGTGTGAAGATCTGTTTTGCATCCGGTAATTTTTTTTTCTTGGGAGGCAAAAGTTGGACGAACAGTTGTTTGCTAGATTAAAAGAAAAAAAGACGCATTATTTTTTTTAAATGTTTAAGTGAAATCATTCATGAATAAGCCATTTTTAGAGTGTGCATCGATGTAAACGAATCAAAAAATTTTCTGCAGGGCCTCACAAAAGGTTGTTACCATATTTTACATGCTGGTCTGTCACACCATGACAAACAGGACTTACATGGGAACTTGTATCTGTAAATGCAAACGGTGACCACTAGAGGGCTATGCTCCAGGCTTATGTAAGCATGATCATTTTAGCCTAGGACTTGCGGAGATGGATCAGTCGTTATTCAATAAATGCAAACTAAATAATTTCGATTAAACATTGCATTGGTTAATATTCCCTTCCACTTTTATAATTACAGGGTGTGTAGCATATAACACCCGGATTTCAAAATCAAAAATCTCAGAAACAATAGCCAATAAGAATGCAGTAAATGGTATGTTTACTATGTAACGTGTAAAAACTTCATACAGAAGTTTCTAAATACTAGTACAGTAAAACGTCTCAGAGCGGCCACCCCTCTAAACAGCCAATTTTTCATGGCACGGATTTTTCGGCTCATAGAAATAATGTTAAAACAACCTCTATCAGCGGCCAACCTACCCTCTCTAAACGGCCACCGAGTGGGATCGCCCATCTCATTTTTCGTGAAATTCTACTGACTCCAAGCATTAATTTTGAGCGGGAAAATTCAAGGTCAGGTTTATGGTCGAATGTAAGACCCAGGGATAACTTGCGAGGTCCATTGTGGCAAAAATGCCATTCCCGTCCATATTCACGCCAGTCTCATTTCATTAGTGGGTCAGTGATCTGAGTTGCAACGATGTCGAAACGCGTTTACCTCAATCTCGAGCAGCGCTTTGAAGTTCTGCGTGAATATGAAAATGGCAAATCGGAAAGAAAGTTAGCTGAATTATTTAACTGCGGAAGAACTTAAATCAACAAAGTCGTTAAAGGAAAGGATTTGATTTTGAAAGAATACGAAGACTTCAAATATCGTGGTGTTGAACGGATGAGATCTGGTTTTTAAAGTAATAAACGAACTTGAAGAAAGTAAAACTTAAAACAGACACAAATTGTATTCTTTTTTCAAAAATGTAAGAAAGCATTAAATAAAGTACTAGTTTCTCTTTAGATGTTTCAAATTTCATTTTAAATAAGGAATATGTGTCAGACTTGTTTATATTACGCATTATACCAGTTATCTTATAATAGAAAATAAAATTCTTCAGAGCGGTCACCCCCTCTTAGCGGCCAAATATTCTTGGTACGGTGGGTTGGCCGCTCAGAGAGGTTTTACTGTAGTTACAATGGCTGCTAACATACAGTAGTGTACACGGATTTTCTTTAAGGGGAGAGTGAATTACGGGTGTAATCTTAATGTTGAAAGGCATATTCTCTTAAGTTGAAAATTAAAATTAATGGTTTTTCTGTTAAAAAAAACTTCAATAAGAAGTGTTTGGATCCTCCTAACACACCGCTGCTTACTCCACTGCTAGCAGGATGGAGCTGCACGTCAAAATCGATAATTGATCATCATTTATAAATATAAACTCATTCTCTGCAAGCAGTCACAATACAGTCTTCTCAAAATGTCCACCGTTCGACGTAGAGCGGTCTCACAAACGAATACTGAAATTTATCATCACAAGCCCGTAATGTCTCGAAGGAAACGGATTCTCATGCCAAACAAATCGACGACTGAAGCTCGTACAACGTGCTTGAATGGTTCTGGTAGAGAGTATCTTTCAGTGTGCCCAACAGATAGTAGTCGCAAGGAGTCAGATCGGAAGAATTTGGAGGCCAATTCATCATGGTGGCTAACGATTACAATGCCATCTGTCAGTGGTTTTTGTAACAACTGTTAAAAAACTCCTGCAGAATTTTTACAGTTTATGTAATAAACTTACCCGTTTGCAGTACCCTTTTATTGATTTTTTTTTAGATTTTCAATTTTTAAATCGTTGTACTTTTTTCTGGATACCCTGTATTATACATAGTACGATAAATAGTATTAAGCTTCATACAAGGATAAACTAAAACAAAATTATTTTTAAAAATATCAGTATTCAAATAGAAAACTGATATATTTGTATTAACCCTTTAACGCGCAGTGTTCCCGCTCTGCGAACACCAAATTCTGACGTTTTGACTGTGTCCAGTCACGAAGAATAGATTTGATTTCTATAAAAATAGTTGCGGGTGACATAGCTCCATGATAATCCTTTACTTTTTAGCACGTCATTTCCCATAAAATTATTGTCAGGATTATTTTTAACAGCACTGACATCTGCTGAAAAATGGAAGAATGCGAGAACAGCGTGATAGATTTCCAATGCCGAAAAACGGGCAGCCGTTGCCATCGCTCGACTTAACTACCAGCAAAATGGCGGACGATCGAAACGTTCATCGCGTGCCACAGATCTAGAGACCCTTTTTTGACGCAGCTGACTGTGCCACACAGCCAGCTGCGTCAAAAAAGGGTCTTTAATAAAAGAATTGTCTTTAATAAAAGGGTTACGCCTCAAAGGGTTAAAGGACCATAATGATTTAATATAATTTACATATAATTAATCCATAAACTTTCTGTAAACAAATAACTTCTTTAAATGCATTGCATGACAAAACCTAGTTTCATTTACAAAATATTTTCAAATCTGTAATTTGTTTTTTAAAAGAAGAAACTATCAACTTTTCCCTATCATGTAAAATCGCCTGGAGAACCTACCTTTTAGGTATGTTCAATAAATATAAAATAACGACCTATCTGTTTGGTATGTTTTGAGCAGTTTTACTTAAACTAATGCATCCCAAGCGAATATAAATACTTTTCAAAATCACACATCTTTCGGAAATTGTTTTTGGGGTTAAATAAAGAAATTTCCGCAGTTTATAATTAAATGAAGAACTTAGCAAACTTTCGACTAATGTCTTTAATAATGTTAACGCGAACTTGTCTTTACACAAAACTCTGAATTCATCTTGTGATGACATAAAAAGTAACTGTAAATTTGAAAGTAAATACTTCAAGATAATGTTCAGAATTGTATTAAAATTGTAATTACAACGGTCTTTTCAAGGAATGTTTTTTTATTTTTCTGCTTACAGAACAACATTTATTGAAAGGAATTAATGAGTTGGAATTTTGTTATTGCTTTTCATCTTAAGAAATTGTTATTTAATTTTCATTCATTTACAGCAGTTTCGAAATATAATATTTTGGGAAATTATCATTTCATCTGATTATTTCACTGTTTATTGATAAATTCACTTTTAAGTAAAGAGAAAACATCAAACGCAGTTAATAATATTTAACTGCGTTTGATGAAGTAGATGTTTATTAGAAATCTGTTTCAGTTATAACAAAAATACCTCAAAAGAAACTGGGATTTAAAAGATGAAATAATTAAAATGTAAAACAACAAACATAAAAGGCTATTATGACATGTTTGGAATGATATGTTATTTTACAAAATTTTAATTATTTCATTCTTCAGTAAAGTTTTGATAAAGTAATATTTATTTCAAAAATGCGTGCATTTTTGTGTAGGATTATTTCAATAAAAAATATAGACTGACTTCAAAAGTTGATATGAAAAATAGTAAGGTATGTTATATAATTTTCGTTTTTTTATGTAACAGTTTTGAAATATAAGTTTCGCAAAGTTATAATTACGTCTGAATAGTTCAATATTTATTGGTAAATGCACTTTTCAGTAAAGCGAAAAGATGAAATGCACTTAGAAATAATTTAAAAAATAGTTCCTCTCAAATAGATGTTTTTTAGAAATATGCTTCAGTAACGTCGTTGTTAGAATAATAAATTTGTTTCAAAATTGCGAGCATTTCTATTTAGGATTATTTCAATAAAAAGTACTGACGGACTTTAAAAGTTGATCATACAGGGTGGTTTTGATCCAACTTTGTTTATATACAGGGTGATGCAGCTAAAATTGTTGAACCATTGTTACCAAATTTTGTATATATAGTGTACACTACAGATGAGCTCAAGAAAATTTGAAAAAAAAAAAAAAAGTTCAAAAAATGTCCACTAGGTGGCGTTTTGCATAAAAAAACAGCAAATTTACCGATTAAACGGCTAATTTGAAAAGTGCAAACAATTTTAACATTTATTCAATAGTTTTTGAGCATTTGTTAACTAATTTGAGTCATTTTTGAGGTGAATTTACCATGTAAAGCGCTGCCTAGTGGACATTTTTGAAATGCATATTTCTAAAAATCTGCCTTCAGCATCTCGTGTGAAGTTTACATGCCAAATTTGGTGACAATCGGCTCATTCGTTCCAACTGAAAAATACTGTGTGTAGGGGAGATTTATTAATTACCACCTTGTATATTTAATGAGCAATCGTAAAAAGTATATTTTCTTTCCATATTCCTACACGCTTAAATCTACTGAGTAAAATAATAATCAAACGGAGTATATTTTTACTCAATTTTTGACTTCAAACAGCCATTCTCCCGATTGAGTAAAATTTGCTCCATTAATCGACAAAAATCAATGGAGCGAAAGATTCTCAATTTTTGAGCATTATATAACAGCTCCTTTTAGCCTAAATAATAATAAAAAAAGAGGAGTGTTTTTACAAAATCTGTCCGTTTTTTGATTATTATATCTGTACTCAATTATGATTATTATTTAAGCTATAGAATGAGTGTTTTTACAAAATCAGTCCTTTTCTTTATTAATATATCTGTTATTATTTTAAGCTATAAAAAGGGTGTTTTATGAAAATTTGCTATTTTCGATTAATGTATTGAATTATTCGTTTTCTTCATTTTTTATTACCAGAGCTGTAATCTATGATTATGGGCCCGAGAAAATAAATTTTAAATTAAGGCAAATACATTACATATATCTTAATACACTATAAAAAAAGTATTTTTTTTAATAAATAGAATATAATTTCACTATAGTCTCTAGTTATAAAACGAATTCACAGTACAGTCAGAATACAGAAATGCAATCATGGTTAAACCAGCTGTGAGATTTAATTAAAGCAATAACCCAATTTATTTACATGAAAAAGGTAAAACAGTACTTACTTGACTGAAGATATCATAACTTCATTTGTTTTACAACAGCGACGAGATTTTTATAACCCAATCGTAAGAAACTATGTCCATTAAAACAAAATTTTTACCGAAAGCATCCTCTCCACATCTAGGTTGAATTTATTTCACGACTCTGAATATGAAAAATATGCATTTGGTATTCGGATATAAAATAAAATTATCACCAGCGAATGCATAGAGAAGTAAGCACCCACAGCAAAAGGACTTAGCATCAGGTAAAGTACATCCAGTATCCTCTTTAGAAATTCCTTTATTTCATATTTTGATAACGACATGCTTGTTGTCTTTCGGTGGCCTCCGTAAGCCACGATGCCCGCGTTTGTGACTATGAACCGTTATCCGTTGAAGAGCGTTGGTCACGTGATAGTAATAGGATATGGTATCAGGGATTTCTTTTCGTGGGGGAGAAGAATTCTCAAATAAACAAGATTTAAGTGAAAATGAGCTAAATAGAATCCAGCGAATTGGGAGAATTGGGGCGAATTGAGGAGTTTACAAATTACTGTCTTTAAAGAGTATTTTTCGAAAATTTTTAGCGTAAAAGGACTTAAATCAGCCGATAAGAAATTTAATCAATAAAGGAGTGTTAGTTTTAATCAATAGACTTAAGGGTGTATTCAATAACTCCCGTTAAACGCACTTATTTCGCTTCAAGTCTGGAACTGTAAAATGAATAATCACTTTACCTATGGCAATGATAAATTTTGGATTATTTCAATAAAAAGAATAGCAACTGACTTCAAAAGTCAATATGAATTTGATGAACAGTCGTATTGCAAATATTTTCCGAATATATTCTTATTCGATGGTTATTGTTCAATTGAGTAAATTATTTTCATGTCTGCGAATAGAAAAAGAGAAATCACTATCCCTGTGGCAATAATATGAAGCATTTTTGAATGGTATTTCCATTTAATTACGCTGAATAAATATCATTACAGTTATGCATTCGTTTTAAATAAAAGTTGCATTCTGATTTTTATTTTCGTTCTTCTTCTTTTTTTTAATAGAAAGAGATGGAAAAGATAACTGTTTTTAACGAGAAAAATATTTGAAAGTTGCTTTCCAAATACATGCAATCATTTCTCGTTCTTCATATTATTGCGCCATGGTTTTTCTTATTGCCGGGCAATAGCTTTAAAAACAGACAAATGAATTGTACACAAATGTCTCAATTGAACTAAGAAACGCAAAGTAGCTACACTGAAAAATGGACAATGTTTTTAATTGTTAAGTAGTTTTTCGATTTTTCAGCGCATTAGATTTGTTTTCATTAGCTTACACTCAAGTATTTCAATTACATACTGCTCCAAAATTCTTAATTTAGGAGCTATTTATTGGTCCATTAAAAATAATTGTGAAAGTAATGCCGTTTAAGGTAACTGATATACGTTTTACATAATATATTCACGGTAAAATATAAATCCATTAAACATTATAATAGTTATACCCAAAATAAATTTTAATAACTTATTTGAAATCTTTTGCTGCTGAACACCAAATAAATAGCCTCCCCCCCAAAAAAAAACCCACCCTCTCTACAATAGCATTCCACATAGTCGCGCTGAAAAAAATATTGCGTGAGACCAGTTATTTATTTTTTATTTTTTATTGCGTACCAAATTCTATATTTGATTAAGTCACTGGAGATTTAAAATAAATAAATAAATAAATAAGCTCTGTCTAAATATAACTTTTTGGAAATTGCTTGTAAGATTTATTGAACCATTTTTCAATTCTACAACGATAAATGAATATTTTCGTAAACTTTCAGAGAAAACCTTTTAAGGTATTCGGTGATAGCTTACTTTAATACAGAAATAATAATAAAACTGTAATAGAAAATGGGATGCAACGTGAAGTGGTTGCTTTAACCGAAAAACAATCAATTGCTGAAAATTACTTCAATGTTCTTGTTAACCTTTTACAGGCTAATCTACCTAATTGGGTACCTCGAATAAGAAAATTTTTCAAAAAGGAAATTTTGTCAGTAATGACTTGAAAAAATTAGCAGATAAATTTAAAAAATGACACGATTTTTTGAAACAGAAATTCCATTTCTATCAATAGTAGAGGAAACTGGACAAAAAATCATCAAAATAGCCATTTTCATGCATTTTCACAGAGCTATCTTGATACAACCCCCACCCTTCAAACTTAATTCAGGCCTTTAGTTAAATTTAATAATTTAATTAAAATAAATCTACTATTATTTCTTAATATTTCACTTATAATTTAAACTACCTATCAATATATTCCGTTTTTTAAACCAATGTAAAAGTATAGTTAGAAATGACCGATGCTCCCAAATGGGAAAACAGTGAAACAAATTGTACACAATATTCCCCCCCCCCATTTTAATGACTGGTATTCCTTAACTAACGCATAGAGGAAAAAATATGCAAAAAAAAACTATTTTAAAATAAGCCTGGATCTGAATTCGGTCTGCAAAAGATTAAAACTATTCTTTTAAGCAATCGTTCATAATTATATGTCAGCGTACTTGTAAGATTGTAACACTTTTTTTTCCAGGGGTGTTGGTGTCTAAGCCAATTGGGTATTTTTTCCGATACTTAGCTATTTTTTTTACGTATGAATGATGTATCTCACAAAACGCTCACACAAAAATAACCTTGGTACATTTTCCATTAATTTCAAGTATCACCTACTTCATATTAATAGTTTCAGAAATATAAATATTTAAAATCCTGTCATTCATTTGTACTGCGAATATTCAATTTCTGAGACTAAATATTTTTTACCGAGAAATTCAATAACATAATTTGTTAACAACAACAAAAAAAAAAATACAGCCATAAAGCATTTTACGTTGAAGAGGAGCTAAAAACAGACAATGGGACATTCTTTTTAAAAGAAGAATAACCGAATTCAAGGAAACAAGTTACTTTTCAATGAATAGGTAATTCATTTCTCAAAATTCCTTTGTCGGTTTGAAGATTTTGTATGAGGTATACTATTTGCATTTGTTCTTATGATTGTCAATTATCTGGTATTTAATTTAAGCCCTTTTTAGAAAAATAATTCACTTTACAGAGATTTTGTAAATGGAAGAGCTTAAAAGGATATTTAAAACTTTTTTTTCCTGGAGTTGGATTTTCCAAAATTATCTCTTCGTTGGTGGAAATGTTGTGGAGATGTGAGTGTCATTACTAGTGTCTGGTGATACCGTTTCAACAGGTCAAGACATGAATCGGGATACGATATAGCTAAAAGTATGAAATTTAGATTAAACAAATGGATTTATTAACCCTTTAAGGAGCGGTGCCCTTATCGTGACAACACAGCTCAGCCGTTTTGAATCCTTTTCAATTGAGCACTCAATTTCCCGTGAAAATTATCGATTATTTGTAAAAGCGATGTCAGAATTACTTTTATCAGTACCGGCATCAGCTACAAAAAATCAGACAGTCTGCTCAATGGCGAAAAAGTGCATCTGTTGCCATCACTCAATTCAACTACCAGCAATATGGCGGTCGATCAAATCGTCCATCGCGTGCTGTGCGGCACTGCACAGCCAGCTGTGTCAAAAATGGCCTTTAGCTCTTTGCCACGAGATGCAGGATCGATCGACCGCCATATTACTGGCAGTTAAATCGAGCGATGGCAACGGCTGCACAATTTTCGGCATTATGAGATAGGCGCGCTTTAAAGGGTTAAACAAAGTGACTGGATTATTAAACAAAAGTGAAGTGAATGTACTAATAGTACGGCTTAACCAATTGTTGCTTCGATGTCTTTCTTCCTTTTTATTTCTCCATGCGTAGAAGTAGCATATAGCCACTTTTAAGTTGATCTACCTTCATTTCAAAAACCGTTTATCATAAAGGTATACCTACAGTTACAACTTTGTAATTTATGGGATAAATCAGAATTTTTAGAGCACCCGGCCTGTATATATATATTTTTAATAATTCAAGAAGAAACTACAAAGCGAGCAATTTAAGAACAATTTCTTACGAAGATAATCTATCTAATATATAAAATTCTCCTGTCCCAGTGTTAGTCACCTAACTCCTCCGAAACCACTCGACCAATTTTAATGAAATTTTCTATGTATATTCGTTAGGTCATAGAATAGGTTTTTAACTATGTCCCATACCCCTAAGTCATAAGGGCGGTCCACCCCAAAATGTTTAGCCCCCGAGTGCTATTCATTTCAATCAGGATTTCTGTGTAGACATTAGCGTGTCGAATCACTTTTCAGATGTGTTTGCCAGATAATGTGGAGAGGGGGGGGGGAAGTAAATAAAACGTTGAAAGTCGCACAAGGTTTGCAATTTTTGATAATGGATCGCTAAATGTGGTGCCGAAACGCGACAATTTATTATAAATATATTTCGCGTATAGTTAGAAAACGCCTGGCGTATATTGTAAAAGAGTTTTATTAGGCGATTTTAATATAGATTTCTATTCCGAAGAAGTTCTCTGTGGAACAAGAAAGGAAAACACGGTACACTCATGGATTATGATGTCCATTCCAAACAGTATTTAAAATGTCTTTGCGGTATAGTTGGAATATGCCTACAGGAAGAACATGCCTGGCGAAGATTGTAAAACAGTTTCAGTACGCGATTTTAAGATAGATTTCGATTCCAAAGATGTGTTTTATGGTACAAGAAAGAGTTGATTCCTATTTTAACGCCCCCCACTCTCGCCAACCTAAAAAATTCCCGTACTTTGGCGAGCTTTGCAGTCATGTGTCTCTGGGAGTTATGCACAAGTTTCAACGGTACATACGTATTTTCCAGGCGGTCCGCCAAGACAAGCAATTTTTTCACCAAGATAAATGCCGGGCACATGAAATTGTTGATGGTTTGGAATACGATTGGCAACGTATTTAAAATCTACGAAAAAGTAGTTTGGCGGAAGTGACCGCCGGGATAATAAGTAAGTACCGTTTCAACGCACCCAAAAGAACTAGGTGATAACTAAAATAAACAAACTAGCGATAAACGCGCCAGTTAAGGAATTTGAAGACATTTAATTATTAAAACTACATTGATTGGTAATCCAAAATAAATAAAAATGTAACGGCATGCTGTACTTACATGTTGTTCCAAATCGCCATTTTAATTCTAAATTACGATTTCTACATAAATGCAAAAGAACGTCATGTTAACTGCATATGTTTAATCATCGCCACCTTGGCGAGAGTCGAGGCGTTAAAGTAGGAAACAATATATAAAACGGTGAAGTATAGTTGTGATATACTCGGCGAAGATTATAAAATAGTTTTAGTAGGCGATTTTAAGATAGATTTCGATTCCAAAGATGGGTTTTATGAAATAAGAAAGAAAAATACAGCACAGTCATGAATAATGATAACACTTTACAACTTAATGGAATAAGGACGAAAAATAGGGACGAAGCATAAATTATGATACGATTTTAATATATAGCACTATAGTGCGTATTTAAAATCTGAAAGTGTTTCAGATTTTCATCCTTTTTTTTTTTGGGGGGGGGCAAAATTTTTTATGGAATGACTACCAATAAGTCTCAAGGCCAAACTATGTCTGTTTGTGGATTAGATTGGAGCACACCATGTTTTTCATACGGACAGATATATGTGGCTTGCTCTCGAGTGGGCAAACCATACAGTGCGCATCCAGTTTGTTTGTGTTATCTAAAGATGGGATAACTAAAAATATTGTATACTCTATTGCGTTAAGGGATTGATATTATTTTTTAGTAAAACTATTGTAATTAGCGATATATATAAATTAATAGAATAAATTACAATGAATTAAAAATATAAATGTTTGGTATTGTGTTATTTTTATATTCCAGCATCGTTCACAGCGCTCCATGCCTCTTCCACTCATATACCACATCCTCACAAACTTACAACAAGTTAGTCATTTCTTTCTACTAAAATAATCCTAGGAATAATTTATATGGCAAAACAACGTTTGCCGGGTCAGCTAGTATATAAATAAAATTAGACTTTTGTCTGTACATTTCTTGGAATTCAAAAATTTTGCGGTTTCTATACGTTTCAAGTACCCGGGAATCTGATGCGACCCTCAAAAAAAAGTTTGTCTGTCTGTCATTCTGTCGTTCTGTCATTCTGTCCGTGACGCTTGTTTTGTTTAAGCATCACGTAAAAACGACTGAAGCGAATGATATGAAATTGGGTGTCATGATAGGTGGTCACTCAACTTAAAACATAGGCGTCCAATTTTTAAAAAATCTTGATTTGATTTGAGATTTTGCGAAAATCTTTTCAAACTGCGTAAATTTGTGTTCGCATATTACGTAATAACTGCAAAGGTGAAAAAAATGATATTTGGCGAAATGATAGGTGGTCACTCACCTTAAACTATAAGCACTAATTTAAAAAAAAAAATCGGTCAAATTTCGAGATTTTGCGAAAATCGTTTAAAACTGAGTGAATCTTTGTTCCCGCATTATGTAATAACGACTAAAGCGAATGATATGAAATTGGGTCACATGATAGATGGTTGCTAACAATAAACTATAGGTGTCCAATTTTTTAAACATTTTTATTAGATTTTGAGATTTTGTGAAAATTCTCTCAAAATACGTTTATATTTCTTCAAACATCATGTAATAACGACTAATACGAATGATACGATATTTAGTGATATGATAGGTAGTTGCTAATCTCAATTTATAGGCTAGGCGTTGAATTTTTAAAATATTTTGATTACATTTTGAGATTTTGCGGAAATCGTTTTAAAATGCTGAAATTTTGTTCCAGCATCACGAAATAAAGACTGCGGGGAATGAAACAAAATTGGGTGACATGATAGGTTGTCACTCAACTTAAATTCTAAGCTCCCAATTTTTCAAAAATATTGATTAGATTTTGAGATTTTGCGAAAATTATTTCAATATGCGTCAATATTCGTTCGCGCATCACATAATTACGACTCAAGCGATTGAAAGGATATTACTTAGTTACACTCTAATCTGTAATATTTTAACAATACATGAAAATTATAACTTCGCTTTCTTTACTTTGGCAACATACTACATCCACCCTGTGTACTCCTACAATGCTGACGAAAGTTCTTGCTTTTTGGAAATTTGCATTCACTAACCCGTCAAGGACGGGTACTTCAGCTATTAAATAAATAAAAGCCATGCATAACTTCTTTAAAAAATCTATCTATATAAGAAAGCTATAAGAAAGGATATATTGAGACATTCACAAAGGAGTGGATTAGTATTGAAGGATCTAATTACTTTTTAATGATTAAGCTTTACCGTGTTTCTTGTGATGTTTAGAAATTTAAAATAACGTAATATCGTTGAGAATCAGGATATCTGCGTGTGTCTATAACCTGAAAAATTAAAGATCGATAGTTTTCATGAAATATGAAAATTTTCATAGACAATCATTTATTTACAATACAGTATTAGTTGCCAGTTAATTAATAAGTAAACTTATTTGTATAGTTAATGGGAAAATAATTGAGTTTCGAGAAAATGGTTGTGTTTAATTTTACTCAGAAAATTTGAGCCACACAGCTTTGAAGAAAAGCAGATCATATTTATATAGTAAGCTCATATTTATTTGTTATGCAAAATAAACAAATAGAAAATGAACTGAAAAATAATTTTTTTTTGAGTTACCAGAAAACATTAATTAATTACAAAAGCGCGGGGAAAAAACACCCATAAATAAGAAGTTTCTATAATGAGAAAATATAAAATGGAAATGCTGTTGCAGTTTTGAAAAATAAGCATATACTGCAAACTAGGGCGCAGCTTTTCCAATTAAATAATTACTAAAAGTTGTCGGACAAAACTTAGTTAAATTGATTTGTAGTTTTAAGTGATTACTTTACGTCACGAACAAACGGTATCTTCACATTCAGAATAGTTATGCAAGAAGTTGTGTAATATTTATGTCTTTGTATTTTCCGTATGTTATTAAAAATACCTAAAAGGGCCATACATATAATTGAATATATATTTTTAAGATGTAGCTAGAAAGACCTCACTTGCAGAACAATATTTTAAGTAAAACATAGCAGTTTTAATTTTAAAACGTGATAAACTGTTTGGGAAAATTGTAATGTATATACAGGGTGCTTTTTCACGAAGAATTCCTAGCTTAGAAAAGGAAAAAGTCAAAAAGGGTTATATGCATGAAACAAATGGCAGTTAATTAAAAACCCGTAAGAATTTGATACTGAAGTCACAAAAGTTTAGTTTCAAATTGCATAGAGAGATGGCGCTATAAACGCCAATACGGAAGACAGAAAAAGAGCCCAGACCGCGAGAACAATCACACCACAATTGATTTCATATGGGCATCTTCCACACTACACGTCAGGGGGTTGGGGGAAGGGGTGAAGTCGAAACGATACGGAAGTCAATTCACGCCTTTTCCCATAAATGTCGAACAGTTTAATGCAATAACTCTGTTACCGAATTGTATGTCCATCAAGTCAAAAACGTCTTATAGTGAAGGCAAGCTCCATCTTGGATAAACCATTCTGTACAAGATCGATAATTCAATGGTTGTTGAGTGGCGTCAGTTGTTTTAACCCTTTAACGCGCAGTGTTCCCGCTCTGGGAACACCAAACTCTGACGTTTTGACTGTTGCCAGTCACGAAGAATAGATTTGATTTCTACAAAATTAGTTGCGGGTGACATAGCTCCACGAGAATCCTTTACTTCTTAGCACGTCATTTCCCGTAAAAAAATGGTCACGATTATTCTTAACAGCACTGACATCTGCTGAAAAATGGAAGAATGCGAGAACATCTGGATAGATTGCCCAATGCTGAAAAAAGAGAAGCCATTGCCATCGTTCGACTTAACTACCAGCAAGATGGCGGCCGATCGAAACGTTCATCGCGTGCCACAGATCTAGACCCTTTTTTGACGCTTCTGGCTGTGCTGCACAGTCAGCTGTCGTCAAAAAAGGGTCTCTGGATGTGTGGGAAGCGATGAAAGTTTCGATCGTCCGCCATCTTGCTGGTAGTTAAGTCGAGCGATGGCAATGGCTGTCCTTTTTTCAGCATTGGGAAAGGGTTGCGCCTCAAAGGGTTAAAAGAGCAATATACCCTCAGTCATCAATGTTTCTCGAAAGAAAAACGGTCAGGCTTCTGGAAGAGAATGCAGCCCAAACGGAAGGTTTTGGACAATGGAGCAGTCATGTGTGCGACTAATTTAGATTTTAGATCCATCTTAACGCTTGCAGCTCCATCTATCGGCACAATTCGCAACAGAAATTTTGTGGCTCCTGTAAAAAATTCTTAGGGTTTTTTGACAAACTTACTACTGGTTTCATTCTTCTATTAATCAATCTTTTATAATTATTTATTTCCAAAGCTAAGGTTAATTCGTGAAACAACCTGTATTAAAAAATAAATAACGGAAGAAAGGGTATTTTTTCTGTCAGTGATATATGATAGCCCGAGCTTTTTTCCATTTGCAGTTATAGTTTCTCTATTTCTGGTGAAAATTCATTACTGTTAAGTAAAAACTCATAAACTAAGGGATGTGTTTTGAGGAATATGACAAAACAGAGGGTTTTTTTCCCCTTTTACTGCAAGAAGAAGCAAGAATATTAGGAGAAATTGAAGAATATTTTCTGAAGAGGAGAACGACAAGGAGTTCAATGTTTGATGAAGAAAAGAATTGTGAGAGTGATAGATATGTTTTCTAGTCGATATAGTCTTTCTAAGATGTGAATTAGTAATAAAAATAAAGTAAACTATTTTTTTATGAACCATTAGGAATGAGTGCTATAAAACATTTCATCGCTGTAAGTTAGAAGCTATTTATCTGGTGAAATAAATGATTTTATTTTTGTCTTCCAATGGAAAATTTCTTCTTTCTGTAACAGTGTGGCTTGAATTTATTTTTTCTTTTATGTATTTATGTATTTATTTTTCTGATGGGCGATCACTTGCTGATCAAGCCTTTGAAACTACTAAGGCCCGACCTACTGCCCATTTCACTATAGGGGAACTGATAGGCAGCCCCCACACACCACCCACTGTTGGTGTTTTCTTTTGCATGGATTATTTCTATAATTTTTGATGCCATGCACCGCTAGTACTTTCAAAATTATCCAACATCTGCTTCAACTTCATTGGTCTAAATTTAGTGTAACTCTATAATAGCCTAAATAATTACTTCTCCATAAATTCTTATTGAGAAATATTTGTGTGACGTCTATACATGTAGTTATGTACTAGGTCCCCCGGAAATCGTAATGTCGGTTTATTACATTTAATTCAAACAAATAAATTACAAAAGCATAACTAATGAATAATGTTACCTTTTTAATAGGCTCTCCTTTATATAAAATAAATTTAACTTGTAATACATTAATGTTTACTTCAAAAATAATTTCATCAATATAAAAGTACCGCGAAGAAATTGCAGAGTCCGGGGGTGGCCCAGCTTCATAAAAAATACTTCTTCTCTTAACAAGCGAAAGATTGTGGAGTAACTTTAAAAAAAAGAATGCCAACACAGAACTTGATATTGGAACTGACTTGGCGATAACATAAACTTGGCCGAGATAATTCACGCCAATTACAGAGTGACACTAAATCTAGACCAATGAAATTAAATTAGTCAAGCCGCTCTTCGGTAACATTTTGTTCTCAACTTGTATATATATTCGTATTTGTATAATCTTAATTTATACCAGTACCATATTTTCCTATTCATTTTATTAATTTATGGGAGTTATGATCTATTTTCAAAATTGTATTCCTTTTTAATTACTTTTTTATCACATATCCAAGATCTTTCGTGTGAAATGCTTGAGCTCAACCTTACTCTTGTTTAACAATACAACAGCGTTGCCTGGGTTCAACTACCTTCACCGGTTTGGAATATAGATGATTAATTTTATCACAAAATATTTATATACTAACCGCACTATACCCTACTCTTATGATTAGTGCAGTGTTGGCATTTTCGTACAGTTAATTACACATTCATAATTACTTCTGATTTCCCTTTACCTATTCTAAATTCAATACTCTTTGCCATTTTTAAATCTCCCATCTATACATAATGCTATTTAGCTGTTTCTTAAATGACTTTGGTTTTAGCATTTGCAATACAGTTTGTTGGTGTCTTTAGTCTAAGAATTAATTTAGTTTTCTTCGCTCCCACGGGGCTTTAATAATTTTGCATAGGTTAAGTTTTAGCTCTATTGATCCTACCTGTGTCATGTCACATTTAAATTTTAACATACACATATAAAGCCCAATGCTTCTTTTCATTTTTACAACTTGGCGATTTATTTGGCGACATTTCCTTTTAACGCTCAGCGCCATCGCCAGGCTTGCTTTTGGTTCTCAGACCTTTTTCACAAACACTTTACGCTTTGGTCTCTGCCCAATAAGTCACGTTTCATGTCGCTATTTTTCCATCCACCGCACTAACTTTGTGTAATTTTTCGTTATTGATAATGTCAATAAAATATTGTGCAACTGTCTATAGGCATGGAGTTCCTGGTTTTTGCTTACTTCCACTCTACCACAGAATAAATTAAAATACGACTTTCTCGAGTGTGAAATGTTCCCAATCGGAATCTATAACATAGGCCAAGTCATTGGACTTATTTCAACGAAAATCGAATTTCCTTGTTTTAACGGTATTTGTCATTAAATTTATTTAGGCTAGGGTTACTACAAATTTTGGGTGACATCATAAAAGCCAATGGTAGCCATGCCAAGTACTGACATTGTAAAATGTACAAAAAGGCATAATTGGTGACATTTCCATTCGTAAAATGATTATAAAAAGACTGTATTGGGTGATACGCTGTGGAACGTGTTGTACAAATTCCTACAGAAATACTTCTTAATTTCAGCAACTGCAGGCTTCCTCAAATTAGTATTTAGTGTGGTGCCTTCCATTCATTGGTTCCGCTAATGGGTACTTTTCTCTTGGAATAACACCAGTGTTGTGCCAAAGTTAGCAACCTGATGTTTTTGTTTTTATAGTCTGGTTGCATTATTTTATACATATACCTGGTTACAATATTATGAAAGAAACAGAAAATGGCTGAAATGTGCTTTAGCCAATTGCATAGTGAAGTTTTTAGATGAGAGATAAATGCTCCAAGTATTGTAAATTAGATATTTTAAAGCTATGAGAAGATACGAAAGTTCTTTCATTTTCACGTGTCCGTTATTGCTGTTTTGTAATCTATCTACTACGTGGCATCCGTAAATAAAAGTAAGGAATATGCTTGCTCCATTTGACTCCATTGAACTGTTAATTTGGATTTTTGTACATGCATTATGGTTATTACACTAATGTTTTATCTAGTTGTTGCTGTTCGCAGCGTAGAAATATCGTCGATTTTGCGTGGATTTTGGTCGCATACGTTAGCGTTTTACATAAGTAGATATTGTTACTTTTCTAACGAAGGTAATCATAAATAATGATAGAACAAAATTTTTATTTTTTAAAAATCTGCATAAATATTGTAAAATCTATTACTTTCATACTTGTAACTGCTCAGGCAGTGAAAGCTTAAATTGCAATTTGTAAAGTGGCGAAAATTTCTTAACTTTCTGCACTTTGTAAACAAAAAAGGTCTGTGGCCAGCAGAGACGCCCTGTCCCTTTACGTGGTTTTGCCGGATAGTAGTTTCACAGTTGGAGATTGTTAAGCAATGCTGTAAACCCGTTTGATTCGGCATCCAATCCTCCGAAGACCTAGTTGGTGCATGGCATCAAAATAAAGTATGCCAAAGTCAGCGCCAACAGAAAGGGATGATAAATCCGTTACAAACTGATAATACCGTAATGGAATCTATTTTTTGCTCAGGAGGCAAGAACCACTCTGAGAAAATAAAACATAAGGCTGTTGCAATCGGTAAAACGCGAAATACGAATTGTGAAAAGTGGAGTGAGGGAAAACAGAAATATTAGTTAAATTGCTTGATTTTAAGTAGATTAAATTTAAAAAACAGAAAACAACTGACAATTAATATTGAATATGCGATCTAATACATCACACGGGGAAAAGTAAAATACGGCGAATGTATTTCTATAAAAGCGTAATAGAATTAAATTCTTTGTAGCTTTCACAATTATATAATTACAGCTAATTTCCTAAAAACCTGATTAACTTAATTTGGACATTGAAGTGATTAATTAACGACACTAAAAAGCTGCATTTCAAGAGCTGAATAACTGAAGAAGCTCCTGAAAGACTTCTGCCTTTGTATGTCCCAACGATTCTTTTACGACAATATGTTTTTAATTAATGATTCTATTTTTTCTGCTTTTAATTAAAAATTATTACTTCGGAGTGAAATTTCGAGTCTTCCACGATGTGTTCTCCAAAACCTGAAAACGGAGATTTGTTCTAATTAAAAAAATTTTTTAGAGTAATTAAATACTACCTTTTTAAAGTGGAACAGAATAATTGAAATCTTTGAAGCATTTATAATGAAGGAGGTAGTGAACTCTTTCTTCTATGTACATTAGCATTCTAACCCCCTTAATGGTCGTATTCTCAAGAAAACTGTCATAAAAGTGTTTCTTTTTTTATTCTAGAAAATTGTATAAATATAAGTGCAAGCACAAATTGTGTATTCATTTTAGGGTTTTGGACTTTTTTTTTAGCACGAAAGGAAAAATAAAAAAGTTAAATTTCTAGGAAAAGCCAACATACATTGTTATTGTGACTGAATGTGTGTTTTTTAGTAAGCAGGGAATAATTAAAAATTTAGTATGTTTTAAACACTGAAGGAGAGTTTTATTAAACTTAATTCATAAAATAAATAAGTATTATTAAAGCTTTCTTTGTATATAAGTGAAAGAAGTCAGCTAAGATATCACAAAGGCACGTGTCTGAGTACTTCTACTGTCTATTTAAAAATAAACTATCTCCGAATTAATTTAAAAATAGTCTGGTATTGCCATCTGTTGTGTAAAATGAGATATAAACAAAAAAAAATCCGTGCATAAGAATTGAATTACTCATATCTTTCTGGCTCATCACATTTGATAACTATTGCCCAGAAATATGACGGGCACGAGAAATAAAGAGAGAAAACTTAGCCTACGTTATTTATTTTTCCGAGCCTTTATTCGCGAGTATTGAACCTCAATCCACAAACATTTTATATGGTCAGTGGGATGTTCGACATTTCAATTTTTATACATAATGATTTAAATTAAATCATCCCTTGTTCAAAAAGTTGACATCAGAAATTTATCAATTACTGCTGGTGTTAGCAAAAATCGAAGAAAGTCGCAAAAATATCCAGGCACGAATGGGTTAAGCACTATGAAGTTTAATAGTAATAATTCATGTTATTTGATATTAATACAATAACTTACAGAAATACGAAAATTATAGTTATGACATTCAAAATGACATATTTATATAGTTCTTAGTTGCTAAAAAAGAACGTAAAAAAGGAAATGTGTATGCGTGTGTAAAGAATCACTCGGATTCCTAGTCTTTATTTAATTTATATAAACTAGTTAGAAACGTGAATTATATAAAAAAAATAAAACTTTTTATAATTCATTCGTGATTGTTCGCAGAGAGAAATATTAGTATGCAATATTTCTGTTCACACTTGGAAATTGGGAAGTTAGTGAAAAATTTAGATTACAATCTATCCAGACTTCCATTGGAGGATAATTAGAAAAATTAAAACTTTCAATTAAAATTTATATTGACTGATTCATGTGTAGTGAGATAAAATACATTCATATGCAACAAATTTTGGTCAATTGATGATTGGTAAAGTGGCTTACAATTGTAATAAAACTACTCAATTTAATAAAATTTCTTAGTTTCAATCCCGCGGGATTTCAATACTAATCCCGGGGAATTAGTCCCGCAAACATTTGTGCGGGATCGGGATTGCATTCCCTAGGCTTATTGGGCTAACCTGTAAATTGCATTTTAATGAATATCGGAAGCAGTTCTCGAAACCTCTTTGTTTTTTGCAAGTTCCTATCCTAGGCAGTACAGTCAAACTTCGTTATTAAGTTACCTGGATAGGATGTCTCTCCGCACATTACGTCATCTTTTAATAAGTTTCGGCCTTTTTTATTTGCCTGTCATACACTTTTCTCCGCTTATTGAATCCCTATTTTTTTTAACCCCACCGCATAAGATATCATTTTTAGTAATAGTGCAGTATAGAAACTTGACTGCATTTCGTTATCAAGGTTACTTGCGGAAACACTTAATTTTTGTTCAGCATGACTGTTGCCATTTTTCCTTAGAAAAATTTTTCTTTATCCCAACATTTAAAAAAAATTCTTCCAGGATTATTCTTCGTTTCAACTCCCGAATGATGATAGATTAATTGATACATATTATACTCCTTCGTACCGTATTGCTTACTTTACTTAATTTGTAACCCATTTTATAAACTTAAACAATAGTTCCACTAATTTAGGCTATTTACAACTAGAAGTCACAGCCCGTTGTGGAGGCAATTACAGCGGCGCTAGCAAAAACCTTTCACGAAAATATGTCTACACTCAATATATTTAATCTTCGTCCACCTAAGTTAAACAATTTGATGTTCAATTCTTATTATTCACCCAAATTGAATTTCATTCTGTTCTGAAAACTTGCGAAAATTTTCGCATTCGAAAGATTTCATTTTGCGTACATACATCTTAGATCAATGTTTCATGCATGTTATATCATTTTGTTTGTAAAAAAAATAAAACTATGCAATCTGAAAAAGCTCTTTTAAACGAATTTGAATCTCAACTTTCCTTTCAAAGCTTTGACTTAAATATGACGTCAATTGCGACAACTTATTTTGTCATGCAACTGGTCAACTTTTTATACTCTCGGAAATGGAATGAAGTTGAAAATGGCAAAAAAAATAGCTTAAAAATTAGGGAGTGAGTGGATTTTCAGATTTTTAAAGTATCGCAGATTCTTTTCTATATTTTTATGCATAATTATGAAAAATTTCAAGCGGATCGTACAAACGGTGTATATGTTATTATGCTTTCTGTGCTTAACTTTTTTATCTTTTTGGAGTAGTGGTGTTAAATATTTTATTTTGGAATGGTTACCCGGAATTGTTACAGTATCAGTGAATCAGTAAGTCAGGGATCAGTGTAGCTAAACAGTACAGGATTTAATAGGTGTGTGGGACTTACTTAGTATATGAATAGAGGACATACTTATATGAATATTTGGTATTGATAACGTATATGAATAACGTATATAACGTATATGAATAACGTATATAACGTATATGAATATTTGGAATTTCATTTTACAAATGATATAATCTCCTTTTAAGAAATCATTTTATCTTAGTAAGCCATTTATGAGACCCCAAGAGTGATTTACTAATAAGGTTTGAAAGCATTAGTGAAATTTCTAGCCATGGTTTATTAAAAATTTAATAGAATTTTAGCAGAAGTAAACTTGACTACAGTTAATAGTTCTGAAATTGTGTTTTGTTTTACAGACAAAATCTTTGGAGAGAGCATAGTTTAAAAATCACATAACTATTTAGCCGCTTCTGACAAAATGTTTCGAAATATAATTTTAATTATAAAACCATTAATTGTTAATTATCTTTAATTAATAGTAGTAGCTTGGGTCCACAGATGCTACCATTAATGAATAGAAAAAATTAAAATATTTTACAAGTAACATACACTCTTATTTTTTACTTGCAACATGTTCTACCATCAATGTTTTCTACTAATTTAACAATATTTAATGGGAAGAAAAATTAATAATTGACATTTATATGTAAGAAAATACATGCATTTTCATTAGATACAAAACAAATTTTTAAAAAGTTTCAAAATCATACTGCTACCATTTAAAAAATATAAAAAATAACTTTTTCACGATTTTTTTTATTTACGATATTTGAATTACAAGAACACCATATAATGAAAAAATAGTATTTTTTTCCTTGGGAATTTCTCATAGTGGACTATAGAGGGTTAAAGAGATTAATCAGTTTATATGGCCAATAAATAAATAAATCAGCACATTAGAAAGATTCCTCTAAGTAAAAAAAAAATGATAACAAAAAAAAAATATTTACATTTTTAGCATAAGATATAAAAACATATTCGCAACGGAGGAAAAGCTTTTTCCATTAAGTAATTAAAAGAGTTTTTTTTTTGTTTCAAAAGTTGATTAAACTAATTTCGTCTTTCTTTTGATTACTTTACACCGCAAAAACAGGAGCCTGAATCCTTACCTTTTGAACACTCAACACTTTTGAAACTTTTCTGTTTTAAGATCTCCTTCCCGCCTTATGCACTAGTTTAAGATATTTTTAAAATTTGAGGTTGCAGTTTTCTCTTTTCTAATTAAAAATCATTACATAGAAGCGTAAAGTCAAGAATTCAGCAAAGTGAACGCGCAGCATTTTTTAATATCCTGAAGAAATATTTTTCCAGGGGTAATCCTAAAACATGTTGTAGAGGCAAAATTAAAATGCAATTAAATGTTTTAATATCGAAAATAGCTACAGGCAAGAAACGGTGCAGGTGAAAAAAACTCACATTATCTACTTTTTAAGGTATTGTGTTATACATATCACCGTGTTCATCTTTTTAAGACGAATAGGACTGTCGTAATTTGTACCATGATGTATTTATTAAGGCTGAAAGAAAAAATGCTGAAAATCTTGTTTCATTCATAACTCACATTATCCAGCAACTGTTTTGCAGCAAAACACACTCTCTGCAAATTCAACCAATCAAGGAAGCTTGCGAAGGACCACGTGATTGTTTACTTTACATCAGCCGATGTTTTTAAAGAATAACCAAAAATCTTTTTTATAATTCTTTTTTTATGCGTGTTAATTTTGTTGTTTATTATCCTCAAAAATAGCGTAATGAAATTTAATGATCAAATATTCATTTATTTATATATTTATTTATATATTTATTTATTTATATTTGGTGCTTTTTGTTATCTTATAAATAAAAATGAAATTCTGTTTGTTTGTTTGTTTGTTTGTTTATTTGTTTGTTTGTTTGTTTGTGGATTTGAGTTGTATACAAATCCACAAAAATGGACATATCAGCCTGAAATTTTGCACAGATATGTAAAATAATATAGAATAAATCATAGTCCACTTTAAAACTTTGAAAGTCCACCCGTTCCCGGAATTTAAGAGATTTTTTATGTTCTCCACGCAAAAAGCTTTCCGTAATTGTAACCCCTGTAGTGAAAAAAGTGTGAAATAAGGATCGTGGTTGCCATGTCTGGCGATTTTGCCGAATAAGATGTTTTAAATTCTTAAAGTAAAAATAAAAGAATAATAATGATTTTTTTTTTGTTAGTTTATATTCGTAAGGTTATTTTTTTTTTTAAATTATAATATCGTGTGCATGGGAAATCGGAGCAGGAATGAAATGTTTTATACGCAAAACAATAAGAATTGAAGATTTCCGAGGCTAATAGGTAATTTTTTTTAGTTTGGCGAAAAAATAAAATGGCTCAAATGCCGATTTTGAGAAAGTGAGTTCTAGCGATTTGCACAGATTTTGGCTTCGCGCAATTTATTGAGAGCTTAAGGAAATAGATTTTTGAAAACAAGCGTAAAGGTTTTATTAGAATACAGCGTTAAATTTTAATGATCCGTGAAGAAATAATGCAGTTGTTAAGGGATTTCAAGCGATCTATCTCCAGAATTCTCGCCAAATGAGTACATTGATTTAAGTTGGGGGAATTCCGCCAAATTTCAGAAAATTGAAATCTTCTCATTTACTACATCGGAGTAACGATGAATAAAACACGTTATAGTTGATAATTTTAAAAATTTCGGCTGCATTAAGGGATTCCACTTTTGAAATAAAGGCTTGCTTTACTTTTTCGCGGTCGAACCATTTCCCATATTGATTGCTGCTAAGTCAATGCTTCGAATGATTTCCTGAAAAAACGCTTGCACAATGGCGTATGGTGGCACTTTGGCGAGGCTTAGATTTGAAACTGGATTTTATTTGAGACTGGGATATATAATGACACTGGTTATAGATAAAAATGAATGTTGGTATGTGTGTATGAGGTTGAAAAACTCTAGCACCGTTGCACCATGAAATTTGGTTCACCTAAGTCTTTTATCATTGAGAAGCTTTTTATGCTATCCGTTTTCCTCTAACTTGCCACTAGGTGGCGCAGCAGAACGTCGAATTCTATTCCGTTTAGCCGTTTACTATGCGAATATCGTCCAACCGAGTTCGATGAAATTTGGTACACGCGGATATTAGAACACGGAGAATATTTTTCAATATCCATTTTGCTGTAACTTGCCGCTAAATGGCGCTGCAACGCATCAACTTCTATACCGTTCGACCGACCGGCATAAAATTTCTTATACTTACACATTTCAGCACGAAGAATATATTCTAACTGTGTTCCTTTTGATGTTACTCACCACTAGATGTCACTACAATGCATTATTATTTTAACTCGCCACTAGATGACGCTGCAGCAGGCCAAATTCTTGACCATTCAAACGGTCGCTATGAAAATCAGTATACATAGCTATTTGAACAATGAGAATATTTTGGCGTTATCCATTTTGCTATAACTCGCCACTTGACGGCACTGTAGCAAATCATTACTTTAATTAACCACTAGATCGCGCTGCAGTGCATCACTTCTTGACTGTGCAACTGATCGCTATGAAAATAGGCATACATAGTTATTTGAACACGGGGAAGAGTTTGGCGCTATCCATTTTCCTATATAATTTGCCACTAGATGTCGCGTCAACATATGAACTTCACAGGGCTGTCCAGCCGATCGTCCTGAAATTTCGTATTCATCGATATCTGAATGCGAAGAATATTTCCGCCGTATCCGTTTTGCTAAAACTCGCCACTAGATTGCGCTACGCCGCATGACCTTCTTCACCGTACAAACGATTGCCTTGAAATTCGGTATGCATGGTTATTGAACACAATATAAAGCGATATCCATTTTGCTATATCTCTTTATTACAATAAATAGTAATCACCACAAATCGTAATATCAAAAAGTCCATTCATTCCCGTGCGAAGAACGGGTACTTCAGCTAGTAAATTAATAAATACTTTGGTTTATAACTAACACTACCCATAAATGACTGCTGCAAGACTCACATACTCATATTCAAATTTAAGTTCTAGCTTTACCTGAATTAAAACAGGTTTAGGACTATGTGTAAACAGTTGTTATGGAAACTAATATATTACACGCACAAACAAAAATTGTGCCAGTATATATTGTTTGTTAATAATATTTTTTTTCCATTTTTCAAAAAACTAGAAAAGTGAAGCTCGTGAGTTTTTCATCTTCACCTTTCAATCTTAAAAAAATACCAAAAACACATACCTACTATATAACACTTTCTAACACTTCTCTTTACTTCTCTTTCTTATGTTATTATTCGGGCAAACATTACTGCGTTAACAAAAAGTTAGCCTGTTCAATTAGATCATTGCAAAGACGCACTGTTAAGAAAGAAAATGCAGTTTGATTATTACATTCATTGCCCATGAGCCTAAGCCTGTGAAAGCTATGTATTTTTCTTGGTCCTGTAAATTTTATAAATGTCACATAGAAGATTTTCGACAGAAAGCATTTTCCATTTTCTTTGTATAGTAATATATGTTATTAGTAATATATGTTATAGTAATATATGTTATCTATTTATAAGTATAGTAATATATGTTAATTTTGTTTTGATTAAATTAGGTGAAGTCTCTAAAACGCCCTTAACGGTTTTTTGAAAGATATTAATGTATTCCATTGTTTTATGTGCTCATTCAAAATATATGTAATTCGTGGCAATCTATGCGTAATTGGAGCCGATAAAGAGAAAACAAATAAACAGACAGACGGACAGGCTAACCAAAAAATCATTGACATTGTTCAACTTTTTCGAAAAGTCTTAAAATTTCTTCATTACAAATTAATTAAACTAATTAATTATCTTTTATTTTATTTTTAGAGGGGAACTTTCGAAGAACAAAGCTATTGATCATGAAATCCAGAAATTGAATTGAGAAATTTGACTAATGCTTCAACATCCCTTTCTGCTATTAACTTTATTATGAACAATAGTGAATGGTCAATTAGACAAAAATTTAAATTTTTCTTTTTTTAATCGATGAAATCGTAAAACTTTCGCATTTTGCAAGAAACATACAAATACATTACAAATGCCTATTTTTTTACACCTGAAATATTTCTGCATTTTAAGTCATATATATTTTAAATACAGCCAGACGAGTATCAAGTCGTAACTTTTACGTATGTGCATACGGAATACATATTGGGTCATAAATTTTATATGTTACGTGGAAGTAAAGCCAGAGTAATGTATATGAAGTTTTGAACTCCGAATGTGTTTCTTTCCCCTTCAATGTAATATTCATATTTCTTTTTTAACTTTATAAAATATTTTACTGAGATTAATATATCTTTTATCCCCTAACTTCAATGATGAATTTAATAAAACAAGGATTTCTTTTTTAGGTAAACATTAACAACCGGAAATAAATAACTTCGTGTTCAATTTTTGCTACATTCTGAAATCGAATTTCATGCCCTTCTGGAACCGTGCGGAAACTTTTCGCATCCCAACGATTTAGTAGTATGGGAACAGCCCCTCTTATATCAAGGCTTCATGCAGAGAAAATTATTTTATTTTTGGAAAAAATTAAACTGGAATAATCTGTATGAAAAATTTTAAACGCATTTCAATCGCAAATTTTTTTTCAAAGCCTGATAACCGTGATTTCAATATGACGTCGATATCAATTATGGACGCTTATTTTGTCACGCTAATTTTGTCATGATTAACTTATTTTACTCTCGAAAATAAAATGGGCCAGAAAATAGCGAAAAATCGCCTGCAAATTGTTAAACGGGTGGATTATACCCCGTTCAATAATTTGTAAGCGGTTTTTAAGTAGCGCAGATATTTTTCTGTATTTTTATACATAATCACATAAAATGTGAAGCGAATGATACAAATGGATATAGATTTTATTACGTTTTTACTGCTTAACTTTTTCTGAAGTGAAACTTCTTTAGGTGCATTGAGAGTTAAATTTCAGGGTCGCGTCACGGCAATAGCGTCATAATGAGGCTGGGACGATTTTGGATTTTAACAGACGGACGGAGAGAGCTATCGGATAGATCGCCAGAGAGAAAGAGACAAAAATAGTAAGCGTGCTATACTCTATTGCTGAAGAGAGTTTTCTTTCTCCTCTTTGTGCTACATTCGTTCTTATTTAGTTTTTGAATTAGTTTCTGAATTATTTTATAACTTACGTTATTTTAGACCGTTTTCTGTCTTTGCCCTCCGATAAAGAAGGCTTCCGATAATCCGAAAAAAAAAATAATTACACGATCGGAAAGAGGAATGAGTTTTCTTTCTAAAGAAACCTTCATTTTTGAATTAGCTGCATTTCCCGATTTTTCATAAATAAAAATCGACAACCCTTTTCTCCGGAAAATTCGGATGAATTTCAGAATGGGGAGCTTATCTCAGCTCGCATCTAAAAAGCTATGGAATATTTCGACTTAAAAAATATATACTGTTATGGACAAACTGCTCGGCTTTCGTTTAAAAAAAATCAAGCGTCTAGGATAATTTTTTGATCAGCTAAAAAAATTAATTAGTAAAACCCGAACGAAAATAATTTGAAACTTCCGAAGACAGAAGAAGTTATTTTTCGACTAGCTTCACGTGACACCAAAATGAAGAACCAGTGAGGGAATAATTCTTTTCTCCTGAGAGCGTGTGGGTGGAGGTCCGAAAAAAAATAAACACCCTTCTGTTTTTTTTTTGTTTTTTTTTTTAAGTGAAACTTTTTAATACTATGCCTCAATCCTTTGACTACCTACAACATCTCACTTTTGATCTGTTTTCAAATGTTATCTTTAATTTTAGTCTTTAATTTTTATCTCGGACTACTTATTTGACAATCAAACAGATTTTAATCAATCTCGCCAAAGAAGTTTCACTTCTGACACGTGTAGTCTGTACACACGCACTTTCTTTTTGTAAGTAATGGCGGTAAAATTTTTATCTTCGAGTGATTGAATCGGAAATATTACAGAGTCAGTGAGTCAGGGATCGGAGTAACTATATTGAAGCACCGTTTGTACGTTTTTCAATGGACTAGGGGAGGGGGAGAAACATATGAACGAAATTCTCAAAAGTACGTACATTTTCGTAATAACAAACAATAAAAAGCCAGATTTAAATTAAAATACTGCATCTTATGTATTACTGCATGAAATTAAAATACAAAATAGGTACACTAATAGTACGGAACTTCACAATGAGGTCGCTGTGACTTCCCTGTGAGTCACATAGTTCGCAGTCACATTGGTGACCATAAGTAACGTCAACTGGAAGTCACAGTGTGACTTGCCAGGGACAATAGCTTGTGACTTTTTTGTGACGTCAACGTGACGGATCGTTTGTGATGTCTTGCCAGATCTTCCGACTTTTCGTAATTTTTGCTATTTTTGAAAGCAACATGCGACTCAATTTTATGACTTTACGATATTGCTCCTTCTTGCTACATTTTTTATGATTTTGTGAACTTTAAGTAATTTTGCGAATTTCTCAAAAAAAAAAAAAAAGTTTCTTTTCCGTTTTAAATCAGTGGAACATTTAAGTCACAGTGCTGTGAATGTGACGGCTCTGTAACGTAGCATTGAAGTCACAATGTCGTGCTCAACCACTCAAGAGTGCCCCTCTAGTCAACTCCACTCCAGCCAACCACTCCAGTGTGACTTCATGGAGACGCCACGTTGTGACGTTGCCGCAGAATGACATTAGACAGTCAAGGCGACTTATTTCTGACTCATTCGCGACGTCACGTGACGGTCTTGTGCGTCGCAGTAACTTCACACTTAAGTCACGGTGCTATTACGGTATGTAATACAATGTTTTATTCTGAATTTAATGAACAGCTCGTACTTGTATTCATATTCGTTCCGCATGTACAAAATATTTTGCTATTTTCCGCTGTATGGCTGTGTGGGAATGTACAGAAAAAAGTTCATTGTACGTAGTTAAAAGTGCTTGTTTAACATTATCAATTAAATCGCCTGATATTAGATATTCTTGCATGAAACTAAAACCTTGTTGGAAAGTTTGTTGAAAATTTGAATCACACAGTTTTTCTCCACTTCATTTCTAAAAAATATTATATAAATGAAGTTTTCGATTTCAGAAAAACGTATAAATTAAATTATTTAACATTAAGAGCCAATGAATTTCGCTGGGAATATACAAGAAAAACGTATAAACAGTACTCCACTGAATACAGTAGGATCGCAGGTACCTGGCGGACCTAAAAATATGTCCTTTTTTCGTTTGTCAATATTTCGCCTAGCCAAAACCACTGAAGCTAATTATACGAAATTTCACTTATATCCCAAACCTTCCTTCCTTTTACTTCGTACAAGGAAGTAAAAATAATTTAGAACAGGCCATGCGTATAATAAACTGCTGATTTAAAAAAAGTTTTTTTTTTCTTTCGTCTTATAATTTCGACAGGAACTATACGTACAGTCGTTACCGCAAAGCTAGCCAACATGTGCTCACGGCCGCTTAAAGGTCTAAATTTGTAAAAGTAAATTTGTGGATTTTAACAGATCCATCCAGATCTTAATACGAAAATTTCAACATCTCCTTTACTTCGTACAACATCTCCTTTACTTCGTACAGTCAACTCCTGATAACTGGAAGTCCAAGGAAGTATAGTAGACTCCCTCTCAACCGGCTTCCATTTAACCGGATCTCCACTTTAACCAGCAGTGTTTGGTTTAAATACAAATAAATAAATAAGCTTACAAAAATACAAAAAATTGAAAATTTCCGACAATGACTGACACCGACCTCCGTAATATCACATACAGATGGAGCAGAAGCACGAGAAAAAGCCTTTACGGTATGCAAAACAGTCAGTATCGACTTCCACCATCAATGTGATGCTTTAAAAAAAATGTGTGGTAAATTGTGAAACTTTCAATATTCAGAAGAAAATGACTGGAGTTTTTAAAACTTTTGTCCTAATAGTATACACAGCTTTTATTATAAATCAACGCATTAATTATAATGGAGGACGCAACATCTCCTTTACTTCGTACAGCCAACTCCTGATAACTGGAAGTCCAAGGAAGTATAGTAGACTCCCTCTCAACCGGCTTCCGTTTAACCGGATCTCCACTTTAACCAGCAGTGTTTGGTTTAAATACAAATAAATAAATAAGCTTACAAAAATACAAAAAATTGAAAATTTCCGACAATGACTGACACCGACCTCCTTAATATCACATACAGATGGAGCAGAAGCACGAGAAAAAGCCTTTACGGTATGCAAAACAGTCAGTATGGACTTCCACCATCAATGTGATGCTTTAAAAAAAATGTGTGGTAAATTGTGGAACTTTCAATATTCAGAAGAAAATGACTGGAGTTTTTAAAACTTTTGTCCTAATAGTATACACAGCTTTTATAATAAATCAACGCATTAATTATAATGGAGGACGCAACATCTCCTTTACTTCGTACAGCCAACTCCTGATAACTGGAAGTCCAAGGAAGTATAGTAGACTCCCTCTCAACCGGCTTCCGTTTAACCGGATCTCCACTTTAACCAGCAGTGTTTGGTTTAAATACAAATAAATAAATAAGCTTACAAAAATACAAAAAATTGAAAATTTCCGACAATGACTGACACCGACCTCCTTAATATCACATACAGATGGAGCAGAAGCACGAGAAAAAGCCTTTACGGTATGCAAAACAGTCAGTATGGATTTCCACCATCAATGTGATGCTTTAAAAAAAATGTGTGGTAAATTGTGGAACTTTCAATATTCAGAAGAAAATGACTGGAGTTTTTAAAACTTTTGTCCTAATAGTATACACAGCTTTTATAATAAATCAACGCATTAATTATAATGGAGGACGCAACATCTCCTTTACTTCGTACAGCCAACTCCTGATAACTGGAAGTCCAAGGAAGTATAGTAGACTCCCTCTCAACCGGCTTCCGTTTAACCGGATCTCCACTTTAACCAGCAGTGTTTGGTTTAAATACAAATAAATAAATAAGCTTACAAAAATACAAAAAATTGAAAATTTCCGACAATGACTGACACCGACCTCCTTAATATCACATACAGATGGAGCAGAAGCACGAGAAAAAGCCTTTACGGTATGCAAAACAGTCAGTATGGACTTCCACCATCAATGTGATGCTTTAAAAAAAATGTGTGGTAAATTGTGGAACTTTCAATATTCAGAAGAAAATGACTGGAGTTTTTAAAACTTTTGTCCTAATAGTATACACAGCTTTTATAATAAATCAACGCATTAATTATAATGGAGTTCCATCAATTGATTATATATTGTTTTCATTCTCCGTTTTAACCGGAGTTTCGCTTAACCGGATTGCCTGCAGTCCAATTTAGGGGGGTTAAGAGGGAGTCTACGTAGTCAAATAATTTGAGTTATCAGAAGTTCGTGTTATCTGTCTCCCGCTTTACATGCAAAAATTTAAACTATATCCTTTTAATAGAGGTTAATCGATATTGTACTATTATTATAGTTTAAGAAAAATTAGTTTTTATTTTAACTGTTGAAAATAGGGACGAATTATGCACGAAAAGTTTCTTCCCACATTCTCGAACCTGGTGCCCCACCACGATTTTACCGAAAAGCTTACCGTACCGGATAAATCAAGCCTTCTCGGTTCATGACGTCACAATCCGAGAAATCTTCTATGTGTGCTACAACGAAGCGGCCGAAATCCGTCCGATGTCGAATTCCTTAACGGAAATACCACTGCTTTTTCACGACGCATTAGCTCCACGCGAAATCTGCTTTTCGGTAGCGGATAGTAGAAGAGGAAATGGGCGTTACAGGTATACTGTGTGTATCATCGAGAAATAAGCACTCCACAAAAGGTACCCCTTTCTTCGGCAAGTTCGAGTTTCCCTCCCTGTCAGAAAATACACCCCTTCCTTGATCGATGTACTCCAACCCCTCGGAAATTCTGAAGACAATGCCCTCATTTGAGAAAATGTAGCAAAGGTAGAGAAAGGAGTGTGTTGTGATTGGCTGATCGGTCCCAGTTCCGACATTGCTGGTTAGCACATATAAAAATTCTCTCTTCTTTTACCCGCTATATTCGTGGTAGCACCGACTGGATGATCGCAGCTATTTATACGAAGAATTTGTCCATCCGTGAGGGAGAACTATCCGTGACTAATACTCTCCGATAGCATCGTGGTCGGGCCCCATTGATATGGAAGGTATATTTTTCTCCCGCAAAACAAGCTGAATGGTAACCAATACGCAGTTTAGAGTAAGAAAAAACCTAACCCTATTTTTTTTCGTTTTTATTCTTATTCTATGGCTTCTAAGCTTCAAATGAAATTAAAACTTTCACGGAAACTTCGACATAAAGGAGGAGACTTCGAGATACAGGGATGATTTTGTGTTAACCTTTTACTGTCCAATATTCGCAATTGGGAACATCAAATTGAAATTTATTGAAAAACTAAATATTATCAAAATTGAATTGAAACAATTAGCAGATAAAATTAAAAGATGACTTGATTTTTGGAAATAGAAGTCGCATTTCTATCATTAGTGGGAAACTGGACAACAAAAATCACAAAAATAGCCATTTTCATAAATTTTTACAGAGCCTATCTTGATACACACACACACACCATTCTACAAACTTGATTCATATCGTTACTTAAATTTATAAAAATAAATCTTTCATTAATTCTTAATAGTTTACTTATTATTGAAACTATCCATTACTACATTCTGTATTTGAAACCAATGCAAAAGTATAGTCATAAAGACCCATGATCCCATTTGTGTTCCAAACCCATGCTCCAAAATTGTATACAACAACCCCCCCCCCCCTTTTAAATAACTAATATCCTTTAATGAACGCATTAGAAGACAAAATATGCAAAAAATAATTAAAAATAATTAAAAAAAAAACTTAATATGTCTGATCTGAATTTGTTCTAGGTTAACAAAATTAAAATTGTTTTCGTATTTCATGAAAACTTCCAGATAAACAAATATACGAGTTATGAAAAACTTCGAGTTATCGCAGGTTCACAGCACTAGAAGGATAAAAAAAAAAATCCTCAAAGAAAAAGCAACCGAATCTAAAAAGCCATATGATTTTAAAAACCAGGATTAACTACTCATTAAAGAATCGTGTATTCCATTGGATGCTAATGCATTTCTTGAAAAACCTCCATCTTTTCTCCGTAACTGCGTATTTTTTTAAAATGCTTCAAACATTTAACTGCAATTATCTTTTCCAAGTAATGTTCCTGAATTTCTCGGGAATAGTACCGCTTCTTGTAATTAGGAAAATACGCGGCGTGTTCCGAGTTCCTTGGAAACAACATATCAACGTGAAATATTCTCGCGTCCGAGTAACTGACTTATAATTGAAAATAGACGAACTGGAACCAGGAGAATTAAAAATAGCGAACCCACTGAAACTGTACAATGGAATGTAAAATGCTGAAATTATTTCGGTACTAGAAGATAAAGGGTGATTCCACGGTAACACATGCTGCATTTTTTTTTTAATTCGCATTTTTAAACATGCCGTAATAATAAAAGTTGTATTTATTTTCTTTCAACAAAATTTTCATGCCGATTACATTTTGTTTTCAATAAATTATCAAAAATCTTATAAGTAATTCATTTTTTGTAATATATATTAAAATTCCTTGGTAACTCATGCTACCAAAAAAAAAGAAAGAAAGAAAGAAATATGGACAGAAAAGTCAGAGTTGCATTTTTGCTAAAATTCTACTACTTAAGTGCTATAATCTTTATGAGATGTTGTATGTACCTTTCTTATCACAAAACATCATAGTATCATCATAATATCAAAATGCCACAAAATATCATAATGCATACTCTTACCACAAAACATCATAATTTATAAACAAAACATTAGTTTTGTTTATAAATTTGGTTATTAAATTAAAATATACAAAGTGTTTGGTAACTCATGCTAGACAACTGGGCAACTCATGCAACAGCATAGATGCCTGACTTTGAAGTGTTGCCATTCTTACAAAACGAAACTTATACACAAAATGTACTGTTGCCAACACAAGTACAACAATTCGGAATAATTTTTCATACAATTTATTAAAAAATATTTATTTTTTTTTTATGGTCATGTCCATGTTCATAAGGAATTGCCCTAAAGTGCGTTGTAGAGGCAGTTACAACAGGAGCTAGAAAAGACATTGGACAGAAATATGTCTACACTCAATTTATAGTGCATCTTCGTCCACTTAAAATGAATAACTTAACATACTCAGTATTTATTATATACCGAAGTCGAATTTCATGCTCTTCTGGAAACGCGTGGAAACTTTTCGTATTCGAACGATTTCCCTTTTTGGGAACAGTCCTTCTTACATCAATGCTTCATGCAGAGCAAATCCTATTATTTGTGAAAAAAAAAGAATGGGTTATCTGGAAAAACTATTTCAAACGAATTGGAATCACTATTTCCTATTCACAGTCTGATAACCGTTACTTCAGTATGACGTCAATGTTAATTGTGGCACCTAGTTTGGTCACGCACATGATTAGCCTTTTTAATCTCGGAGAAGGAAATGGTAAAAGCTAAAAATCGTTTGAAAATTGCCTGAATCTCGTACACTCAGTTAACCGAAGGTTCGATTGTGTGACGTCATATTGACGTCAACCGAACCCAGCAAGGACATTTGATTGGATGATGTCCCTCGGATGAGTTCCGTGTGACGTCAGGCAACCAAACGTTCGGTTAATCGAATATGCGATATTAGACCCCTAGGGAACGGGTGAATTTCCAGATTTTTAAAGCAGCGCAGATTGTTTTCTATATTTTTTTACATAATTCTGAAAAATTTCATGGCTATCGTACGAACGGTGTGAATTTTAATATTTCGCATTGTGAAAAAGATACGAGGATGTGCCAAAAAAATAATAATAATAATTTTTGAAATCAAAATTCTAATAGTGCGGAAAAGCTTCTCTCTGGGTTCAATATAAACGTTGTAAAATATTATTGAGATTGGATAATATCTTCTGCCACCGCATTGGGCTTGAATTTTCGGAATTCGGGTAAAAATAGACACTTTTTCATTGGACGAAAAAACATAATATTTTAAAGATTTTGTTATTCTAACAGGGCGAGAAATGAGTCCACTGGGTTTAATAAGGTATGCTTAAATTATTTTTTCGATCAAATACTATCTTTTGCCTTAGCATCGCACTTAAAATTTTGCAATTTTTGACACAAAAAATGCATTTTTTCGTGTGTTATAGAAAGGCGATGAAACTTGCAGAATAAAGAGTGCAAACACTTAATATATTTTTTAATTATCATGATAAAAAGTTATTTGCTTGAGAATTATTAAATAATTGCTAATTACCACAGTGTTATTTTTTTGTGAAGGCAAAGCTCACTAGTGCTACCTTACAAAGGGAGAAGTGCCTCTGACGGAAGATATTGTTTCTCACAGAACAATACTTTTGAAATGCAATGCAAAGCAATACTATGTGGTAACTATAAAATGTTGTATCATACCGATGTGAAAAGAGTACTTACAGTTAATCTAGTGGGAGAGGGGGGGGGGAATATCCTTGTGTTCAAATCAAGCATAAAGAAAAAAAAAATGCGGATGTGATGAAGTTGTCTATCATTTTAAACCCTGTCCTTATACAATTGTGCAGGTGATCTACATTGTGACGTCATAAATAAAGAGATGGAGCCTTTTTGCTCACAAAAACACTTTATTGGCGGCACATACAAAAAAAAAAACATAAAATGGAATTGGAAATTTACACAGTCAGATGGCGGGTTCGGGCAAAATTCTAGACATACCGGCCTAAAATCAGAGGAAAGCACCTCTGCACTTGTCGTTGTCTGAAACCGATCGCCTCTCTCTTGAGCTGCTCATATCGGCAACTGGGCTGGAATCTCAAGTGGATTTCGATCACGTGGATACTTGAAGTAAGCGTTCGAAAGTTGTGAGATACCTCCTGTCGCTATAGTGTCTAATTCTGAAGAGCCCTTGAAACACTCGGGGCACATTAGCACACATGCATTTGCTAATTAACAGCACAACATATATGAAAGATCTATAGCTTCTCTTCGAAGACTTTATGATACCGCCCAGATCAAAGGTTATTGGAATGATTCAAGTATTAAGGGGTAACAAAAAGGGAGGATCACAGATATATATCTATCAATACTCATTGTTCGCAATTATTTGGACACGTTACAAGATCCTCTCAAAAAGTTATCGAATGCAAGTCGTATTTCCTAAGTCGATTTCATATACTATATCATAGAAAAAGCGATGCAGTGAGTTCTAGAAAAATGAAAATTTGAAATTTAACAATTTTGATTAAAGTCTCAAACGCGGTCATTTGACTTCACTACTATGTTCAGCGTTAATAAACTGTTAGCGTATTGCAGTGAAAACTCAAATTCAGTAAACGTAATTTTTATTTCTTATTTGTAACATATTCTTTACGTACGAGAAAATACCTTCGATAAACATAACCGTGTTCAAATTTTCAAAGTTTTCTTTTATTTTATTTACTTTGTATTTGAAAAGAAAATAGAAAACAAAAAGGAGCTTGTACTCTCGGAAATAACCGAGATTATTAGGGGTTGAACTTGATCTAATCTCTCAGATTTATTTGAAAGAATCGGAGTTAAGAGATCTCTTTCCTCTGAAATTTAAGAGACATTTGTTTACGTTCTTACGTATTTCGAGAAAACACAAGTACCTTTTGTTAGAAAAGTTTAGAGAATTTTCTCAGTTTAGTAGATCTATTCAGAGAAAAATTGAGTGCATTTTCTTAGCGGAAGAAATCTGATCAAATAATTGCCTTCGTAAGAAAAGTATAGGAATTCTTTTTAAAATTTCTTATATAGTAAAACTTCTATGAGCGTCCACCTCTATTAAGCGACTCCCTTCTCCAACGACCAATTTTTAAAAGCAGCAATTTCTTACCCTATCTACTTAATGTTAAAGGTCTCTAGAAGAGACCACACAAACTTCTATGAGTGACCGGTCCCGATTCGACAGGTTTGAAATAACTGCAAGCAAATGCAGTATTCCAAACCTGTCGCTATACTGCATATGGACAGCAGGTACAAGTACACGTTAGCAGTTAGCAGTTACTTTTGCTGTGGGAAACCCGAAAAGCAAATTTTAAAGCATAAGGATTTTCATAAATGCAAATTCAGAATACGTGAAGGTTATCAGGATAAGTGTTCTTTTGTCTGATTTAAGAAGTAAAATAGAGAGAGAAGTAAAAGAAAAATGAATGAAACAATCCGGAATTTCCAAATATTTCATTAAATTTTAAAAATATCTAAATAATAAAAGCCCTGGGTGTCACAACTCCGGGATCGAACGTGTGACGATCGCTCTCGGGGCATCTGAGGCCATGTTCAAATTTTGATATAAACGACATTTTCATCTCTAACTAAAAGCAAAAACGTTTTATGCAGTTCAACAGATCTCTAAAAAAGTAGCCTTTTTTTTAACTTGCAGCTACTTTAAATATCTAGCAAGATATCACGCCTTGAAAAAGTAACAACATAAACAGAAGCGACGCGGTTCATTCCTTGATTCTTTGAAAAAAAAATCACGGAACATAATCTCTCGCGTAGATCGATTAGATGACATCATAGAGACTGGCAAAAATACTTCTTTCGCGTGACAGGCAATGCAAGAACAGTTGTATTTAATATTTAAGTTTTATTTAACTCAAACCTTTTGATAGATTTTTTCGCAAATTTATTCAGAATTTTTAAAATTTTGTTTGCACAACACATAAACACCTATTTGTAGGAATTAGCCGACAAGCCGTCCAGCATCGCTGGATCGTGCAAATTTGCTTCAAAAAATGCCTACTAGTAAGGTAGACTTCGTGCCTCTGTTAACGGTGTCAGTCTAACGACTATGTCTACGATTTTATTTTTTAAAAATTGGAGCCATGTTTCAACAACTCAACTCTAAACTTCAGAGTTTGTTTCTGTTGAATCTAATATCTTAAGAAAACAGAAAGAAATTCTAGAGTTCAGACGTGAGTTTGTTTGGCGATTCCTTTTTGTTTCTATTAGACTACTTATTTACACATAATGCACCGAAGATCGTTTTTTTTTTTTTTTAAATAGACCGCAATTTGTTCAATGATGAATAATAAGTTATTTGTTAGTTTGTTTGTGATTTAGAAAAAGCTACACGACAGCTATGTGCCTTAAAAGGGTATGACTTGGGTGGAAGACTTTTTATAAAAGACTATAACGCGTATTCAAGTTACGTATGAATAAAACCGCCCAAAACTGGAGACCGTTAGATCGATAGCTGCATGAAAGATTAGAAATCTAGACCTGCACACTTCAGCTATCTCTGTGTTCCATGATGAATAATAAGTGTTGGCGACTATCAGATTATCAATTAATAATGCGACAAGAAGATTTTGGAAGAAAAATATTGTAATTCATTTAAACATGATTATCAAGTTAGTTATTTAAAAACATACAGCAAAAACCTTTTGAAAATTAAATAATTTTGTAATTTATTCTCATCTTGCAAGAAACAGCTTTTGAAAAAAAAAAATCGGACCTGACAAATGGTTTTGTTTACAGGTAAATAGTCGTGTAAAACAAAATAAAATTTAGTATTTTACGCAGGTGTACTGTACATTTCAACTCCAGACATATTCAAATAAAGTTTGGTTTTGAAAATGTTATGCGTGTAACGGAAGTTGTCCACATTGGTTTAACAAAAAGTACAGAGTTCCCAAGAATCGTTCGCCACTTTAACCCCCCTTTTAAGGCTAGTTCCCGTCAAAATCACGGGCTAAGCTTTCTGCTTCAATTTATCGTGCCCGTTACATTTCCGGGAAATGTGTTCAAATTTTATGCGCCAGAAAGATAACAGCAATTCAATTGTTATGCGCGGATTTTTTTATGCCTCATTTTACACAACAGATGGCAGTACCAGACTATTTTAAACATTATTCGGAGATAGTTTATTTTTAAATAGAGAGTAGCAGTACTCAAATACGCATATTTGTGATATGCTCTGTGCAATCTTATCTACCTTTTTTTACTGATGTTCAAAGAAAATTTCACAAATATTTCTTTCTTTCACAAAGCAAGATTAATAAAATTATCTTTTAGTGTTTAAAACATATATTTTTAATGATTCCCCGCTTACTACAAAACACACAGTATGAGAGAAATTTCCTATTTCAGATTTGCGAATAATAATTGAGTTTTTGAAAAATGTACAACTTGACAGAAATATGGAAAGTCATATTTATACGTAGCCTAATTCATATTCTATGATAAGCAATTTTTAATATACGCAACCAACTTAGGAAATTTATCCCTTATTCGAATACTTTTTTTGGAGGGTGTACATTTTAACCCTATTGTGTTAAGAATATTCTTAAATTAAATTTTATAAAGTGTCCCACAATAATTCTCGGATACCCTGTATATAAAGTTTTACAGCAACAAAAATGAATACTCAACATCAAATATTACCATTTTAATTCCCTCTGTGTTATACGTTTTACAGAAAACCCGACAAACTATTAGCGAAAACAAATTAATAAAACTGTCTTACACTGGAGAACTTTTTTTGAGTAACTGCGGAAGATAAAGTGTGAAAGAGAAACTTCAACGAGAATCCAATAACCGATATTGAGCGACGAGAAATCGATAACAAGCCAAACAGAAAACGAAAGGGGGCGAATTAAATGAAATTCGTTAGAATGATAGGCAGCTACTCAACTTGTCTCTTTTCGCCGCAAGCATTCCCATCTTCTGTAATTTTTGCTGCAGCCCTTCAGCGAGATAGTCCTCGTTCCACGTTTATGAAGAAAGCCTTGAGCCTGCTCAGCCTCCCACAGCATATATGAGATCTGTTAACCCTCAATGTTCAAGTCACGTGGATAGTTGTAGATTAAAATGTTTCAAAGTTTATTTTCAAAAATCTTGAAAATCACAAAACACATTTTTTTTCTACAGCACATATGGGCAAGAGCCGGTCAGCGGGCCGGATGTGGCCCTCCACGGCTTCTGATCCAGTCGGCGGAACACATCAAAACCCATATAAACCACTCAAAATCCCATATAAATCCCAATTATATGGCCCGCAACTTTTCAAAGGCTATCCATACCCGTTCTAAAGCAAGTGGTAACGTCAACAACAAGTAGTGAACTCTCACTGCATTGTAACATGGTAATCTTTCTTGGATAGTGCAGGGTATTCCCATCATAAGCGTAAAGTTTTCAAAATTATTGGGGGGGCCGGGCCCCATAACCACATATATTCACGTCAGTGGCGTAGCGAATGGGGGGCTAGGGGGGTGATAGCCCCCCATGAGGAATTTTTAACCACACAAAATATATATTCTTCACTCCCTTATCATACACCCGTACCGTAAACATATATGTGAGTTGCAGAAGTCGTAACCCCCCCTATGAAAAACATCTGAACTTTTCTTCATTTCATACTTTACATTGCATAATCTGATTTTAATTAACCAGAGCCTGGCGAGGGCAGCTTATACCCAGCATACACACAGGTTCTCTGAACGTCTATTAACGTTCAGAAAACGTCTTCTGAACGCTAACAGACGTTCAGAGAACCTGTGTGTGTTTGCTGGGTAGTAACATTGTGTTACGTGGCGTCACAATGAATAATACTACATCATGATTGAAATCGAAAGAAAAATTTTTAAAAGTACAAGTAAAGGTTTTTTTTAAACGTTTCTAAATGGCATGAAATACTTTTTTATGTTAGTATAAATTAGTTTTCTTCTAGTGGTAAATTATTGGGTGGGCTCAGCCTCTATTCACAATTTATTGGGGGGGCTCGAGCCCCACGGGCCCATATAACTCTACGCCTATGATTCCCATGTAGACAACAGCACTTTACACAGCCGAAAACTCTGTATTCCAAATTTCCCGACTATCCCATAATATCCTCCTCTCCTCTACAAATAACAATTGCAGAAATTGCCAACTTAATTGAAAGTTTTCTTTTTCTCATAGAGATTCATTTATAATAACGAATTCATATTCAGAGAGTACGAATTCATTTTAATCGGAAGACTAGTCGGTCTTCGAACCTTTATCACCAAGTGACATCCAAAGCACAATATTTATCTTCGTTCTCAAACAATGGAAGCAGCTGAAAAAGTACGTAACAATTAGCTGTCTCCGTTAAATGCAAACATGCTATTTGACATTTACAATACCCAATTCATTACGCATATCAGTTCGCACTAGAACTAAAAAAGAGCTGATCTCAGAGAATAATCATTGAGAATCATACTAATGAACAAAAATAGTGCAATATCGATCTCTATATTGAGCAAAAGCGTCTCGTTCGGCGCAACTATAAATAGAAACCAGGGTTTCCAAATCTTATTCGCCTTCCTCTTGCGGGATATACTCACATTTCGAATTTCTTCTTTATTTTAGGCGAATAACATAACGGTAGGAGAAAAACTGATAAATTCTCAAAACTTTTTCTGCGCTATCTGTTTTTATCGGATGAATTTTGTGGATGCATCATCTAGTTCTCTACTTTGTAGGATGTTGTATATTCAATAGTTTTTCACTCTCGAAAATAATGTAACTCTGCTTGAAAGTAGTTTTGATTAAAATTTGAAAAAAAAAATGCTAGAGGTATAAAGCAGAGGGGTTTTTTTAGAAGAGGAGAATTTTTTGAAATAGAAAAAAAAAAGAGTAAGTAAACAAAACACGAAAACATTTTTAAATGGAAAATTCAGCTCAAAATACACTGAAAGAAATCCAGAATGGTAATAGAAATGTGCTGGCAAATGAAATGCATTATTTCAGTATATACGGGGTGGCTCCATAATGATCAGGACATACTTTAAGGGGTTGTTGAACTAGGGGATATAATCCCGCACTGTTTTTCGTTTCGCGGGATTTGCGAAATTGAGATTTGTTGATCCCGCGGGATCCTATTTCAAACTAAAAATTGATTTCGATAGAGAAATGTAGGAAAAAATAAGATAAGTTCTATGAATAATAATACTTTATCTTATTTGAAAATTAATACAATACCTTACCTAAATATGAAAATTATTGTTATGATATTGTTACGAATTTTCGGGGCAACCCGCTGCTCTGGGACTTAAAATGGTTTAAAATTCGTATTCTACGCTTCAAATAGATAAATTTTGCTTTTTGTTGCATCAAAATCGGCCAATTAGAGCCGGAGATACGGAGGTTTCGCTTTCCCATATGTTTTTCTATGGGCTTCTAGAAATCTCGAGAAATATTAGTCCTAGAGCTTAGATCTCTTCACTTTTGAGGACTTATTTTTGGCGCCAAATTTGGCGATATTCCGCCAAAAGTCGCCAAGCTTGGCGACTTTTTGGTCATTTGGCGCGATTTTCCCAATGGGGCCTGGAAGTTGTTTTTCCTGCATTAAAAACGCATAATAACCTAACATTTCTCTTCTATGACGTAATCAAAATTCACGCTTTATGTAGAACCCTCGAGAAATTGACTTTTCTGGAAACCTCTTGTACCTCCTGCGTCGGCTATTTATAGAAGCGGGCATCGCCCCGAAGTCAGTCAGTGCGAGTTGAACATTCAATGTGTGAAGAGCTCTGAGTACGCTTGTTTTGTGCGAACTGATAGTGCTATAGAAGCTGTGTTTTAGCTTGCTTTGTGAAGCTGTTTTTAAAGAGCTGTGTGTAAATTCTTCATCGCTGAGTCTTGAGAGACTGTTATTGTTATTTCTCGTATATTTTCACGGAATTTTTGCCTGTAAAAGTGACTTATTTTGTGTGAGAAATACAGCATTTGTGAGAGCTTCTGATCTAAGCGAACTGTTAAAAGCACGTTACTGCTAGATCGTGCTTGTGTATTGTGTACAGCTGATTGTTCTACGAAGTTCTAGAAGCAATAAAGTTCGTGTTCCATCCTGACAAGTGACTTTTTACTTGAACTTTTTACACCAACAGGACTTTAGAACGACGAACCCCAGGAGTAGCAGAGTAATTCCGCAACAATATTCATAACACCGGTCAACAAAGAAAAATATTTTTTAGGGGGTTTCTGTTCTCATGCTTAAATTCTGATTCTAGACATTGAAAAACACTTAAATTTTCGTTTTTAGTTCTTAAAGTTTGCTTTTCTCTGATTTACGTCGATAAGTATACTGAAGAGCGATGACTTTACAAAACTTGCTTATTAATGCTCGTGAAAAACGATCCTGGGAGAATTTTAAAGCAGTAGTTGATGGTATTCTAGGAAATCATAGAGCTGACAATTATGAAGAATTGATTGAAAGCATGCTGAAAAACTTCAAAAATTATGGGCTGCAGAATGTCTCACAAACTTCATATGCTACATTCTCATCTGGACGAATATAAAGATAACATGGGTCCCTACTTCGGCAGGTACCCATGGGCAGGTATCAAGGGCAGTACAACGAGAATATGGTGGGACATTGCATTTGGGGTTTAATACGAGAGAGCTCATACGAACATAAAAGAAATACGATAAATATTCACTTTTAGACATTAATTTCTTATTATTTTACATTTATATGTTATTGTTTATCACAAACTTTGAATAAAAAAGACTTTTATATCCAGAAAAGACTTTTCTGATCATAATTTAGAGTGGAATTGTGATTTTTGCTAAAAAATTGAAAAATTGCTTTAATTTCTACAAAAGCAAACTTTTATTAATATATATATATATATATATATATATATATATATATATATATATATATTTCCCTTAGTTTTGGCGTAGGAAAAACTAAAATTTAACATGTAGAAGTCAGACCCAAAAAGCGTGTTGACCGGTGTAATAATATACTGTTATTTCTTAGTTGCTAAAAAAGAAGAATATAAAAAAGACAACGTAAAGAAGCACACGCATTCGTCTTCCTAGTCTTCATTTAATTTTGATAGAGAATACAAAAGCGATTACCAACAGATTTTTTTTTTCTTTGTGTGAAATCCTGAAGGAGCCATACATTTTTTAGTGGTTAACTGAAGTTCTCCTTTTAAAGACATCACTAGCAGGGTTGGCCATATGGTTGTTTATGGAGGGGAGGAGGACAAGTCCCAGAAAGATACAATATTTGCTGTTTAACCCATTTGTGCCTGGATATTTTTGCGACTTTCTTCAAATTTTACTGATAATGGAAATAATAGATAAATTTCTGATGTCAAATTCTTGAACAAGGGACGATTTCTTTTAAAATCATTATGCATAAAAATCGATTTATCAACATCCTACTTGGTCATGTTAAAATATTTTGTAGAGTTGAGGCTCAATACTCATGAATAAAGGCTAGGAAAAACAAATAACGTTTTCGACTAATAGTGAAAATGCCGTCCCAAAAAAGGGACACTAGGCATAAATGGGTTAAACACTCCTGCGTTATACCGGTACGTAAATGATAACAATATGAGAGCTGGGGGGGGTGGGGGCTAAGGTGCCTACCTGCCAATAGGTATAAGCGACCAAGATCACTGGTTCTTATTCTTCATTTTATGCAAAAATGTTTCCCCGATGGATGATCGGGAAATAGACGTGAAATTGTAATAAAAATAATTTACTTCTAGTCCCGCAGACATTTGTGCGGGATCCCACGGGATCCGGATTGCATTCCCTAGATAGAACACAGATATGGATTCAGAACAAAGGCGGATCCAGGAGGAGGGTGCGAGGGGCGCGCCCCCCCCCTCCATGAAAAATATATTTACACTAGATAAATGGGGCTTTCACTAATATTAAGTGGGCTTTAAAGTAGATAAAATGAGTATTCACGATTCGCGCCCCCTGCGAAAAAGAGTTTCTGGATCCGCCCTTGATTCAGAATATCCCATAGGAATGTGGGGCCGGAAACCTCATGTAGCGGTTAATATTCACTTAGGAGGAAGTGTTGAAAGATTAGTAAACTTTCTGGTCATGATCCGTAGAAAACTAGTTTTTTTTTTTTTTTTTTTTTTTTTTTTTTTTTTTTTACAGAAAGCACTTGACTAAAATAGATAGTTTAAAGAATTCTATTTCACTTTTGATAACATTTTTGAAACGCGGTCAAAAAATTTGACGAACACTTTAACACTTTTCTCAGTGTGAATGAAAACGACGTTTTCGACTATACTTTTCTATGTGATTCTGAATTCTCATTATAAGCCTTACCAACCCTTAACCTCTTCACACCTGACGGTAAAAATCCTGGTATTTTCATGCAACATTCCTTGGAATTCTAGAGCACCTCAGCTGCCCATTATTTCTAAGTGAAGTTCCGGTATTTTTTTACAGTGAATTTACAAAATCCTCTCTCAAATTTTAACAGTCGCGCCCCATGAATTCCCTTACTTCTACAGACTCCCTCCCAGGTATTTTATCATTCATTTCTGATCATTTCTGTGTAAGAGAGCTTAAATGTTCCACGTCTTTCGCCTAAGACAATAAATATGTTCACTTATCATTCATCAAATAGCTCGTAATGACGGTATTTGCAAAGCTATCCACCCAAAACAAAATGCGAGCTCCCAGTAAAATCCGTTCCTTTTATAGATTCCTACCAGGCGCCCTTTTCTTATTCTAGTCTGAACATTTCTACGCTCCATAACTCTCTTGAACCAGTTCGGAAGAATGGGAAGTATTTTTGGGGCTTCAATTTCTCCTTTTACCCAATATCTACCCTATTCGTGGGCTGCATTATTCTCGTACGGGCTGTCAACAATTTAATGGATCACTTGAACCAAAATTAAAATAAAATGAAATACAATGTTAAAAACATAGATATAGAAATTTATGTATTTATTTATTATTATTTTATGCATGTGTACTCTTTACAAAGAATTGTATTCTTTTTTGATAGTTGTATTTTATGTATTTATTTATTATTGTGATTACATATGTATTACTTTTATGGTAATTTTGCATTTTTATTTTGAGCGTTTTCAATAATGAACATTAAACTTTTGTAATTTTAACTTTTAATACCAAAAATTACTAATTTGTTCTGTGAAACATGAAATACACAGTTTCTTTTATTTTATGATATTATACATAAAAGTTCTTACAAGCACTATATGAAGCTACATGATTTATTTAAGTAGTGTCATTTAAGTTGCATTTATGATTCGTGTATTATATTTATTGTATTTTTGGATTTTGATTTTGAGCATTTTCAATAATTGACATAAAACTTTTTAAATTTTAACTTTTAATACCAAAAATTACTAATTTGTTCTGCGAAATATAAAATGAATAGTTTTGTTTTATTTTATTTTTTATTTTATATTATACATAAAATTTCTTAAAAGGACTATATGAACCTACATGATTTATTTAAATAGTGCCATTTAAGTTGCATTTTAGACTGGTAAATACATCACCTTGATCACATCACTAAAATTTCAGCCATTTGAAGATACATTTAATAAAGTAAAAAATTACTACCCTGAACTGTAAAATGTGAGGAAATAACTATTATAAACTACAAACGTCGCTCAACTATCTTGGAAGCTAAAAATAGACGAGTATCATTCCTTTAACAATTTACGATGACGGGTATTCTCAAACACTTGGCTTAAATTTTAACAGCCGCGCCCCATGAAATCCATTATTTGTATAGATTCCGTACCAGGAACTTTATCATTCATAATTTATCATCTCTATGCAAGAGAGCTTGAATATTCCACGTCTTTCGCCTTCCACAATAAAAATGTCCGCTTATCATTCATCAAATAGCTCGTAATGACGGTATTTGCAAAGCTCTCCACCCAAAACTGAATGCGAGCTACCAGTAAAATTCGTTCCTTTTATAGATTCGTTCCTTTTTCTTATTCTAGTCTGAACATTTCTATGCCCCGTAGCTCTCTTGAACCAGCTCGGAAGAATGGGAAGTATTTTTGGGGCTTCAATTTCTCCTTTTACCCAATATCTAGCCTGTGCGCGGGCTGCATTGTTCTGTTGCAAGATGTCAACAAATTAATCAATCGCTCGGACTAAAATTAAAACAGAACGAAATAAAATTGTTAAGAACATTGATATATAACAACATATTTACTTATTATTATTTATTAACTCATATCTTCTTTTAAACAGGGTGCTCTGAAAGGTGGTAACACGATTAAATTATTTATCTATTGGAGACTAGAAGTCAAAGCCCGTTTTGGGGGCAATTACAACGGGCACTAGAAAACGATTTGACGAAAATATGTCTACACTCAATATATTTCATCTTCGTCCACCTAAAATAAATAACTTCATATTCAATTTTTATTATAGACCGAAATCGAATTTTATGCCCTACTTGAAATGCACGGAAACTTTTCGTATTCCAACGATTTCACTTACTTGGAACAGCCCCTCTTACATCAATGCTTCATGTAGAAAAAATCATTTTATTTGTGTAAAAAAAAAAAAAGTGGGTTATCTGGAAGAACTCTTTCAAACGAGTTGGAATCACAATTTTCCTTTCAAAGTCTGATGGCCGTTACTTCCATATGACGTCAGTGTCATATACGGCACCTAGTTGATTAGCCTTTTTTTTTTTTTTATCTCTGGAGATGAAAAAAGCTAAACATCGTTTGAAAATTGGGAACGGATGGATTTCCAGATTTTTAAAGTAGCGCAGATTATTTCTTTATTTTTTACGTAATTCTCAAAATTTTCAAATTATGATTTCATTTCTGAATCATTTCATTCTGATTCATATCTGAAATTGTGGGGGGGCAATTACAATGGGCACTGGAAGAAACATTTGACGAAAATATGTCACTCAATATATTTCATCTTCGTCCACCTAATAAATTACTTCATATTCAATTTTTATTATAGACCCAAATCGTATTTCATGCTCTTCTGGAAACTCGCGGAAACTTTTGTCATTCGAACTATTTCGTTTTGTGTACACAGCCCGTCTTATATAAATGCTTCAGGCGGATGACCATTTTAATGGACAAAAACATTTTAAAGTACGTCATCTTGAAAACTGTTTAAAACGAACTGAAATCGCAACTTTCCCTTCAAAGCCTGATGACCGTGACTTCAAATATGACGTCATTGCCACTTTCAGAGCCTAATTTTCTCTCGCAAATGCTTCACATTATTTTACTCTCAGAAATAAAATAGTGCTGGAAAGAGCGAAAAATTGCTTTAAAATAAGGGAACGGGTGGATTTTCAGATTTTTAAAGAAGCGTGGATTGTTTTCTATATTTTTATACATATTTATGGAAAGTTTCAGTGGAATCGTACAAACGGTGTAGATGCTATTACGCTTTTTGTACTTTTTAATCTTTTGGAACTTTTATTAATCTTCTTGGAGTAATGACGGTAAAAGTTTGTCACAGATCTAGAAACCACTTTTGGCACATCCAGCTTTGTCAAAAATGAAATCTGTGTCACGTGATGGTTAAATGTAGTGACCGCTATCTTGCTGGTAGTTAAATCGAGCAATGCCCTTTTTTTAGCATTGCGCAGTCTATTCAGTTGTTCTTCTGTCAGTGCTGTTAAAAATATTCCCGACAATTTTCCAAATAATCGACAATCTTTACAGGAAATGATGAGTTAAAAACCAAAGGATTCTCGTGTAACTATGTCACCCTGAAATCAAATTTATTCTTCAGGATTTTGTCTGAATCATCAAATCACCAAATCGTCTGTGTCAAATCAACAGACTTTTGTGTCCTCACGTTGAGGACACCGCGCCTTAAGGGGACGGTGGACATTAAAGAGTCTTTTTTTATTTAATAAGATAGGATTATGAAATTTTGTATTTTAATATATTAAACTAAAAGCATTATAAATAACTGAAAAAATTGAAATACATTTAAAAAATATTAGTAATTAATTAAAAATTAATTAATTGTCTAATTTCGAAAAAATGGTGGACATTAAAGAGTCTTTTTTTATTTAATAAGATAGGATTATGAAATTTTGTATTTTAATATATTAAACTAAAAGCATTATAAATAACTGAAAAAATTAAAATACATTTAAAAAATATTAGTAATTAATTAAAAATTAATTAATTGTCTAATTTCGAAAAAATGCTCCATGCGTTCTAATTTTAACTTTTTTTTACTAATTTTGTTTTATAATAGCATAAAAATACATTTTCAAAAAGTCTGTGTATTAGTTTTTGAATCCACCGAGTAGTTAATTTTTTAGAAATATGTTCATGCATATATACCAAATTTTCCCGAAATTTTTCAGTTTTCGTAAATAAAAGTGAAATTTCATAATCAGAAATTTTGATTACATTTAAAAAGGATATGCAGATTTATTGTAATATATGAGAAGAATGCTTGTAGTAAATTTTGTACAATTCCGACCAAAATTAAGACGCATGGAGTATTTCGAAGGCAAGAAAATCACAAAAAATCTTGATTTGAAGAAAATCCAATTTAAAGTGTAATTTTCCACTTACCTTTAATACCGTCTCTTCTGAATAATTTTGTGATTTCACCTTAACAAAACATATTTATAAAATAATTTCATTCAAATATTCGCTTATTTTGTAAAACGTTCAGTAAAAATTGTCACGTGTTTATTTACGCGTTTGTTTGCCTTTTTGTAGACATTTAACTGTCACTTTAATTTTTTTCAAAACCTAATATCTTTTTTAAAAATTGTCATAGACATACGCGGTTTTTTCTCCATCGTTCAGCTTTAACTGTAGAATATTAGTATGTAAAAAAGAAAAAACACATTTTTTGGGCCAATTTTGATGATTTGGGTGTCCACTAGAGATGAGTTCGGGCTCATTTTCTGAAGCCCGAGCACACCCGAGCCCGAATAATATTATTTAAGTCGGAGCCCGAGCCCGATATTTCAGTTAAGATAAAAAAGATTTCTAATTACTTCATTGATAGAATACAATGAATTTTGCCTTTTGTGCAAATTAAAGACAAATATAGTTGCAAACTCTCAATGCACTTTCTAATTCTTCATATATCCATGTTTATCAAATAATATCGGATCTCATGACTAACTAATCAATATAACCCGCCGTTCTGAAATATCCAAAGAGCTTAACGTACCTTCTAGGCGCCACTGCCGCTATTTTTTTTAAGTACAGTCAACTCCGTTTATAGTGAACCCGGATAGTTGACCATCGGCTATAGTGAACGCAAACCATTAGTCCCGATTCACATACAGCATTTCTATCCATCATGAAGACACTTGAGTTTTAGTGAACTTCGGATAGAGTGGACGAAATTGGATGGTCGCCAGAGGTTCACTATAACCGAAGTTGACTGTACTTTTATTTTCCTCATGAATCCCTTTTAAAAATATGTTTCAAGGAGTATGTTCAATAAAGGAGAAATTTTTCACGAGCCCGAGCCCGCCCGAGGCCAAACGCAATTGTGAATTCCAGAGCCCGTCTCATCTCTAGTGTCCACCACATCCCCTTAAAGGGTTAAAAAAACGACATAGTTTTTCGAGATCTCTGAAAAAACACACACTTCACATGTCCGTAACGAACTTCACATGTCCGTAAATGCACGCATTTGATTTATGACAGAACGTTTTGACATCGACGTTTTCTCGCAAAATTCTTGTTGTCACAAAAATGTACACATTTTCTTTCTTCTCCCTACGGATATCCAACACGTATCTTTACATTCTCAGAAACCTTTCTGTGCAAAATTTTACTTCTTATGCTCCTCAAGTTCTCACCGGCCCAAGCTCGGAAGAATGAAAAGTATACTTTGGAGGGTTCACTCTCTCTTCCCTTTACCCCAATATTCGCCCTCCTACGTGGACTGCATTATCTGCCGGAGATTTTCGTACAGAATTTGGGGGTGATTGGAGTACTCTTTATTTTACTTCTTTTTTTTTTCTGATGAGCTAGGATTACAGAATTCAGACACGTACTTTCTACGAGTCCGTGATTTTAGAGTGTACGAATGTATGCTCACAAGAATATGAAATATTTACATGGTTTGCTTTCATATTCTGTTCGTATGCTGAATGAGTTCTCAATTTTTATGTACTCGCTTATTTATTTTTGTAAAAATTAATGGCTTATTTTTTCAAAAGATCAGTGAAAAAGAAAATGTCTAAGACCGATGTATTAATGATTATGTCATTTTATCTCTCACCCCCTTTATTGATAATAGTCCGAAAAATGTGTCTCAAAAATGCGACATAATAAAGTATGCGACATAAAAGTTGTTGAGTATTTTACATATATTTAAATACTATTAGTTCACAACAACTTTAATCTAGTGTTACAATATTTCGTAATCTGTAGAATAGGCATCACATGTATTTTTCTATAAATAGGTTACAATCATAAAAATTTCAACAGCTTAAGAAAATTGTTGAGTATTGAATTGGTTTTTTTTATTTATTTTTTTTAATTGTTCAATGACTTGTCCTTAGGGATGGACTGCGAGACAGAAATTTGCGAGACGAGACAGAGATTCGCAGTTATTTTGCGAGAAGAGACAAGCATATTTTACATTGTGATATAGGGATTTTTGCGAGACGAGACAAAGTTTTTTAGCGATTTTGCGAGACGAGACAGCCGATTTTTCGTCTCGCGTCCATCCCTACTTTTCCTCCTGAATTCTATGTCCCCCAATGCACATTTATCTACTTAACTGTAACTGTGCTCGCGCACGCATTCTTTTTACTACTTCTATGCTTTTTTAATTCTTGATGTTACCTTGTTATGTGTTTATGATGTTACCTTGTTATGTACCTTGTTGCCTGTTTCTTCCATTCTAATTTAATAAAGTAAATGTTATGTTAAAATACCACGCTTACTGTATATTTGTGTCATAACTCTGCAAACATTTTTAAAGGGTTATAGACAGCAGATGGATTAATTTATTTATTTGCTGATTTTTAACTTTTGTTTAAACGCTGCATCATTCATCCTCAAAATAGCGGCTGGAGCTTGGCGAATCGAAACTCTGAATAAAGATAATTACGAAACATGAAAACATAAACCATAGACTCATAAAATTAAGGATGCATCAAGAATAACTTGTAAAAGGTGTAAACGCATCGTGCACTGAACTAGCGAATGTGAAAGTGCAAAAAAGAATCATTTTAAAAGTAAGCCAAACAGCCTGGAATTCTTATCCACTCTGGATGATTCGCCAATAGGGTTACCAGGTGAAATACTGCAACGCTACTCGTCTAAAGCTCTCTCAACAATATCAAATAACGAAAAGCAAAATTTTTGGTGTGTTAAGATAGATACTAAAAATTATATAAGTTACTTCAGTTATCATCAACTCATGTATGCAATTGCGTATGCCACGTATGCAAGATCAGGAAAACCTCCTACTTCCAGCCGATGAAATAAATGTAAAGGAAGAATAAAAGAAAAAGAAAATGGGTGAGAGATAAAATGACATAGTTAATTAATATCGTTTTAATATGGCAATAATGAAACTAAAAAATTGGGGGGAGGTTCAGGCGTGTCCCCCCTGACGAGGCTGGAACAGCCGAGTTATATTTATAGTAATCCATTTTATCGGAAGTTTTTAATTTAATACAAACAAGTTCCCCAGAAGAGTTTAAATTTTCATCATTTTTATAGCTTATCATACCATGAATTTAAAATTACTTTAATATTAATTTAACATTGATCATCTTTTCCCGTTAAAGAACAAGTTGAAATCTGACGTTCAACAATGATCACGTAATTTTCAAAAAAATTTTTTTCCTTTTTTTTTCCTAAAAGAGAAAAAATAAAACTATGAAATTCTATATATTGTGTTCTACAAAATAATAAATGAAATAAAAAAATAATAAACTTCCATTTTCTCTCTTTTAATCAACTACCCAAAAGAGCAACAAAATACATTGCTTGAAAATCCACATTTTCTAATTCTGTTCATCGGGAGATCTTGGCGGGCGGTTAAACATTTAATGCGATACATATTCTGTTACTCTTCTCCTTTCAAGCGTAAATGACAGAGAGAATGTATCACATAAACACATTCATCTTAAACATTCAAGAACATTTCATAACGTCTAAATGTACTCACTCACCATTTCCCTTGAAAAGGAACGTATAATAATGGCATCTTTCGTCTAGCACGCAAAATTTCACTCAAACCTCACACACACACTAAAATTTATTCCTCTAATAGACTCTCATTACGTATTTTTTTTTTCAACCTCTCTCTCAATAATGCAGTACGTACAAAATTACGTGATATGCCCTATGCTTTGGCATTCAAAACACCTAGGGGAGAATGAAAAGTGCTTCTGAGGTTCCCCGTTCTCTCCTTTTCCCAATATCCGTCTCGTACGTGGGCTGCATCACTTGCCCATAAGCTCCGAGCAGAGATTGGAGAGGTTGAAGTGTTTTCATTAGCATTTCTGTCTGCTCATCTTGTGATAGGAATTGGAGAGTTCTTCTCATACCAAACGAGGATGAATTTTTAGATCGTAGGAAATACATTCCGACCAGTGGCGTAGGCAAGGGGAGGGATATGGGGGTCATACCACCCCCCCCCCCAATGATCAATTTTTTGCCTTACAAGATGTATATTCTTTACTCCTTTGTCACACACACGTATACATTAGGGTGGAGCGAAAATATTTCAAAATTCCCACTGTCTGAGTCATTTAATGGTGCGAAACTGATAAGAACAAATTGTTTCCAAATTTCAGCTCAAAATAGTGTCATCTTCAGGTTCCACAACTCAAGCGAATATATTTCTAGCTTATTTTTATTTAAAAAATCTGGAGTGACTCCACTCGACTTTCCGAACACTTACGATTCAGATCATTACCAAGCATATAAATAAATTTTAATCGATGAATAATTCAAATATACATACCAAATTGAATCTCAATCGAATGTACCGTTTAAACGCTAGCGCACTTTCAAGAATTTCTCCCCATAGGCCATAATGTAAAAGAAATCTTGGTCGTAGCCCTGTAGAAAAACTATAAGTACTATACACATCAAAATCAATACATGTCTTACGATGGTGGTTTACAGCATCTATACCCAATTTGAGCTCAATCGAATGCACCGTTTAAACGCGAGCGCACTTTCCAGAATTTTCCCCCATAGGCCATAATGTAAAAGAAATCTTTGTCGTAGCCCTGTAGAAAAACTATAAGTCCTATGCACACCAAAATCAATACCGGTCTTGCGACGGTGGTTTATAACATATATACCCAATTTAAGCTCAATCGCATGCCCCGTTCAGGAGCTATCGTGTTCACTCACATACACACAAACACACACACATACACACACACACACATACACACATACATACATACATCTCGTAAAAATAGCATGAATGAATTCAGAAGACCTCAAAACGTGTAAATACACCAAAATCTCGAATTCGAATTTTTTCATGATTACAATACTTTCCTTACATGGTACATATTCGGAAAGTAAAAATAATGTTTAATTAATTAATTGAATAATTGGTGATGTTTTCATTATTAAATTTCTTTATTAATACGTTGTTATCATATGTCAGTGCTGGAATCTGATTCAGATTAGGATCTGATTCCGAAATGGAATATGCATCGTCAGAGCGCCATATCAACCCTGCGCAGAAATGTCCGTGAGTCCATCTATACGAAGAATACACCCATTTTCTTTGGGAGGAGGATTTCTGACGGGACTTCCGATTCTGGCAACCATTATGTATATTTTTTTCAGTTTTTTAATAATATCTTCTAAAATAATTGGAATTTTGAAATTTAAGTCAGCTTACCGGCTTCTCCAGAATTTTCCGAATCCGTGGACACCTTCGTCGAAACTCATATCCCCACGGTTACGGAAGGGATAGCAAAACAAGCTTTTGACAGCGGCGGTGGCAGCTGCCGTTACTTTTTTTTTTTTAGAAGAAAGAGATAAAAGTTCATAATGACGCGAATATGACGTACTTGACAGTAAACTCAATCTGAAACTCATGCGATGGACACTAACATTTGTCTCACTATATACATACCGCACATACAGGGTGGTCCTAAACTATATGTCAAAAATCTAAAGGCTGGTAGAGGGGACCAAAATAGTTCAGAATCACATAACAACGTGGGGTCGAAAATTTACTCTCCATGTACTTGTTAACCCATTTATGCCTAGCGTCCTTTTTTTGGGACGGCATTTTCGCTATCAGTTGAAAACGTTTTTTATTTTTCCTAGCCTTTATTCACGAGTATTGAGCCTCAACTCCACAAAATATTTTAACATGACCCAGTAGGATGTTGACATTTCAATTTTTATGCATAAAGATTTTAAAAGAAATTATCCCTTGTTCAAGAAGTTGACATTAGAAATTTATCTAGTAGTTGCTGGTTAGAGATGGACGCGAGACGACTTTTTGCGAGACGAGACAGAGATTTACAGCTTTTTTGCGAGACGAGACAAACATTTTTAACATTATGATATAGGGATTTTTGCGAGACCAGACAAGTTTTTCAGCTGTTTTGCGAGACGCGAGACGCCAATTTTTCGTCTCGCGTCCATCCCTATTGCTGGTATTAGCAAAAATCGAAGAAAGTCGCAAAAATCTATGGGCACAAATGGGTTAATATTCACTATGGAAGAACTGTTGGTCTAAATTTTTAATCAAGTTTCCTAAACAATGAGCTTTTCTCCGAGACTTTCATCAATGAAACGAAATAAATTTTTGCAAACGGTCAGTTTTAGTTAAGTGAAAGTTCACTGTTACTTCAACACTTCTTCCAAAGTGATTATTAGCGGGTACATGAAGACGATATTTTCGACCCCAACTTGTCATGTGATTCTGAATCGCCTACCACCCTTTTGTTACGAATTTTTGAGGCAACCCGCTGTTCTGGGGCTTAAAATAGATCAAAATTCGTAGTCTACGCTTCAAAGAGTTGAATTTTGCTTTTTGTTGCATCAAAATCGGAGATACGGAGGTTTCGGTTTCTCCATTCATTTGTATGCAGTTTCTAGAAATCTCGAGAAATATTGGTCGTAGGCTATCAGTAACTTCACTTTTGAGGACTTTGGTGCCAAATTCACTTTTGGCACCAAATTTCGCGATGTTTCGCCATTTTGGCGACATTTTGGTCATTTGGCGTGATTTTCTCAATGGGGCTTGTAAAGATGCTTTTTCTGCATTAACATGCATATTAGCCTAATATTTCTATGACGTAATCAAAATTGTTACTTTATATGAAATCCTCGAGAAATAGACACTTCTGGAAGCTTCTAGTAGCTTCTGCGCCAACTATAAATACAAGCATTTCCGAAGCCCCAGTTCAGTGCGGATCGAGCTTCGGATGAGTTATCTGCTCTTCGCTGTGAAGTGGGTGATAGAAGTATTTCCGCGTGCGTGTTTTGAAGCTTTGTTTTTAAGTGCTGCGTGTAAATCTTTCATTGCTGAGTTTGAAGGGATTGTTAGTGCTATCCCTCGCATATCTCCACTGAATTTTACCTGTGGAAGTATTTTACTTTGTGCGAGAATTACAGCATTTGTGAAAGCTTCGGTACTGAGTGGACTGTTGTAAACGAGCTACTGGCCGTTAGTGCCTGTTAATTTTGTGCAACTGACTGTTCGACTAAGTTCGAGAAGCAATAAAGTTTTTGTTCCATCCTGAAAAGTGGACTTTTTACTAGAACCTTCTGCTCCAAATGGAATTTAGAACGACGAACCCAGGAAACAAACAGGGTATTCCGCAACATGCATTTTCGGCATGTAGTTTAACCCTTTAACGCGCAGTGTTCCCGCTCTCGGAACGCCAAACTCTGACGTTTTGGCCGTTGCCAGTCACGAAGAATGAAAGTCACGAAGAAAATAGTTGCGGGTGACATAGCTCCACGAGAATCCTTTACTTTTCAGCACGTCATTTCCCGTCAAAAAATGGTCACGATCAGTTTTACCAGCACTGACATCTGCTGAAAAATAGAAGAATACGAGAACAGCTGGATACATTGTCCAATGCTGAAAAAAGGGCAGCCGTTGTCATCGCTCAACTTAACTACCAGCAAGATGGCGGACGATCGAAACCTTCATCGCGTGCCACAGATCTAGAGACCCCTTTTCGACGACAGTTGGCTGTGCCGGCATTGCCAGCTTAAAAAAGGGTCTCTAGAAAAAAAAGGGACCTCTAGATCTGTGGTACGCGATGAACGTTTCGATCGTCCGCCATCTTGCTGAAAGTTAAGTCGAGCGATGGCAACGGCTGCCCTTTTTCCAGCATTGGGAAAGGGTTGCGCCTCAAAGGGTTAAGATGACCATGTATTTCTCTTCCTCTCTATTTCTATTCAGTGCAAAATTACTTGATATGCCACAATGTCTCTCCAGCACGTATTTGGAACACTTGGAAAGATTTTAACCCCCCCCCTTTCTTCTTTTTCCCAATATTTGCCCTAAATACGTGGGATGCATTATTCGTCCGAGAGTTTTGTGCAGGAAAGGGATTTTCTTCCGGACCGTCTCCCTTTTTCCCTAACCCCCTCCCCCCCTTTTTTTTCTGACAAGAGCGAGAGATGGAGAGGGTTTCGATATTTTCTTCAAGGGAAAATGATTCGGAAATATGAAATATTTTGCATGAATAGCTTAGTGAATTTTTCTCCGTGTTTCGCTGATTGTGATTCTTCGCACTTTTATACAATGAAATTTCATCATATGTTCCCGATTGGGAACATCAGATGAAAAATGTATGGAAAAATTAAATTTTATCAATATATTGACTAGAAAAGAATAGCAGATATAGTTGAAAGATGATTTGATTTTTTGAAATAGGGGAAACTGATCAAAGTGGGAAACTGATCAAAAAATCGTGAAAATCGCCATTTTCACAAATTTTTACAGAGCTATCTTGATACACCCTTCCCATTTTAAACTTAATTCATATCTTTACTTAAATTGAAAAATAAATCTTTCATTAATTTTAATATATCACTTATTATTTAAACTACCCATTGGCATATTCCAATTTTGAAATCATTGTAAAAGTGTAATCGGAAATGATCCATGCGCCCACTTTAGAACACCGTGAAAATTGTACAGAATAGATTTACCCACATTTATATGACTAATATCTTTAACTAACGGATTAGAAGACAAAATATGCAAACAAATAATTTAAAATATGCCGTAATCTAATTTGGGTCTGTAAAATGTTAAGGCATGTACCCGCCACTTTGACCCTTTTAGTCATCTTTTAGATGTCATGTCAATTGGAATGATATCATTCACAAATGTTTTCTTGATATCTTTTGCATTTGAAATATGCTTTTAACTGTTTCTTTCATACCCTAATAGCATAGAGTGTCACAAAAGAGTCGATATGACGTCACAGAGGGTCACAATTGTCACAGGACTGCCACCAACTGGTCACATTCTGTGTGATGCGACTCAACTGTGTGGTCGCTGTGAAATTTATTTGTGACCAGTCACCAAGTGGCGTCGCTGTGAAGTCACCTTGTGACTAGTATGTGATAAGTCGTTTTGTGACTTTGCTGTAAAGTGACTGTGTGACTGTTTTGTGACTACTGATTATTAGGACTTCAAACTAATGCCATACTGGCCTTTTGTTGCGACTTTGGTAGCAAACTTATTTTTGCTAGCATTTTGTAGTAATTTCTTTCGTCAAATATTTAATGAATAAATCCTAAAATAACAACGAGTAATCGAGTAAAATCTCAATACAGTACTTGTTGTGGACATGTATATCGGATTTGTGTGCTTGGCTCGAAGCCACTTATAAATCCTCGTCAGAAGAACAACTCAAGGGGGGGGGGGGTGAGGGGTGTCTGTCTCCAAGCTTAGGGACATTTAGTTTACCAGATTTTGAGCATGCCTTAAGAATGACTGTTCATAGACTTTAATACATAATGATGATATTTTAGGTGACTCTGTCAATCAACTAACCAATGGGTTGCGGTCATAGATGTTACCGTGCCTACACGCAAAATTTCAAAATTCTCCCTCTAATAGTTTTTCAGTTATGCGAGACACATAATACATTCGTACCTATATGCCACATCGATTTTAGTCGAAATAGTTTCATGGTTCAACAAATTGTATAAACGTGCGTGTTTCTACAGGACGATTCTAAATTGTTTTTACAAAATTTAAAGGGAGATAGGGCACATAATAAGGAATCAGAATCCCATAGCAATGTGGAATCGGAAACGTTGTCTTCATGTAGCTGTTAATAATGCCTTTGGAACGGGTGCTGAAACAACAGTGAACTTTCCGACCATTGATTCTCAAAACTAAGGTATTTTTCTCAGAAAGCACGTGACTAAAATTCTATTTCATTTCATGGATGAGATTTTTGGAGACAAGCCCATGGTGCATGAAACTTGCTTAAGAAATTAGACAAACACTTAAACACTTTTCATAAATATTATTATTATCAGGTAAGTGAAAATGGCGTTTTTGACCCCACATTGCTATGTGATTCTGATTCCTTATCATGTGCCCTATCTCCCCTAAGACTTTGTAAAAAAACAATTTAGAATCACCCTGTATATGTACGGACAAAGATAAATGCGTTTTTACAGACATTATGCGGAAACCTCTGAAAGTAAAATCCAGCATGGCCCAAATCAAGGTTTTCTTCGTGCATTCTGGATACTAAAACACAAAATACTTTCTTTATTTCAAACAAGGAATTAACAAACTAAAATGTTTAAAGCCTCCTTTCCTGTACATTTCCCTGAAATACGTGAGCTGCATTACTTGCTTGAAAGTTTCGTGCAGAAGTGAGGGTTGGGGAGTGTTGTCTGTCACTTTTCACAAAAGATAGAGAGGAAAGGGAGAATATGATTCCTTCTTTACGAGAATATGATTTTTGAGAGTAGCGCTGAGGTGAATATGGATTCTTTTAAGCAAGTGATTTTACGTGACACGTTAATATCCAATATTCAGATGAGCGAACTTGAATACTTCTAAAAAGATGATTCACACTTTGAATATTGATAGCTCTTCAATTTGCGAAATGCATGCATCGTGCAATGGTTATTTTAGAAAAGTTTTGAGAGTTTTCCTATATAAGCGTCTAATAGTTTAGGTCGTCAAAATACTTTATGCTAGGGATTCAGTGAGTGAAAAAATGCCATTTTGCGTGATGCATAATTGATGGTGTTAAATAGAAATTAGTTATGCAATAAATGTAGAATACATATCAGGATGTCTTAAAGAACTATTATGGATTAGTTTGAACAGGTAAAATGATGAGTAATTTTGATTCAAATGGCAGAAGACTCACAATTTCAACTTAGGAACTACTCAAACCAGATTTAATTATCGAACCCTGTTTGAATTTTTAACCCCTTGAATATTGCATTATTTCCTAGAAAACGGCCGTAAAAATGCCAGTTTTGGTTATTCGGAAAAATTGAAAAGAAAAGAAAAGTGTATGTACAATATGTGCTTTCATTTTAATGTTTTTCACTTCTTTTTACCTTTAAATATATATATATATATTGCGATATACTCTGGCTTCTAATTGGTACATGTTTACTGTTCTCTCAAAATAATAATAATAATAATAATAATAATAATAATAATAATAATATAGGAGTTTAATTTTGAACTTGCCTATTGTCTATAAAAAAAATTTTAAAAATGAACAAATGATCACGGGTAATGTTAAATGCTCTTCTTTAAATTAATATAATCTCTGGCATATCTCTAGGCATATAGTGCGAATAGTTAACTATAGGAGTAGTTAGATGTATTCCCATTAAAATATTATAAACTTAATCTATCTCATGCTATTAATCTTTTTAACATTACCCATATTTCTAGTATATTTCACTCTTAATTTCCTTATTTAATATTTAATTTTTATTTATTTCACTATTAATATATTTAATTTTTACTTTTTGTTCAAATTTTAACCTAAAATTCTGGCAACATGTATTTTTTCCTCTTCAATTGGCAACAGTCCCATGGGTGAGCCATGTTTTCATGCTTAATACATATGGCCATGTGATCTCCATTTTTTCCCCTTTTTTATTATTTTCATGCTTGCTTTTTTACAGGATAATCCACCGTAGTTACACATTTAGCTTTCTTTGTGCTAAGTAACTACAATGAAATCCTGTTATTTTGTTTTTCTTTTGGTAGTAAGCATTCGGTTTGTGGGGACAGACGAGCTTAATCGATGCTTACTACCTTTTTCCATTCCAGTCAGTTCTTCATCTTTCAATTTGTCCACATAATTGTTTTTCTTTTCTTTTTATTTATTTATTTATTTATTTTTTGGTTTCATATATTTTGCTCTATTTGGATATGTTGTCTAAGTATTAAGTTTTAACTAAATTAAAACATTTATTATTCCCTATATATTTAGAATTTTGTAATCTGCAGAGAATACGATCGGCAGCGACCTCACCAAGTCCGCAACGAGCGGCAGCGACCTCACAAAAGTCCACAATGAGCGGCAGCGACCTCACAAAGTTCACAACGAGTGGCAGCGTTCCATAACGCTTAGAACATCGTTCGTCAGCCTCCGACTCTCTAGGGGACGGGGGGGGGGAGTAGTGCGGCAACATGTGATCACCGCCGCGTACACAACACCCGGCAGCTGGATTGTGCCTCATTCTACCACCCTTGTCCTCGGGTTCAAACCCAGCTGTCGCCACATGCTCTCCCTACATCTTTGACCACGTAATGTAGAAATAACAAAGAAGGTTAGTCACAAGCGAAAAAAAATGTTCAACACAGTGGCGACTCCTCCATTTGAGCACATGAGCACGGGAACCCCCAAAGGAAAAACTAAAGAATAAGCACTTTAACAAATTAAATTTAAAACAAATATTAAGTACACTTCTAGATTTTTGTGAATTTAAAACGTGATTTTTACTCTCTCCCCCCCTCCCCCACTATTATTAAATACGCTTATTATAGCTAACGCACTGTAGTGTAGATTGCTACAGCACAGTATTCTTTCATCAATCACACGTCCAAACGGAAAATTTCTCTTCTGAACCGCTCTCTGATAACAGAAGCGCAGACAGCTGAGAAGAAGTACGGCACTGCTGATATCATTCCGTTCTCACATTTTCAATGTGCACACAGGACCATTATTTTTTCGGTATAACTTCCGGATTTGCCCTTGATGTGTTACGTTCGGTTAGTTAATAAATTTTTATTTCATTTTCTTATCATTCTCTTTATTTCTATAATTTTTCATTACGTTATTTTTTTACAAACTAGTGTAAATAATTTAGTGGGTGTAAAAGACGTGTTTCAGAGGTAAAGCAACGACTTTTTTCAATATTGTCCTTTGAAAAAAAATTGAAATAAAATGAAACAAGACAACACTTTGGCTGAAACTTATCTTGGTGACGAAACGTAAGACGAAATATTACTTGTTTTCTTTCAGTTGCGTGTATTGTGTTACCTTAACTGCTGGAAACGCAAATATATTTTAATTTGTAAGGTACGTCGTATCTGCATACTTAATTTTCGAAATTTGTTTTGTGAACCTCCATTTAAATAACCCACAAGCCGCCACTGGTTCAACATTAACAAGCCTGTCCTATAGTGACCTAGACGCTAAGCTCCGTTCCCGTAAGGAAACGGAAAGTAAAGCAGCACGGGCTTGGCCCATGCTTGGGGGGGAGGGGAGACTCTCCTCTCCTCTGGACCGCTGTGGAACCGTGTACGCTAATGGCAGCAGGGGCACATAAAATCTGTTCGTGGCTCCAATGTCTCCTTCGCGTTCAAACGATACCTCTGGGGGTGCAGATTTCAGGTGCTAGGTCTCTCGTCTACAATGGGTACAAAAGCAGAAGCCCACTCATAGGGGGGGGGGCGGGAACGTTCATCAGCCTAACAGGCACCCCCATAATGAAATGACCAGACCCCGTTGTCGTCAAGCCTCAGGTAGACCACTGACCCCTCCATTAGGAATAAAAAATAACAATGCCCTGCGCATAAGTCCTCATTCAATTGGTTTTTTCCATATGTTTAGGTGGATACCGGGTAAACCACAAATTCGTCCAAACTTTTAAAATTCATTTAAAAAGATCAAATAATGATAGAAGAACTGTAACTTCGATGAGTAGAGTCAAAGGGAGACTGAAATTTTATTTTTATTTTTTAAATAAAAAAAGATTTGAAATTAATTATACTGAAAGATGGCACTGACATAGTACGGGATCAGCTTTAGTTTAAAAATAAAAAATCCGCGAAGTGCAATTTTTTATAATTATTTGCTTTTTTATAGTAGCATTTTGAAGTTTCCTCGAACTTTTGGCGCAACCTGGGTGCGTACAACTTCATGAATTCTTTAAAAAAAGCATTCTTTCATAAAAAAGAGAAAAAAAAACATGTTTAAACTTGTTCCATAAACTTTCATACTTCTGATAAACAAAGCACATTCCTGAGGCAATTTTAGAGCGAAAAAAATCTGCTTTCGTTTAAACTAAGCAAAATATATATAAAAATAAAATGTATACTCGTGCAATCAAACATTTTGGTACGCATTCAAAAGTTTAACTTTCCTATAGGCAACCTATAGTTCAGTTACAAAGTTTTTGCTATCAAAAATGCTGTTTGCGCATTTTTCTTCGGTATAATATTTTGACTTGAAAAACAAAACACTCCATATAAATCCTATAACAACAAAACTTCAACTCTCTCAACATATCGAATAGAGCTGACTCAAAAAAAAAAACTAAAAATTTATTTCGAATTTCAGGAACTGAAAGTTCTTCTAGACTTCCATGTATCTTTTTACAATTTCAAGACTTCTTACTACTTTCTTTTTCTTTAGCTTCTATAGTCTGTTGTAGATTGTTCGTAGCGGATATCCAATCGAAAAACCTATTTCAGCTACAAAGAAAAAAGTGCTAAAATCAGGTGTTACAAAATACCGATTTTTCACAACTTGGATTTTTTCAGGCACGTTTTATATCACTTTTTTTACGCTTTTTATTACGTTATTCACATACACAGTATAATCTTGATAATCCGTCCTATTATGAGCAGTCAACAGATACTGATTTACGGCAGGGCATTCGGAGCAAGCGCCTGGGCCCCCCAATTACGGAGGGGGCCCCAAATTATCCTTCAGGTTTAAAAATTCGCAAATTTTTATTTTTATTCAAAATAAAAGAAATAATTTTACTTAACTTTATTAGGTGTTGTATTAAATCAAAGGTTAAAAATTGTGGATTCATTATTATTTTTTTAATCAAAATTTGGGACTATCAACTTATATAATACGCTAACGCGTATGCGGTACCAAAATCGACAATATTTCCACGCTGCGAACAGCAACAGCAAGATGTAAACATTAGTGCAATAACGATAGCGCATGCGCAAAAATCCAAATTAACAGTTCAATGACGTCGAATGGAGCAAGAATATGCCACGCAGTAGCTAGATTACAAAATAACAATAATGGATACACAAAAATGCAAGATCTTTCGTACTTTTCCACAGCTTTAAAATATCGAATTGACAATACTTGGCGTATTCGTCGCCCATTTAAAAAATATCATCATGCATTGGGCTAAAGCACATTTTAGCCATTCGCTGTTTCAACATCGGATTTTATGATAACGCCCAAAATGTATAGCAACCCTAAACTAAATAAATTTAATGACAAATAGTGATAAAACCATGGGTCCCTAAGATACCAAGTACAGGCTGTCCGAAACGCCCCGTTTTTGCTTACGTGAAAAGTTTCGCCGATTTGGCGCTAGTACCTGACCCTATTAGTGTTGCCAACGCTGCCAGAGAACAAGTGATTCAAATCAAATTTAAAAGTAGCCAGAAATGGCTAAAAATGTTTTCAAGCTGAGGAAAAAAAAATTCTTTGGCGTTTTCTTCTAAGTGTTTGTGGTGCTGAAATATGCTTGTCTGCTGATGCTTTAATGTGTCATTTGGGGCGAGATTCAAGTGAAACGCGCGCGATCGAGTTCGAATCGAACGTTTTTCAGTCCCCAGTTCCCAGTTCAGTCCCCAGAATGCTTCCAATGAACAAACCTATCGTGCTGTCACGTGATCAAAACACGATTGTTTTGTTTCAGTTGAATAAGAAACATTGATATATTTCGAAGTTTCCCCTGTTCGACGTGAAAAACATTCGAATTGTGTACTTGAATCTCGCTCTTAGACTTTCATTTCCGATTTACAAAATACTTCTGTACTGCCAGTTCGCCAAGTCTTTTTCTCCGGCAGAGTTGGCAACACTGATAGGGTCAGGTACTAGCGCCAAATCGACGAAGGAGCGAAATTTTGCTCGTACGCAAAATCGCATAGGAGAAACTGGTTTTCGGGCAGCCTGTACTTGGTATCTTGGGGAGCCATGGTTAAAACAAAGAAACACGATTTTCATTGAAATGAGTCCAAAAAATTTAGTCAACACTGCACTGAGTATAAAGAACAGTAAGGTATTGGGAGGCGAAGTTGGCCGCCTTGGTGCTACTTTTATATAAATCTCTACTTTTTCAATTTATAAATGTAAGTTTTAAGAAAGACAGATATTCAGCTGAATCCCCACTGTCATCAATCAGAAGAAATAAAAAATCGGCATAAGAAAATTACCGTTTTATTTTCTGAAATTGGAATTGGAACTACCTTGCAAACCACCAATTTTTCCATTAATAAACATAATGGTTGTTTAAAAGGATTTGGAACTAGGAGAATCCTGAAATAAAATCTGAATGGAAGACTAATTGCGTGGACGAGCTTTCCTCTATTGAAAAGCGATAGGAAAAAATTGAAAGTTCAGGATTAATTAAAGTTTGTTTTCTGAAATTCAATTTGTATTCAAACTACTCCCATTATTAAGAGCGATGCATGAATTCAAGTGCGTCATGGAATATAGTTCTCAGAATTTTATTTTGATTTTTGCATTTTAAACTTAAGCAAATCTGATGTACACGCCATATAACTTCCTTATATTTGTAATAACCCTTTGAGGCGCAACCCTTTTCCAATGCTGAAAAAGGGGCAGCCGTTGACATCGCTCGACTTAACTACCAGCAAGATGGTGGACGATCGAAACGTTCATCGCGTGCCACAGATCTAGAGACCCCATTTTTGACGACAGCTGGCTGTGCGCACAGCCAGCTGTCGTCAAAAAATGTGTCTCTAGATCTGTGGCACGCGATGAACGTTTCGATCGTCCACCATCTTGCTGGTAGTTAAGTCGAGCGATGGCAACGGCTGCCCTTTTTTCAGCATTGGGCAATCTATCTAGCTGTTCTCGTATTCTTCCATTTTTCAGCAGATGTCAGTGCTGTTAAAAATAATCGTGACCATTTTTTTACGGGAAATGACGTGCTAGTAAAGGATTCTCAAGGAGCTGTGTCACCCGCAACTATTTTTAATAGAAATCAAATCTATTCTTCGTGACTGCTGGCAACAGTCAAAACGTCAGAGTGTGGTGTTCCCAGAGCGGGAACCCTGCTCGTTAAAGGGTTAACCCTTTACTTACCAAATTAAGAATTACCAAGAATATGAACTTGAATCTATTTGCTTTCTCTTGTTATAGTTAGGCAATTAATGATAAATACGGATTTATGTAATAAAAAAGAAAATTACGAAAAAAATAATAAGCATAAGCTATACGTTGGATGACGGGTTTTAAAGTCTTTTTTGAGTGTAGGACCCATCCATCTGAAGGAGTCAAGTAATTCTTGAATGACACACTTTTAAAAAAATCTAATCCTTTAATCATAAAACAGACGTCTGAAAATTCACTAATGGTCTTTTTTGGTGATGAGGCCGCTCGACATGATTAGAAAGTGAGCGGAAAGCTGTCTATTTAAAACAATCAACTCTAATAGAACATGCAATCGTGATGTAAGCTGATTAAATGAAGTATTTAGTAGTGATTTTTCAAAGGAGTGGTTACAATGAATAGATTTTTCTTTTCTTTTTTACAATATTTTAATTTAAGGCACTTCTAAGTACCGTTGATAGATAAAGGGGTAAACTATACAGTATGTTCCAGAAAGGTGGTAAAACGCTTTAATTCGTTATCTATTAGAGATAAATGGTCAATGTCAATTGAAAATATGTTCAAAATAAGGAGTGAAAAAAAACTAGGATAAAAAAAAATCCTGTTGTTAGTTTTCAGAAAGCCACACTTTTTAAATTTGTATACGACTCCCGTACAAAGAAATTCCCAGTTTGCAAAGTGTTCCCTTTTCACTAATGAGTGATGTACAAAGTTTCAGCCTTTCATCATAAAACGTCTCACAAAGATAACAAAGATAATAGTGGCTATGCATGAATTTGAATGCATGTAAACGTTTATTTTTTTCCCTTCGAGAGATACTGAAAAGGGGTTAGGTCAGCATATATTTATCTTCATGCCTCTGGCACTTTTTAGGATATGATTTCCAAATTTTGTCTTTCTTTCTTAAACGTAGTCTTTTTTCCTAAATTAGTATGAACATTTTTTTAATTTACATTGCCAACTGTAATAGATAACGAACTAAAGCTCGTTACTACAATTGGGACACCCTGTATGTGTGTATATATATAACATTGCAAATCAAAAGCCCATGAAAATCCCATATTTCTGGAACTACGCAGTTTAATTCAGTTAGAACAAAGAAATTCGCGTTCAAAAACAGCAATTATTACACGGTCCCTTGCAATTCCTTTGTAATTTTGTAGACCGTCCCTGCTTTCCGCCAAGCTCGCGTCTGGAAAGTCATAACAAAACCTAGGAATACCGCTGCCCAGATTTAGCTTTCCGCCAATAATTGCAACGATTTTTGATCAATTTTACACGACCTCAAAAGTTGTTAAAAGGTCCTGCAGCAGGTCAGGAGCGGGACTTTCGTGTGACGCAACTGCCTAGGAAATATGTGTTCAGTCGTACAATAAAATCATGTAATCGCAGTTGGTATTCAGCTCATTTCTTCCAGCGACGGCCGCTATGGCCCAAGGATTTTCACCGATGGCTCCCGGCATTTGCCGGCCAGCGACGATCGACAGCCTCAACAGCCTTGCCTCCCTCCGGTCCACGACTATACAAACTTCCCGTAGAACCTAATGTGACATATATATATATGTCACATATGTCATATGTCATATATATATGTCATGTATATATGTCATATATATATATATATATATATATATATATCTACCGAGATAGAGAGAGAGGAGGGAAGAGAGAAATACATGTTATCTTAAAATAATTTCCTCACAAAATATTCTTAAATCATGCATTTTTTTTGTACATTGCACGTCCGATTTTCCTTATGTATACTTTTAACCAATTCAAAGAAACACACGGGTGTCTTTCAAAGAAACATCACAAATAGTTCTTATTTCCCCTCCCTCAAAATAAGATAAAAACATAAAACCCCAAGAACAGAAACAAAATACTGCATATACTATTTCTTTAAAAGCTAATTTATTTATTTATTTTTTTCGCTGCCCACGCTTTAAACCTATTGTTAGACAACTGATACTTTGAGGGGGAAAAAAACTCCTTTTCTTCTGGAGAGGAAAAAGAAAGTAAAAAAAGCTTCCTTTTTTTTAAGTTCGATACTTTATTCGATATAAAAAGAAAACTTCGATACAAAATACCAAAAGGAAAACTTTTCACAGAGGCCTTTGAAAAGTAATACCAGCGACCACAAAAATAAGAATCTGCCTCAATTTTCGGGACGTAGGGTATCTGCTGTATTATCAAGTTTATCGTAAAAATACCTGAACATCGCATTCTTTTGTTTTTTAATCGTCCATCGTATTTTTCAGATTGGACATTGGGGGGCACTTAATTGATTTTTTTACTCACTCCTCAGGTTATATGTCTTCAAAATGAGAGGGCTGGATTCTCAATTTTGATTGCATTTAAAAAAGAAGTAACAGTTCGGAAATTTTAAAATTGAGTAAATTTTATTTGTTTAACCCTTCGATGCGCAGGCACTTTCACATCAATGCAGAAGACCAACTGGATGGACTGCCTAACGCTGAAAAAGTTCAGCCGTTGCCATCGATCTACTTAACTACCAGGAACATGACGGTCGATCGATTCACCTATCTGGCTTTACAGAACTAAAGTTTAGGCAACGGGTGGCGGCAACCAAATCGCTCGAAATATTGTTCGTGTACTGCTTAGCCAGCCCAAAGAGACGGGTCAAGTGATTTACTGGTCGCCTCGATTATTTTCATGGCGTGAAAATAGGGAAGATGGATTCGGAAAGGAGAAACAAACACGCTCTGTGATTCTAAGCGTATTTTTTCGGTCCCTCCCAGAGCTTCCTTTTCCTCTTTGGCTTGTTCCATTTCTTGGCAGCGCGCCAAGTCCAGTCTCTTTCACTTGGGCAAACTGTACTTTTCTAGATTTTTTGGAGGTATTTAAAGTAGTATGAGTAAGAAGTATTGAATGAGTAATGAAGTATTTAAAGTAGTAGTTGAAGTATTTGAAGTAATTATGTTGAATTCTAAGTCCTTCGGTCATCTACATGACAGATCAAATCGAGTAATGGAATTAATAGAACGTAATAATCTAGTTTCGTTAAAACGCCGACCGAATTGTATGGTGGGTAAAGCACTGTACTCCGGTTTCGGGCTCAACTCCCGGGGTTCGATCCCCGACTGGGCGTGGTTGTTATGTCCGTCCCTTCATAGGGGCAGTGTTGTTCCACCTACTAGGTGCCTCCATAATAAAGTGACCAACAATTCCGGCCTGTTGTGGCCCGCAAGGCAGATGCCGGCCATTAGAAAAAAAAAAGTTTTGTTAAAACTTCAAATCAAAAATTCAGCTTCTGCTTAATTTTTTTCTTACTTCCACTGGGAATGATCTCAAAGATTTGAAAATAATTTAAGTTAACATTAAATTATTTTCACATTTTTATTTTTTTTCAACCCTTCGAAGCGCAGATTAGTTATAGAGAAGGCCGTTGCCACGAAAATGGTGTATGGGAAACTACCTGGACTGACAAACATTAAGGTGTGGCAAATGTAAAAATTCAGAACCCCTTTAACACCTTGGGGTTCACTAATCGTGCTCTGAAACCACGTAGTTCTAACCCTAGCGTAACCTTAGGTTACTTATTAATACAGCAACTATTTAGATATTGAAAAATTGATCACTGGAATGCGGAGAATATTATTACACATATTTCTGTAATTAATAACTTTGTAAATTTAAAAAAAATTGTAATTTGAATAAAATCTCATGTACCAAACAAGATTGATGTTACTATCCAATTAAACGGTAATTTTTATTTTTTTTACTGTAATTTATACACATATTTGCTACGTATAAAAATTGTCTTAAAATGTTTATGAATCCAGGTATTAAAAAAAAAATATTAGCATTATTGTAAAGCTGGCCTACTGACCAGTAATATTCTGTCAGCAGTTTGGCATCATTTAATACTAATAATCAAAGCTCGTTGGAGAAGCAATTGCAACAGGCTCTTGAAAAACTTTTGACGAAAATATATCGTCACTCAATATATTTAATCTTCGTCCACCTAAAATAAATAAGTTCATATTCAATTTTTATTATATACCGAAATCGAATTTCATGGATACGCGCGGAAGCTTTTCGCATTCACATGATTTCGTTTTGTGTAAACAGCCCCTATTATACCAATGCTTCATGAAGACAATATCATCTTAATGAAAAAATAAATGAACTAGGGTATCTGGAAAAACTATTTTAAACGAATTGGAATCGGAGCTTTCTCTTCAACGCCTGATAACAGTGACTTCAATATGACATCATGTCAATTGCGGCAGCTAATTTTGCCAGGCAAGTGATTAACTTTTTTTTTACTCTCGAAAATAAAAATGGAGCTGAAAATAGCGAAAACCCTCTAAAATATTAGGGAACGGGAGGATCTTCAGTATTTTAAAGTAATACAGACTGTTTTCTGTATTTTTATGCATAATTATGGAAATTTCAAGTGGATTGTAAAAACCGTGTAGATGTTATCCCGTACTTTGTACTTAACTATTTTTATCTTTTTGGAGTAATGGTGGTAAAAGTTTTACTAAGAGAGGTTTCCCCAGAATTGTTACAGAAGCAGTGAACCAGTGAGTCAGGGATCACCTTAAGTATATAGTAAGATATAAGACGAGTTTAATATATTTTTAATAAATGTAATTAAAATCTATACCAGTATTTATATGTAATATTTTATACATACAAATCTTGATACTCTTACAAATTTTCTTTCTATTCTCTTAAGAGAGACAATCTTTTAGAGTAATATATGCATATGTACCTTATCTTTTAAAACTAAACATAACTAATACGAACGTATAAATCAAATCAAAACAAGTTAAGAGTTCTTATGAAGTTTTTTCAATACATTAACAGGATTTGAATTTACTTCTATAAAGTTACTTTGTTTCCTACAAGAAAATAACTTTTGACAGACAACATTTGAAATACAAATGCAATATTTATCTTTTAAACTAAACGAAACAATCCACAAGTAGAAAAAAGAACAATGCGTATCTAGAATGGAAGCAATTTTTTCAAATTCTTTAAACCTATCATTAGAGAACTGATAAGTTCGGATTTTCTTTTTTTAATGTGAAATAAAAGAGCAAACATTTTCCAAAGTTTCTTTTTAAATCCAATACTTTGTCCGACAAAGAAACTTAATATAATACCACTACGAAAAAAAATAAATCTTCAATGCATGAAGCACCTCGGAAAAGCAAAACCAAAATGTAATGATTTAGTACAAATTTCGGAAATTGCGAATCTCTTCAGACAATCACGTAACGTTGCAACTGTCGAATTTCCTTCTATTCTTCCGACATCCACCGTATCTCCTAAAACTGGAGACACCAGAAATTCAACAGAAACAATAGTTTCGTCAGAGATTACGTCCCGTATAAAAATCGGGATTGATTTTCACCATGTCGCCCCCCCCCAACATTCGATTACGGGCCCTGGACCCAGTAACAGAGACAGGCCCCAAATCCCCCTCCACCCCTTTTTTAACGCTTTAATGCGCAGTGTTCCCGCTCTGGGAACAGCAAACTCTGACGTTTTGACTGTTGCCAGTCACAAAGAATAAATTTGATTTCTATAAAAATAGTCGCGGGTGACATAGCTCCACGAGAATCCTTTACTTTTTGGCACGTCATTTCCCGTAAAAAAATTGTCACGATTATTTTTAGCAGCACTGACATCTGCTGAAAAATTGGAAGACTGCCAGAACAGCTGTATAGATTGCCCAATGCTGAAAAAAAGGGCAGCCGTTGCCATCGCTCTACTTAACTACGAGAAAGATGGCGGACGATCGAAAAGTTCATCGCGTGCCACAGATCTAGAGACCCCTTTCTGATGCAGCTGGCTGCGCCGCAGAGCCAGCTGTCGTCAAAAAAGAGTCTCTAGATCTGTAGCCGCGATGAACGTTTCGATCATCCGCCATCTTGCTGGTAGTTAAGTAGAGCGATGGCAACGGCTGCCCTTTTTTCAGCATTGGGAAAGGGTTAAAATCGCACTGTTAATTCTCACTCACTCTTTTTAGAATGTAGATTAACCTACAAATATGGGGGAATAGTTATGGCACGGTGGTCGCCGCTTATTTCGGTCAGTGGCTTATCCGGTGAGCCGCTTACTCCGGTGAAAATCGGCATGAGCAGAATGAAATAGCCAATTTGCACTGCTTTTCCGCCGGTTACCTCGGTAGTGATTGACGCTTTATACCAGTGTTTCTCAACCTTTAATGGCTGACCGCACACTGAAAATATCTAGAATTATTTCCGTCACGCCTCAACATAAAAATTGCAAAGGTTGTGTGACGCAAAAAATTGATAAATACAAATAACTTTTAAAAATTGTTTATTTACCAAATAATAATTATTATTATTATAATAATAATTATAATAATACATTCAATGAAAGGGCTAAGTCTGTTTTGCATCGGTCTTGCTGCAAGCAGCTGTCTCAAAAATTGGCAGAACGGTTTTCCACGCTACGAAATTAAAGTTTCGCTCTTCTTGGTGTATAGCTTACTGAAAGTGAACAAGACAGGACATGGTAAATAGAAAATGTCATATCGCTGATATGACAATGGCAGTTTTAATAATTTTTCAAAAGCCCTGTCGGCACATTAGACTATATCTCACGGCACATCAGTGTGCCGCGGCACACAGGTTGAGAAACACTGCTTTATACGGTCAGATAAACGTTGGAGATTATGAAAATTTCGATGTAATTAGGTTTTACGGTGGAGTGAAAGCCAGTAAAAGATGACGCTTCATGTGGAGTTACGGTAATCCTATCAAAACAACTGTCAATACTCTTAACAGAATTTTAATAAAAATAATGATCAGCCCTACACCCGTAACCAATGAGACACTTCATGATGATGAGGACGACTATGTGCACCCCCACGCGTCACAAGAGTAGATTTGCTGAACGCTGTAGACTTTTTGCGTAGAGCATTTGAGGAGAACAATGTAAACGATTCTATCACCTCTTTTCAACGTTAACTGAGATTCAATTTGCTATGCCCCTAAAACAGCCTTTAATTTCGAATTCTCCCAGGAAACAGAGTGACCTGTAATTCCCCAATGTGAACCTATAAGAAGTATGGAAAATGCTACATAAAGAATGATTTTTCCCCAAATGAATCTTGTTTTCGATTTTCCTTTTTAGTTATCGAGGTTCATTAATGAATTTGTGATGTCCTTCTTCACTGTGCATCTGGACCTTCAGAAACATTGTGATCCTGAGCTGCGATCGCTAATCAGCAGCTGAATTCAAAGCCGTGACACTCGTTTCTTCGGAATATCAAGGACGCCGTTGTTCCTGCTCGTTATCACCTCTTCAGGTTCATGCTAGACCATAACCATAACACCATAACCACTCAATGCCAGACCCTTATCATAACACCATAATCACTCAATACCAGACCCTAATCATAACACCATAACCACCCAATACCATAACACATATACATACTCAACCATAACTACTCAACCACCATGCACATATGGTTCGAAGGAAGTAGTTATGGAAACACCATAAACTACTCAACAAAGATTCTACTTTGCTACAGTGCAATGAGAGATGACCGCTGATTTTTATTGTACCACTCACTGCACAATAAACTGTGTTTAGTGGTGATTTTCAAGAGTTTTACCAGATAAGTCTTCAAGCATTTTAACCTACAAGTATGCACATAACTTGAACATTGTTATTACGCATAATGTGCACTAAACGAATTGTAGTTTGTTGTACTGTGGCTGTTTTTGAGCTGACAGTGTTTTGCCCATCAGAATAAAGGGTGGAATTCTCCGCCGGTGGTTCACGAAATCGTCGGTTGTTAGCTACCAACTGGGCAGAACCAGTTGTTTGGTTACCGACTGCGATAACAACTCCGGAGGGAAACGGGAGGTCTTTTAGCCAATCACATGAACCCGTTGACGCTCCTCCTTAAAACTCCACCTCAAGGCGGGGCAAAGTTAACGACAGCGAAAAATTAACGACGAGCGGAGAATCCAGCTGAAAGTTTAATTTTCCTAGATGACGTGTCGGGTATTATGAAATTTTAGGTAATATTTTAATGCATTTCATGCCATCCATCAAAGAACCTGAAAATGCTGAATATATCTTTTGTAACAGAAAATTCTCCGAAGATGAACCAGGAAAAATTTGGATTTTTTTCAATTTTTCAGTCGTTCTTTGTGGGTTCATGTTGTCTGTACCGGAGCAGAGAAAGAAGATATGTCTGCGGCTTTTGTAAATAGACTCGAATCAAAAATAACTTCAACGTAATCTTAAAAATATTGTTTTATAGTTAAAAATAGCTATGTTTTACAAAGTATAATTAGTTTTTCAACTGTTTAAACCAACTATTCCATATTGACCGAATATTTCATATTAACCCCCACTTGTAACTTTTTTTAACCCATTTGTGCCTGGATATTTTTGCGACTTTCTTCGATTTTTACTGATAACAGAAATAACAGATAAATTTCTGATGTCAACTTCTTGAACAAGGGATGATTTTTTTTTAAATCACTATGCATAAAAATTGAAATATCAACATACTACTTGGTCATGTTAAAATATTTTGTAGAGTTGAGGCTCAATACTCATGAATGAAGGCTAGGAAAAATAAATAACGTTTTCGACTAATAGCGAAAAGGCCGTCCCAAAAAAGGGACGCTAGGCATAAATGGGTTAAAAATATTTTTTTATATTAGAACAAAATAAGTAGTGTATTTCTTTACAAGTCACATTTCAAAACAATTAGTTATAGTATGTACACATGATGATTTGATGATTTTATTTTAAAATCTATAAAGTTATATTTAGAAATGTAAATGGTATTCCATAATACTCTCCTGTCCTCTACATTAACTTAAAATTTCAAAATATCATTATTTAACCTATTTATGCGTAGCGTCCTTTTTTTGGGACGGCATTATCGCTATCAGTCGAAAACGTTGTTTATTTTTCCTAGCCTTTATTCACGAGTATTGAACCTCAACTGCACAAAATATTTTAACATGACCTAGTAGGATGTTGACACTTCAATTTTTATAGCTAAAGATTTTACAAGAAATCATCCCTTGTTCAAGAAGTTGACATCAGAAATTTATCTATTACTGCTGATATTAGCGAAAATCGAAGAAAGTCGCAAAAATATCTGGGCACAAATGGGTTAAAATGAAGATTCCTACTGTTCTTTAATTTAAGGCAATTTAATCATATGACTTTAAAAGCAATATAAAGCACCCAAACAAAATACACCCTCCAAAAAAAAAGTATTCGAGCAAGAGAGAAATTTCCTACGTTGGTTTCGTATATTAAAAATTATTTATCATAGAATATGAATTAGGCTGTGTATAAATATTACATTGCATATTTCTATCATGTTGTGAGTTTTACAAAAACTCAATTATTATTTGCAAATCTAAAATAGGAAATTTCTCTCTTGCTCGAATACTTTTTTTGGAGGTGTGTACCTGAAAAGCAGTAGAAAGAAAAAACAAATTATGCTATTTCTTGTTTTAAAAAATGATAAAAATAATAGCAAAGTTTTCAATTGAAAATAAGGAATAAAGTAAGTAAACAATTTATCTCAAATCTTCAATACAATAGGGCTATAATATATATGAGTCTTCCGAGCTAACTATTTATATAAAGCTAGACGGGGCCTTTCAAACAAAAATTATTATGAGTTGTCTGAAGTCTAAACAGACAGTTCTATCATCTGGACAGCCTATTTATTAGTCTGCGACCGATCTAAAGTTTTACAAAACTTAAGTACGACGTACTTTTAGTTCAGACGTGTTCTGTTTTCTTTCATAAGAATTGATGTTTTTAAGAAATCTACGGAAACAGTAAAAAAAATAAATAAGATGAATTGTAAAAAATTCGTATGGGTAATAAAGCACTTTCCTTCAAAACAGTCTTTCGTGACAAATTTGGCAATGTTATCGTGTTCAAACGGGGAGATTATAGGGATAACCTCGAACCATATGTATATCACCAGTAAAATAATGTAATTTTAGGAGACCCTGTAAAGGAGCAATAACTGTCATGCGATAAGTGGACAGTGTAAATTTTAAAAATGTTAACATTACGGTCGGAAATAACACTCTTAAGAAAAAAAATTCTCTCGTAAATGTTCCAGAAGTTACACTTTTTAAAATTCTTATACGACTCCCTTAGAAAAAAAAAAAATTCCTAAATTAGTAAAATGTGCCCCATACACTAGTAAGATGACGTGCGGAATTGGAGAATTATATTTTTAAAAGTGTCAGAGATATGAAGACTAAAAATATGCTGACTTAAACCACTTTTGAATTGTTCTCGAAGGAAAAAAATCACGTGGTACTATCGCATTTCAGGGATCATACAGAAATTACGGAAGAAAATCATTTTTTTTTTTCACTCTTGCAGTAAACGTTTGCATTCAAAATCATGTATAACTGCCGATTATCTTTATTTCAAAATATCTCTGTGACTCTGTAATTAAATGCTTAAATTTTGTATATCACCCCATTTTGCAATTTCTGAATTTGTATAACCATTTGTATATGTCAAACCATTTTTCCATGTCTCTCGCAGGAAAAGGTATTTTGGATGATCGCGTGTCAGGGATTGAGCAGAAATTACGAAATAATTTATTCACTCCAGTATTAAAAATTCCCACCCATTCAAATTGATGTATTGGACCTGATTATTTTTGTTTTAAAATATCTCTAAGACGTTGTATGATAAAAGGCATAAATCTTGTACAACACGTCGTCAGTGTATGGGTAAGGTGACCATACGTCCAGTTTTGAACGGGACACTCCCATTTTTAGGTGGCTTGTCCCATTGTCCCTAAGCACAGCTTGGGGAAAACGAAATGTCCCGTTTTTAGATAGAGAGCAACCCACCGTAACTTTCAATAAAGGCCGCTAAAAATCTAAAATCATCCAACGGCAGTGTCTGTAAAAAGAAAACCTGACTTCCCTCTCTCCCTTCTCGAGACGCAAAGAAAACACCGGGGGGGATGTATTGTTTTTGTGTTTGTTCTGTTTTGTCAACTATTTCAATTTATTTAATTTTTTTTTAAGTCATGTTCCTCTTTTGCTTATTCCTCTCCCTCCGCCGATCTCCTCCTTATTTTCCCTTCTCACTCTGGTTTTCTAAGAAATTTTTTCCTTCCGATTGATAACTTCCTTTTTTCTGTGTGTCCTTTTGTTTACATTTCTCACTTACCTACCTTCCTGCCTTGTGTCGGATGGTGTTTTTGAAGTCGAAGAATGGCCTACCCCTAGTACCACCCGAAACATACGTCTTGCACTATTTTTTACCGTTTATGTGTGTTTTAGGGAAGTTGTTTTTAATTTTATTTTGATATTAACATTAACACAAGCTGCGCATTTTCTTAACAACTAAAAGATACCCAGACCTGTAAATTCAGTCTCCCTAAATTATTGCCTTAAAAACAGTAGATGTCCCGTTTCGAGGAAGCAAATAAATACATTATTGCCAAAAAAGTAGTAGATGTCCCGTTTTGAAGGAAAAAATAAATGGTCAATTACGTATGGGGCACATTTTACCAATTTGGAATTTTTTGTTCGGGGGGTCGTATACAAATTTAAAAAGTATATCTTTTTGTAAATCAACGAGAGGATTTTTTTCTTAACTTAGTCTTATTTCCGATCTTACTTTCAATATGTTTTCACTGCCTTATCTCTAATGGATAAAGAATTAAAGCCCGTTACCACCTTTTTGTAACACCCTGCATACTTATTGAAATGAGCTTGAAATATATTAATGTCCCGACGACCCTTTTTTGACGACAGCTGGCTGTGCCGGCACAGCCAGCTGTCGTCAAAAAAGGGTCTCTAGATCTGTGGCACGCGATGAGCGTTTCGATCGTCCGCCATGTTGCTGGTAGTTAAGTCGAGCGATGCCAACGGCTGCCCTTTTTTCAGCATTGGGCAAGGGTTGTGCCTCAAAGGGTTAAACCATCCTCAACACCCAAAAAAAATTTTTACTTTGCCGACAAGATTTTCAAATTTTTTGATATCATCTTGTGAATAACAGTCTCTCTAATATTCACTTAATTGTCCACGACACATTCTCAAAAAGATAAACCTAAAAAAAAAATATGTTTAATTAAAATATTTTAGTGTTTTTTTTTTATTTTTGTTGTTGATTATCTAATAATGAGAAGAGTACCAAATATTAGCAACTACAGTTAATGTAGACGTTAAGCTACGATGAGGAATTTTATTAAAATCTTTATAACGTGGCCTGATTCTAATGAATTTATAACTTTGTTGCTCAATAAAGTGAATCATTACATTAAATTTAACTTACTAAGGGTGGAATTCCCCTGCCGGTGGTTCACGAAATCGTCGGTTGTTAGCTACCAACTGGGCAGAACCAGTTGTTTGGTTACCGACTGCGATAACAACTCCGGAGGGAAACGGGAGGCCTTTTAGCCAATCACATGAACCCCTTGACGCTCCTCCTTAAAACTCCACCTCAAGGCGCGGCAAAGTTAACGACTGCGAGAAATTAACGACGAGCGGAGAATCCAGCTCTAAGATTTCTCTTCTTTTGGTTTTTGCAAAAAGAGTTAAAGAAAATAATAACTAAATTTTAAATACACAAATATATGCCCACAGGTTTACGAAGTGTCGAATTCGATCAATTGAATCTTTCAGCGATCGCTTCTTCTGAGAAATGTATAGCAGTGCACTGCAGATACTGGACTGGGTGGAATTCTCCCCCGGTGGTTCACGAAATCGTCGGTTGTTAGCTGCCAACTGGGCAGAACCAGTTATTTGTTTACCGACTGCGCTAACAACTCCGGAGGAAAACGGGAGGTCTTTTAGCCAATCACATGAACCCCTTGACGCTCCTCCTTAAAACTCCACCTCAAGGCGGGGCAAAGTTAACGATTGCGAAACATTAATGACGAGGGGAGAATCCAGCTGTGTGTTTGGTAGACCTTCACGAGATATGAAACATCATGGTTATGCCGTTTTTGGTATAACGTGTATATTAACTAACAATTCACCTTTTTACTTCCTTGTAGAAGTGTAAAGAAGCATAGTAATTTCAAGAAAAATTTCGGCGCGCAGACTTTGATAAAAAAAAATCAATTTTGACTCTAAATTCACTTCAAAGAGTTTTTTTGGGAAACGCCTCACAACGTTCACATGTATGTATGTTCGTATATGTTCATGTATTATAATTCATTTTGACTGACCACAAGTCCACTTTGACTAGTTTGTTTTACGTCGTTCAATGAAATTCTAACTTTAAGATTATTGTAGCATCTAGTTGTGAAGCTCTCTTTTCGGGTCTAATCTACTGAGTAGTTTATTTACAGAGCCATGCAAAAGAACTAATTTCAGTATATTAAGATCCATCTTAAATATATTATGTCTACAGTCAGTCATTGTTTGGACCATGGCCGAAATCTTGGTAACTGTCATCGACGTTGGCGAATTTTTCCAATATAATTCCAAACTTGGTAACAAAAATAACTACTTCGTTCTCATAACTCTAAAATTTTTAATCTTAGAATGCTGAGATTTTATATTTAGAGCTATTTTATTGCAGTGATCGAATTGTTCATTTCTTTTTTACTGCAATCAACTGGATAATGTATTTACAGGGTCACCCAGAAGACGTTCAATGCATTAAGGCCGGTGGATACCTTCATTTTATAGAAAATCTGTGGTCAATCACTATTTTGTCTATGCCTAGAATCTCACACACTATCTCAAACATGGTGGCTTTTGTCAAAAATATCGCCAAATTACGTGCCAAAAATAATTTTTTCAAACTGAACCTAGCTTTTCGATACCTGAAGTTTTGCCTAGAATTCGATAAACCTTAGTATTATTGCAGTATTGTCTTTCTTTCAAATGACAGTAATACCAAGTTTTTCAAACACCACACATTATAGAAAAAAAAAAGAGAGAACTCCACAAAACCTTATAAATAAAATACAAAAACATTTTTTCTCGTAGAACTCAGTATAATAGATGAGGTCTACAAGCAAGATTATATTGGATAGAGACCTTTACAAAAAAGTCATTTCGAGCTGTCTGACGTCCAACTAGACAGCTTTATCATCTATTAGTTTGAAATCGATCTAAAGTTTTGTGAAACTTAGGTATTATATGGTCCTTACTTCAAGAGTTATCTGTTTTCTGCCATAAATAATAAACTTTTCATGAAGCCAGAAGAGATCTGTCTTGAAAAACACATTAAGATAGGAATGAGCAAGAAGTAAATTTGAAGCAATAGTTGCTTCCTAATAGTTTCTGCCTTTAACATCTCGCACACTCTAGAATATGTCATTAAAGATAATCTAATATAAATGGCTATGAAACATACATTAGTTGTTAACTTAAGCAATCATACTTTTTTTTTTTTAAATTGGCATCTTGGAAATAAAAAGTAAAATGTGCTCGCGAGTTTGTTTATTTGTTTGTTTAGCGTTCCAATCCACACCGTTGAACAGATTGAAAAGAAAGCGTTAAAAAAGCTCAGAAAAAAATATTGTCAACTTTGAAAATTTAAAATTCCTTTAGTGGACTTATTTTTTGGCACCAAAGTTGGTGATAAATAGTCAAAAATGGCCAACTTTTGCAACGTTTGACATTTTACTAGCAACCCTTCAAAAACGATTCACCGTTTCTTGAGTAGACAAAAATCCGTGTCTGAAATTGCTTAAAAAAATCATTGGGTCGGCAGACTGCCTTAAGGGGTCTCTGATAGCAGATTTTCGTGGTAGCCTGTGATGCAGATCACATATTTAAATATTAATTGTCATTTGTGTCTGCTTCTTAAATTTAATCTGTCTAAAATCAAGCACTTTAACCTTTATTTCTGTTTTCATTTTTAAATAATACAAATTTCAAAATTTGTATTTCGTTTCTTGGTGGTTTGACGCCTCCTGGGCTAAAAACAAGTTCTATTACGTCAATTTTAAACTTGTATCGCATTTCTACTTCCCCTCTGTTGGCACTAATTTTGGCATTATTTAATTTTGACCCAGTGCACCAATTTTCAAAACTATTCGTTCGCCATTTGATTAATTTAACACTGGTCAAAATTTATTGTGACTCTGTAATTGGCTTTGGTTATCTCGGACAAGTTTATGCTCTCTCCAATGTCCAAGTTTTGTGTTGGCATCCTTCTTTAAAAACTTTACCCTTTTCAATTGTCGAGTAAGCACGTACTTCTTATTAACGCTGAGCCACCACCAGACCGCGATATTTAATTGTTTATTTTAATTGTTGCTCGACAATCGATCCAACCCTTTGGTTCGTTTGTTTATCGATTACGGCCGATTTACTACACTAGGATCCTAGGTCTATAAGGAAGAATGCCCTCCGTGGGGAACTTTTTAAAGGATCTTATACCCGTGTTTAAATGAGGTCGCAGGGCCGTAACCAAGATGACATGCTAGGTAGGGCTTTCAATCTAGTTTGGAGGGGCTGACTAAATATAAGTATTAGTAGTTCAGGGGGGAGGGCCAATTTTTACATCTTCACTTAGAATTTTTATTTCACAAAATGCCATATTTTAAAATATTTACCATTCGTTCCATTAACAATTTTTTCATTGAGATTCACTGCCAAATACAAATCTATGAAACGTGGGATAAGCGTGGCGGCAGTTTTAAGGTTTTATTTTACCCCCTCGGAATTTCTGCCCAGAGTAGCAAATCAAGCTGTAAGGAATAGCGTGAATTTTGTGTTTTTGTTCCGCTTTGCGATTCCACTAAACTTTTGTATTCATCAGTGAATTTAGTGAAATCTTTGAAAACGTTAGGGGGGTCTGAGAGACTTCTAGGTAGGGCTCAGCCCCCGTAGCCCCCTCTCTGGTTACGGCCCAGAGTGGGAGAAAACTCCAACCGGCTAGGACGGCAGGTGCGACCGGGGTTTGAACTAGGCACCTACCGCCTTCCAGTTTCGAGAGCAGAACCTCTCAGCGACTGGTGGGGGCCTAAAGCTCTGGAGTTTTTGTCTGTTTTCTCCACATGTAACGTAAATATGCGTTAGAACTCCTTAGAAAGTTTTCCGAGCAAAGCACTCCTCATCGTAGGCCGATTGCTCACTCGTAGCGTTGCCATAACAACACAAAAAAAAAACAACTAAAACATTCTCATAGCTGTGGACAAATCTACTCTTTTCATAATCAAAGAATAACCGATTACTTAAATATTCAATTCGTGTCTAAATTGTACAAATAATGTTGTTAATTATGCATAATTATTGCGGATTATTCGCATGTATTGCAACATGCACACCATAATTATAACTCGTATTGATTTAGCTAAAATACAGTTTAACTAACGAGGTGAATAAATAAATTTGAAATTATGCATAATGTATAGCGGCAGACGGCGTAACAAAACCAGCCGAAACAATTACTCCGCTTTGTCATTTAACATGCTACTGCATGTAATTTGCAATCGACACATCACATCACAGCTATCTATGTAATTTGTAATTTCCATAATAGTTTGCTCAAACTGATGTCACGGCTACGACAAATTACACTTGTCTAGTCAATACTGGATGAATAAGAGGCTAGTTAAAACAGGAAGAAATTGACAGGCGCCTACTGTCATCATTTCTGTTCAAATTTGCATAGAAATAAATGCTGCAACGCGTTGCTTTATTTGTGCAATTTTGCAAACCTGGAAAATCGTTTAATGATGTATTTGTAGTAGAATACTTCCAGGATTATGAAATCAGTTGCGTTTTCTTTTGCGTTGTCGATTTTTAAATTAATAGTCGTTATTAATTGTGTAGGAATCATTAAATGTAACTGAAAAAACTGATATTAAATCGCAACTAATTATATAATAATAAATGAACTGCTTGCATTAAATAAATACGTTTCAAAAAATCTTTAATGGCCTGCCGTGCATTATCTAGGTCTATATTATGGTTCAATCAACATATAAACTATCGATGTATATATTACACTAACGTATGCGGTTCCAAAATCCACGATACTGCTACGCTGTGAATGGCAACAGCTGCACATAAACCATAGCGATATGAATACCAGGAAATGGCATTACCTATCTGGTAATCAAGCCGAAACTGTGACCGATCCGCCATATTGCCTTGACCAAAACATTGCCGCATTAATGTGTTATTCTGTGGTGACAGTTCCAATTTTATTTCGGATTTGTGTGTTTGGCTTGAAGCCAGCTTATAAATCCACCTCAGAAGGAGACATAACTGTAAAACTTTGTACTGCAAAATGCTGAGATTTTGTATTTAGAACTATTGTAACAAAAAATCTGAAATCATAAAAATCAAATCTATTCTGCGTGACTGGCAACAATCAAAACGTCAGAGTTTGGTGTTCCCAGAGCGGGAACAGTGCGCGTTAAAGGGTTAAAATACCGTCTTTACTCGCGTAATAATCGCACCCCTGTTTTAAAGAAGAAAAAATCGACAAAATAATTTCCCCGCTTAAAAGTAGCAGTCGTGTATTTGAATTTCATCTAGAGATTCTAGGAAATAGAAAATTATCAGCCGTATTCTTTCCAGAGCTACGGCCCAACTGCTACCTTCAGTGATTTATTATGAATTATGTACTATTATGCTATTAGAATTTTTCATCAAAATTTTCACAATTTGTAAATTTTATATCTATAAAAATACTTCCATAAAAAGAAAAATACCTTTATTTTGTGTGCAACTGTCGAAAAAGACTATTTAATAAACAGCACATAATCTGGAAACATTTAGTAAAATGTACTTATTTTACTATAATGTATTTTTTATAGCAGTTATGTATTAGTATTAGAGTGTACGACATTGTGTGTGAGATTTCCCCTCATAATAGTCGTAACTAGACTTTTACAGTGAAAAACTGCCGAAGAAAGTGCGACTATATTATGCGAGTTAACACGGTATACAAAGTAATAAAGTAGACATAAAAATTAGTTCCGAGGTTGCTGTCCTTGGGACATTTCAGTACATTATTTTATTAACTACGTATGAGGAAAGGAACGGGTGAAATACAAATCGGCATTGAAGGCGTGAAACTTGCAATGTTTATCAATATTTTTAAAAACAATTTTTTTGAGGATATTTCTTATAGAAATTCTTATAGCTAGGATTCTAGATGCTGACGTGCAGTGACATGTTGTCGTTTAATTCGCCATTTTGAACTACCCCACATTCGATTCTCTGTTTATGCATTATTGTAAACAGGGGTACATATTAAATAATAGGGAGTTTTTGCATACTGTTTCTTCCTAAGTTAACGCCAATGCTATCCGCTATTCGAAGTATTGAGTCAATCATGAAATTTATTTTATACGCACGCATGCGCTGTACTGTGCAATGACATTTAACGTTAGCGTTACCGTGAGTGAAACAGCTACGCAAAATCTCCCTAATAGTGAGTTTTGGCGTAGCGTTTTCACTCACGCTAACGCTAACGTTAGATGCCGTTGACGAGTATAGCGCATGCGCACGCATAAATTCCGAAACCTGATTGGTCGAAGTACTCCGAATAGCGGATAGCGTTAGAACTAAGGTAGAAAGAAAAGGTATGCAGAAACTCCCTATTGTAACCCCAGACAGCACATAAGCTTAAATCAAGCTTCACATTTCTTTGAATTTGACGTATTAATACAAGCTTGACAGTTCAATTCATTTTAAGCTTGCAGCAAGCTTGGAGAAATCATTTGAACTGTCAAGCTTGAATACAACTTGATGACTACTTGAATTGGAAATCCACATCCACATAACAAATAATTTATCATCCGTCATAAATGTGCTTGACCATAGAATTAAAAAAAAAAAAGATTCTATATTTCCAAATATGGAAATTCTTCAAAATAAAATACAATTATACTACAAAATTGATTACAAAATCAGTCATTTGTCTCGATTTTGGCCAGTATTGCCCAACATGAGTGTCGCGATATTGAAAGTTTTAAAACGTGTGCTACTTTTAAGTTTATATTATGCTTATTTCCCTATTAGTAGAGTCTATAAATCACACATAACATTACTTTAATTTTGATTCATCCCATGGAAAAATAAAAGAAACAGATCAGCATCGGCCACTCGATCTCGCCAGAAAACGGCGTGATAACGATAACAGTCACTTCAAACTTTAGTCATGCCAGCGCGAGGCAGATTGGCGGAATGGTTAGAATGCTGGCTTCCCAACCCTTAAGTCCCGAGTTCGATCGCGGACGCTTGATGTAAAACAGATTAAATGAACTTGAAATTTCAGCATAGAGGGAAAATGCGTGGAAAAATAAAATATGTGGGGCGAATTCGCCGACGGGCGGCCCGTGTAATTAAGAAATTTTTTTTTTGGAAAAATTTTTAAGCTTGAAATTAAGCTTGCTATGTCAAGCTTCATTCAAGTTTGCTATGTCAAGCTTGATTCAAGTTTGCTATGTCAAGCTTAATGCAACCTGGGCAAGTGTAAACTTGAACACTTGATTAAAGCTTGCATTAAGCTTACACGCTTGAAATTTTCAAGCTTAATTCAAGTTTCTTGACTTGATAAATCAAGCTTGCTGCAAGTTTGATGCAAGTTTGCTGTGCTGTCTGCGACTATACGATAAAAGTACCAGATTGTTAACTTTGGCAGATCAGAGATATAGTTAAACGAGGATAGCCAGGGGCTATGCATGGATTTGAATGTAAACGTTTATTGATGCATTAAAAAAAATAGAAATTTTCTTTCAAAGTTACTTTACGATCCATGAAACACCATCGCATGACGCGGGATTTTATTCCCTTCGAGCTAGAAATATACGTCGGCATATATTTATTTTCATATCTCTGCCACTCTGCCACTTCTTCAATCTCTGCTACTGCTATCTTCTATCTCTGACATTTTATAATTTAGATATAATTATCAAATTTTGTACATCACCTCATATGTATGTGGGGCACATTTTACTAAATGAAAATTGTTTTGTATGGGTATTGAATACAAATTTTAAAAACTTTTTTTGAAATTAAGAAGAATATTTTTTTTTTTTTTTTTTTTACTAACGTAGCTTTTTCCTACTTTACTACCCGCTTATCTCTAATAAATAAGGAAGTTATTATCTCCAATAGATAAAGACTGTTACCACCTTTTGGGTATACCCTCTATAAAAGTGGACGTTATATTGATATAAGAAGTTAGTTTTGATCACTGGGTAAATAAATTTATAAATGCATAAATGTTCATAATAAATTGAACAGAGTGATCAAAAACTCCGTAAAATCTTTAAAAATTCAATAAAAAAAGAACAAATAATGCTATAACATTGCGGTTTGCACGAATAGGATGAGAGCGTTATCGGATTTTTTTTAATGGCAAGAAAGGCTGTAGTTCCACCTGGTACAGATAGGTGGTGCTGACAATGAACAATGTGAAGCAAGTCTCCAATTAAACAAAATCCGAACTCTCTCTAATCGTATCCATGTAAACCGCAATTTTGAATTGTTATTTGTTCTTTTTTATGGCGAATTTTTAAACTTTCATGCACCCAAGTTGCGTCGAAAGCTCATAAAAACTTCAAAAATTCATTAAAAAAGAAAATATCATTATACAAAATTACAGTTTGGATGAAAAGGATTAGAGAACTTTCGGTGTTTTACTTTCCGAACATGTGCCATGCAAGGAAAGTATTGTAGTCATGAAAACATTCGACTTCGAGATTTTTGTGTATTGACACGTTTTGAGGTCTTCTGAATTCATTTATGCTAATTCAGGAGATGTATGTGTGTGTGTGTGTGTGTGTTTGTGTGTATATGAGTGAACACGATAGCTCCTAAACGGGGTATTCGATTGAGCTCAAATTGGGTATATATGTTATAAACCACCGTCGCAACACTGGTATTGATTTTGGTGTGTATAGGACTTAATAGTTTTCCTACAAGGCTATGACAAAGATTTCTTTTACATTATATTCTACCGGAGACTATTCTTGAAAGTGCGCTAGCGTTTGAACGGTACATTCGATTGAGCTCAAATTGGGTATATTTGTTATAAACCACCAGTGTATTACCGAACGACGGTGGTATATGTTATAAACCACCATCGTAAGATGCATCAGAGACAAAAGATATTGATTTTGATGTGTATAGGATAGTTTTTCTGCAGGCCTGCGACAAAGATTTCTTTTACATTATGGCGTATGGGGAGAAATTCTTGAAAGTGCGCTAACGGTGCATTCAACTGAGCTTCAGTTTGGTGTATAGGTTTGAATTATTCATCCATTAAAATTTATTTAAATGCTTGGTAATCATCTTAATCGTAACTGTTCGGAAAGTCGAGTGGAGTCACTCCAGATTTTTTTAAATTGGAAACTTGCTTCACATTGTGCGTGTCAGCGCTATCTATCGGTAACATGTGGAACTACAACCTTTCTTGTCATTAAAAAAACCCATCACCCCTAATCCAATTTGTGCAAACCTCAATTTCTATCATTATTTGTTCTTTTTTAATAAATTCTGGACGTTTTCACGGACTTTTTGATCACCCTGTACATAAATCAATTACAAACCAATGGAAACATTGATTTCGAATTGTATTCGTCCAAACGGACACATTACTTTGACATGAAGCCGTCCGTTTATCAGTCTGACATCGATTTAACATCTCTTTCATCTGTAAAAGTTGTAACTTTCATAATAAAAGATGGACAGCTTGCTTCATTTCTGGGAAAACCGCAAGAGTCCAGTCAATATTAGATGAATAACACGTTAGTTAAAAAAAAAAAAAAAAAAAGATAAGAGCTAGAAATACACACACGTGTTTATTTCAGTATTCTCTGTTGAAACTGATTTCGCATCGCATGTGCAAACTGAGGTGATGCGTTTTACGTTGAATAAAAGATACACGGGAAAAGCAAATGATTGTCTCCATTGTCGAATATTTTCATAAAATAGATGTTCACAAACATATGTTTATGATATTGCTGCTAGATTTTGCTGGGAATAAAACGAACTGATGCGATGAATCTCATGAAGATACCACACGACTTCCTTGCAAGTCCATCAAATTACACACATTTCTCGAAGGGTGCATTAGTAAACGACAAACTCGTTGCTCGAATTTTCGTAAGAAAACTAGAATGCGTTTGTTCGGTGCAGTTCAGTGCTATCAGTTTCTTTTGCCTTTACGAACAACTTCAGTTTATTCAGTTTCGTCGCCTAGGAGATGTGTTTGTTTACAATTTGCGTATGTTGTTATTTTTCTCGAGGAGTTTTTACTACATTCTCAATATAAAATCAACAGAATTTAAAAAGAAAGAATGGCCATCACTGAAGTGCACTGATCAAAATTTAGAAATTTCAACGTAAATTTACATTTTTCAAAAGCACTTAGCAAGAGATGTTCAAATTTCGCTAATAACGGTTGAAATAGTCGCCCTCGCATAATAATCCCACCTCCGTTTTGAAGTAGAGAAAATAGCTTTAGAGTTACAATATTATGTAGTAGATTTTCCCTGCATAATAATCGTACCTAGGCCTTCACCATGAAAAATTGGCAAAAAAGTGAGACATTAACGCGAGTAAACACAATATTTCTAACACGTATATCCATTCATTTGAAAAGCAAATTAGGCCTTTACTATATTGAAACGAAATCTTAAGCTAAATTAAATTTCTGTTATCCCATTTGTGCCTGGATATTTTTGCGACTTTCTTCGATTTTTACTGATAACAGAAATAATAGATAAATTTCTGATGCCAAATTCTTGAAGAAGGGATGATTTCTTTTAAAATCATTATGCATAAAAATCGAAATATCAACATCCTACTGGGTCATGTTAAAATATTTTGTAGAGTTGAGGCTCATGAATAAAGGCTAGGAAAAATAAATAACGATTTCGACTAATAGCGAAAATGCCGTCCCAAAAAAGGGACACTAGGCATAAATGGGTTAAAATTTAGCGGGGGGGGGGCTCAAAATCGGGGTCCTGGGGCAAATGCCCCTCCTGCCTCTGCGATAATGAGGGCCTGCCCGGTCCCCATATTTCGTTCAGTTTGGCTCAGTGGGCTCACCCATTTTCGACGTTTAAATAATACAGAAAACTTGCTTTAAAAAAGCAGAGCTTCGAAGCGTAATTTTTTTATTCCGGTTCAACTAAAAATAAATATTCGGTTCAGTTCCGGTTTTCGTTCCGTCAAAAATAAAGGTTTTCAATTTTAGGTTTTCGGTTCAGTTCCGAATGAATAATTTTGTGTATATTCTTATTTGTACAAAAAAAGTGTCTTATTTGTGTATATTCTTATTTGTACAAAAATATAATTCTATCAGAATTTAAAAGATTTTTTACTTTTTTTTAATTGGTAAGTTGTTTACAGTATACATTATTGATGAGTTGATTACAGCAACAAAATGACTAACGATATATAGAACTGAAATAAACCGACCAAAATAACGGTTTTTTCCAGTTTTCCATTCAGTTCCTAATGAATAATTTTGTTGTGTATATTCTTATTTGTACAAAACAATAATTCTATCAAAATTTAAAAGATTTTATAATATAACGGTTTTTTTCCGGTTCCGGTTAAGTTCCGAATGAATAATTTGATTTTGTGTATATTCTTATTTGTGCAAAAATATAATTATATCATAAACAAAAAAATATAATTCTATCAAAATTTAAAAGATTTTATACTTTTCTTTAATTGGTAAGTTGGTTATAGTATACATTACTAATAAGTTGATTACAGCGATAAAATGACTGAAGATATATCGAACCGAAATAAACCGACCAAAATAACGATTTTTTTTCGGTTTTCGGTTCCCGGTTCAGTTCCGAATAAATAATTTTATTTTGTGTATATTCTTATTTGTGCAAAAATATAATTATTTCATAAACAAAAAAATATAATTCTATCAAAATTTAAAAGATTTTATACTTTTCTTTAATTGGTAAGTTGGTTATAGTACACATTACTGATAAGTTGATTACAGCAACAAAATGACTGTATATATATCGAACCTGAATAAACCGACCAAAATAATGGTTTTTTCCCCGGTTTTCGGTTCAGTTCCGGTTTGAAGCACTGAAAAAAATATGTGGCGGAAGCTAAAGTTTAGAATAAATTACTGATTCCATAATCCTTTGCCTTCCGGTTTTGATGGATACCATCTGCTTCACGGAGCTACTTTGAAAACATACCAAAGATAACAATGAAGAGATAACTTTTTTTCTTTTAAATTTCCTCCTGCTGTGTTCTTCTTCTCTTCAGTTCCTCTCGCTTCCAAGTTTCTGTTACCACAACACTTTATCAATTCCCCGCTTGAGTGAACTTTTCACCAAGTTTCTCTCATCATTATATATTGCTTATTCCCGGTTCCCTTGAGTACACTTTATCAAATCCACCCACCCATCCCCCACCCTCTACCGTCCTGTGTTTATTTTCTTCTTGAATAAGCTGCCAACACTAAAAGTTTTTAGCGCTGACTTTTAAAAAGGGTAGTTGCATGTCATGATATTCAGATTAAAAATGAAAAAATAATCTGAAGTGACTTCACTCGACTTTACGAACACTTGCGATTAAGATAATCACCAAGAATTTAAATAAATTTTAATCTGTAAATAATTCAAACATAGATACCAAATTGAAGCTGAATCGAATGCACCGTTTAAACGCTTGCGCACTTTCAAGAATTTCTCTCCATATGCCATAATGGAAAAGAAATCTTTGTCGTAGACTTGTAGAAAACCTATAGGTCCTATATACACCAAAATCAATACTGGTCTTGCGTCGGGGGTTTATAACATATATACCCAGTTTGAGATCAATCGAATGTACCGTTTAAACCCTAGCGCACTTTCAAGAATTTCCCCCCATAGGCCATAATGTAAAAGAAATCTTTGTCGTAACCCTGTAGAAAAACTGTAAGTCCTATGCACACCAAAATCAATATCAGTGTTGCGACGGTGGTTTATAACATATATATCCAATTTGAGCTCAATCGAATGCTCCGTTTAGGAGCTATCGTGTTCACTCACATACACACACACACACATACACACTAGAGATGAGTTCGGGCTCATTTTTTGAAGCCCGAGCCCGCCCGAGCCCGAAATGTCAGCTAAAGACAAATAAAATTAACTACTTCATTAAGAGGATACAATAAATTTTGGAGCTTCACACACCTTCTAGTCCCCCGTGCCGCTATTTTTTGAAATAAGTACGTCTATTTATCCCATGAATCACTTTTTAAAATTTGTTTCAAGGAGTATGTTCAACAAAGGAGAAATTTTTCACGAGCCCGAGCCCGCCCGAGCCCGAGTCGGGCCCGGGCTCGGGCTCGCGCTTTCGGGCTCGGGCTGAGCCCGTCTCATTTCTAATACACACACACATGCATACATACATACATCTCGTAAAAACAGCATAAATGAATTCAGAAGACCTCAAAACGTGTCAATGCACCAAAATCTCGAAGTCGAAAATTTTCATGATTAGAATACTTTCCTTACATGGTACATGTTCGGAAAGTAATAATTGAATAGTCGCCGCCCCGTGACTCACTGGTCTTTATACTGAGTAAGTGCAGTGTTGACTAAATTTCTGGACTCATTTCAATAAAAATCGTGTTTCCTTGCTTTAACAGCATTTGTCATTAAATTTATTTAGGATTGGGTTACATTTTGGCTGCCATCGTAAAATCCAGTGTTGAAACAGCGAATAGCTAAGATGCGCTTTAGCCCGATGCATGGTGATATCTTTCAGATGGTCGATGACCGCGCCACGTATTGGAAATTCGGTATTTTAAAGCTTTGAAGAAGTCCGAAAGATCTTACATTTTTGCGTATCCATTATTGCTATTTTGTAGTCCAGCTACTGAGTGACACATGCTTGCTCCATTTGACATCATTGAGCTGTTCAACTGGATTTTCGCGCATGCGTTATTGTTATTGCACTAATGTTTACATCTAGCTGTTGCCGTTCGCAGCGGGGAAATATCGTCAATTTTGGTACCGCATAAGCTAGCGTATTATGTAAGTAGATAGATTAAGTCTATCAGAAAGTTCTGCTAGTTTTTCTCATGTTAATACAGTGAAACTTCCCTGGAGCAACCACGCCCCGTCCCGCGAAATATCGGTCGTTATGAGGGGTGGTCGCTCAAAGAAGTTGAAACATTTGATAGCCAAGAAAAAAATTCCTAAATTATTGGTTTTTTTGTTATTTATGCGAACTTTGTTATTATTGAATACTAATACAAATGTAATTATACAAACCTTTTTTCTCAAATTTAAATTTTAATAAAATATTTAGAAGTTTTGGATTGTTTAGTTCTTTTTTCTCTCTCCGAAAATTCTTCTATCTCCACTTTATTTTTTGCATATGACAAAAAAACATTTATCCTCATATTCTTCATGCATTCTTAATTTACCATAAAAAAATCTATTTGCTTTAAAATTCACTCGTTCGTGTTTTCCCACAACCAAAAGTAACCATGAACTTCCTCTACCAATTTTCTCTTTTTCGTGACTCGATCACATCAATTTGCTGCACCAATTGTAATATCGCTTGTTTCTTAGACATACCCCTTATCTAAACTACAAGGTTTGAACGTGATGAGTAAGTGTAAACCTGCACCTGCTGTCGATTCACAGTAAAACGGCTGGTTTGGAATGTGGTTTTGTATTTACTTTACTTTCGGAAAATGCTAGTAAACTTTCGGGTAGAGAACCGTGTCCGGCCGCTTATAGAGGGTTGTGTGGTCTTTCCTAGAAGATATTTTAACATTAAGTAGACAGGGTAAAAAATCGGTGCCTTAAAAGGTTGGTCATTGGTGCAGGGGGTCGTTTAATAGAGGTGGTCGCTCATAGAAGTTTCGTTGTATTTTGCCTAGCGAAAACTACTGAAGCTAATAATAGGAAATTTGCTACGTGTGTGAGATTTCTCGCGTAGGCGTTGTTATTGTTGTTACTGATGCCCTCTGACCGGGACCATCCTTATTCTACCAGACCTGCTTGTACACTCCGATGAGTCATCCAAAGAGGCTTATGGATGCTCACTTATTGGTTCCAGAACTTAGAAATGTCATCTATAACGGCCGAATCTAACCAATGAGGAAACGTCCGTAGGCCTCTTTCGAAGTGCACAAGCACGCCCGGTAGAATCCCGATGGCCCCGCTCTGACTACCGCAATCGGCCCTGCCAGATCCCCCCTCCCCCAGGTAGGGAGGCGATGGGCAGAGGAAGTGCGCCTTCCATTTTTAGGGCTCCAGTGGGAGGAAGTACGATTTAGCCTGTGGTAACTAATTTTGAACCCATTCCAGAGGAAGGAGGGACCTACCCCTGAAATCGGCACCCCCAGAGGTATCGTTTAACAACTTGGAGGATATTGGAGCCACGACAGATTATACGTGCACCAGCTCCCATTAGCGTACACGGCCCCACAGTAGTCGAGCCGAGAGGATGTTGACCCTCTTAAGCACTGGCCAAGACGGATGCTGCTTCACTTGCCGTTTTCTAATGAGAACGGAGTTTAGCACCCAGACCACTGCGGGACTTCGCGTAGATACTTGATTAGAAGACATTTTCCAAAATCCGTAACTTATGGGAGATAAACTTTTCACATATCCTGCATGATGTCAGAGAAGAAAAGAGATATCCATAAAATTCTTGCTGTTAAGTACAATATACGCAAATACCTAAAAATCGATTTCAGAACATTCCGAATATAACCAACGCCCCCTAGAGAGGAAAGCCGCGACGCTTACTTGTGACGTCACACCGAGTAGGTAAAGCAAAGCGTTTACCTACTCGGTGTGACGTCACAAGTAAGCGCCGCGGCTTTCCTCTCTAGGGGGCGTTGGTACAACCCTCCGAGAAGGAAAAAAAAAATATATGATCTAAAACAGGGGTGGCGAACCAATGGCACGCGACACAAAATTTTGGGCACACCACCGATCAAAACGGTTTGCATTTTAATTAAAAATTACAAAGTTCACTATGAAGTATCATGATCGAACGGTCACTAAGTCAAAATTATTTGATGGCATGTCTATGGCCTCATTAAACATTTCTTTAGAAAAAAATGGCACGTTGATCCATAAAGGTTCGCCACCCCTGATCTACAAAATTCCCGCTTTAAAATTTAACAAATACGAGTCCTATGCCTAAGCACAGCGTGTTTGTAATTCCTTACTTGTTGAAATTTTGTTTGTTTGAATTTTATGAAAGGAAAAGAGACATAATTTTTAAGTACAGCTGCGGAAGAAAAAAGTCCCACTTGTACTTTTTTCGGCCGTCGATCGTCGTACAGCAAAGTTACAGATACCAATCGTTTACGATTGACGTACACTTTAATTTGCTATGCATAAAAATTACATAAGGAACCATCTACATATTAAAATTCACACCAACTTTTTTTTCCCAATAGCAACCCTTAGATTTCACTTCATATTTCAAAAATTTAGCTCATTTCAACCCCGGATACCCATTTTCAATAAATTTCAACCGAAAATGGGTGAGTTATGAGCAACCAAAATCCCCCTCCCCATATGTTAAAATATTTTTTCATACTTTAAATCATATCTCATATAATATTGATAATAAGAAGCTGATTTTTATTCGTACTATTAGAACTGAACGACCCAAACATAATTCACTATTATTATGATTTTTTAATAAAATATTAATATGAATTATGAATTATTAAATTAATATTTAAAAAATTATGAAAAGCGACCTAGCCAAATTTCGATGGAAATAGATGCAGAAAGTAATATTATATGGCTGTGCAAAATTTCAAATTTTTACGTTCAGTAGTTCAATTTTATATTAAATAAAATGTGTTATTTTCATGAGTTAAGGGACCATATATAAATTTATTAAGTGACAATTTTTTGAAAACTCCTTAAAATAAGCGTAAATTAGATTTCTTTTGCTCAAAAACACAGTAAAAGATAGCGGTATTAAAAAAATCAAATTTTGAAGGAAATAAATTAGAGGTTTTTAGAGTTTGATGGTGATTCTATAAAGCTTCTATTGTTGCGTCCGCTATCATATCCCCCCAAGTAAAATATTTTCCAGGTATAGAATTAGATGCAGTAGATGTATATGTCTTCTAATACAACATCCTATTTCTGAAAGACTAACATCCTCAACATTCCAGGCATGAATTTGACCTTTTTTAATATTGGAAGCATTAGGTCTTTGGACTTCCCCATATTTTCGCAAACATTCAAAAAACATTCAAAATCCCGTTTTTCTGTCTATATTGCTCATTGTAGACAATAATATTAAATGAAGAAAGTGAAATAACAAACACAGTGATAATATTGGCTCAGCAAAAAAATAACTGCATTTTTTACATGAAATTCAAACAAATAAATTTTTAATCATGAAACCGTTCTTCTAGTTCGACCGTAGCCGGGTAACATTCATGCTTGCAGTCAGAAGAGCAGACAACAGCCTCTCACTCCTGCCAACATTTCACCTGTCTAAGAGAACCATGAAGGGAAATACTTGATAACAATTTCAAAATTAGAAAGATTTTCAGAATCGTGAGCAGTCGTTTTGCATTTTTCCTTTAAGTCTTGAGTAATAGCCAAGGAAGTTATGAATTGACGGGTCATTTGGACCTCTGACTAAACATTCTACTTTCCATCCTTGATATTCTCAGTACAAAAAACTTTAAGAGAGATGGTAACAAAATTTTCCTTGAAAATAACATTTATTTCTTTTAACTCTCTCGATCGAAATGAATGAAAGGCGAAAAGTTCGGAACCTACAAATAGCGTTTTTCAATTTGCAGAAAGTCCCTTAAAAACGCGCAAAAATTAATTCGCAATATCTCCGGAAATTATCGTAGAAAATTGGTGAAAATTTATATTTAGGGTAATTTGAAGGTTTCCTTTCGTTTAATAAAGTCAAAATATGGCGTTGCTATAGAGAAGACTGATGTTGATGCAGAACTAAATATGAAGGCGGCCCCTTATGCAAATTAAATTAATAGTAAATTAAAGTATGCGTTATTTGAAAACGAATGATGTATATAACTTTGCTGTACGACGAACGATTCCGAAATAAAGAGCAAGTGGGACATTTTTTTTCCGCAGCTGTACATCTATTATTTCTATTTGTTAAGCACAGTTATTAAAGAATAAAAGAGAACAGTATAAGAACAAATGGTTAATATTCTGTCTCTGAAATACATAGTGAAATGTCTTTTTTTTTCCCTTATGATATTTATCGTGTGTATTTGTGTTTTGCTAAGACTAAACAAGGGGCATCTACTTATAGAAAAATGGGGGGTGCCTTGGTCGGAGGTATTTTTTAACTCTTTATTTATTGAATTAAGAATTGCCAAGACCGTGAATCTATTCGTCTTCTCTTGTTACAGTTTGGAAATGAACGATAAATACTGATTAATGTAATAAAAAAGAAAATTACGCAGAAATTGATAAGCATAAGCTATGCGTTCGATGACTGGTTTTATAAGCAGTTAACGAGTCTTTTTCAAAAGAGTATAGAACCAAAGAAGTCAAGCAATACTTTTATTGACACACTTTTAGAAAATCTAATCCTTTAATCATAAAAAAGACGTCTGAAAATTCCCTAATGCTCTTTTTGGGGAAGGAGGGGGCTCGGCATGATTAGAAAGTGAGCGGAAAGCTGTCTATTTAAAACAATCTACTCTAATAGAACATGCAATCGTGATGCAAGCCGATTAAATGAAGTATTTGGCAGTGATTTTTCAAAGGAGTGGTTACAATGAATAGATTTTTCTTTTTGTTTTTACAATTTTAATTTAACGGTACTTCTAAGAACCGTCGGAAATCTAAAATGTGAAATCTAAAATGGCCTCTGAAAATAAGCCGAGGCGTCAAGTGAAAGGTGCATAAAACATTTTATATAATATAGTTTGTGAAAGAACATTCTGAATATTCATAGCTGTCTAACAAAATTGTTATTTATTCTAGTTTTTTCTCCAAAACATATCTAATTTCCAGTGGCGTAGCCAGGATTTCCTTTCGGGGAGGGCCCATAATTTTCCCTCCGACATATATATATGCATCAATTAAAAAAAAATAGGGATAAGATCCCTTTTCCCGTGTCTGTCTCTCCTATTTCGGGAGGGGGGGGGATGTTTGACCCCCCAGTCAAAGGCGGATCCAGAATTTTTTTTCGGAGGGGAACGCAAATCGCGAATACTTATTTTATCTAGTGTAAAGTCCACTTATTGGCGAAAGCCCCATTTATCTATGGTGTACTAAATATATTTTTCTCCAGCGCCCTCCCCCTGGATCCGCCTTTGACTCCTGCCCCCTGCCCCCTTGACTATGCCACTGCTAGTTCCGCTTAAAATATTTATTCACATTTTACCGACAACATTATTTTGCAGAGAAGGCGATTAAATGTCCATTGTTGAAGAATAAAAAAAACAGTGCATGTATGTTGAGGGATTTGAAAGGGAGGCGCCATTTTAAAATATGTTCAGGAGACACAATGTTAAAAGGTTGGGAACCGCTGGTCTAAAATAGTTTACGGATATCCCGCTGCTTCGATGTTCATCATCAATAAGGCATTCTGTGCAGTATTTAGGTGAAGTTTCGGTCGACAGATGGCGCTTGTTGTCAATAAATTCCATGCATTTGCGTGAAGTTTGAGTCGACCAGCTTATTTTTTCTTTTATAATTAAACGTAGATAATTTTTGAAGCGATTTTGTTAAAAAGAAAATAGTTAACCCATTAAGCGCCAAAGCTCCCATTACGGGAACATCTATTATATATTTTTTCTCTTAAAATATTTTAACGCAATTTACGAAATACACATTTTATATAAACACTAGCTGCGTACCCGTTCTCCGCACGGTAGGAAAAGAACATTCTCCTTACCCATATAATTCGAATTAAATCCAGTGATGAGGAATCTATAAAAGTGAAAGATTATTTAAATCGTGATGAAATGTTGACGTCATGAGTGCAAATCTGAGATGACTGCAACATGATTGCACGAAAACTTCGTCAGTGTCACGGGCGATCAAAAAAGAAGCAGCTTCTCTTAGATGACCTTGCCCAGGCTTTTTCTCGATGGATCCAGTATCGTAGAATTGCTCCTATAAGTTGCACACCACGCTGGGCGTTAAATTGAACTCTCTATAAATCTGGAGACTATCCTGCTTCTAGTCTCCACACATGGGATCTAGGTGAAGGGGTAGGGGTGTCCTCCGTGGGGGATCTTTCTAAAGGGTCCTAACCGGTATTTACGCTACGTTTTGGAGGAAACCAGCCATATATGTTTCCTAACATATGCATGTTGTGAGTACAGTTTTATTTTCCGAACGGAATACAGGAAAAATCCGAACGGTTAGGTCGGCGGACGCGACCTGTTTTGAACCAGAAACCTTCCATCTCCCAGTTCAGAGCACTAAGCGCTCGGCCACTGGTCGAACTAAGTCATTGCTAGGGGAATATTATAAGCAATTAGGACTTTTGTTGTACACATGATTGCAATGTCATTCTCGTATTATTATTACTTATATCTCTTATTATTTGATTTCTTTTTATTTTCATTTCATATTCCTGACTTTTCATACTCTCTTGATTTTTGGGTCTTTGTACATGCGCATATTCAATTATCATTCTCCATTAACGTTACTGAATTAAGTAATTCTCTCTATCGCCACTTCTACACCAAAGACGTCAATCTGCATTTTCCTCGTTTCAAGAAAAACGCTTACAAAGGTTCACTGCTTCAGTTTATATTGATTAATCAATTTTCTTGCAAACTAATCGGAATTAAGATATGAGGCTTTGACATAGTATACAAGATTTCTTAAAGACCTTGAAAATGAATTTAGTTAAAAATAACCAAAGTTAGAGGTTCGCGTTATTGACCGGGTGATTGCGGTAATGTTCTAATTGTGTCATATCCAATGCGTTTTCATTTTTCGAGTCAAGAGCGGTAGAAATGAGTGTTTTCACTTAATTGTTAAATTTAACAGCTTGAGTGGCAACAACGGATTCCGTAATTACTGAAACTGTAGCAATATTAAAATAGAACATGAAATGAAATTTATTTATGCTTGCAAGAACTGCCATATTGGCGTAATTAACGCCGATAGTCGATGGCAAATAGCCAAAATGAATCCTAAATTTAACTTCACAGTAAATGCAATTATTTATAGGCAATACCAGCTATATTTACCAGGCTTAAAACTATTCTCGTTCATCTCAAAAAAAAAAAAATCGTATTTACACAGAATTCCTATTTTATTATACCCTGCTTGGCGGGATTTAAAAAATTATCTATCCATCCGCTCGTAACATTGGCTCATCTCAATCGTGCCATAGAATTAGCAGTACAAACGCAAAAAACACACGCTATTAAACACGGAGTTACACTACATTTGAATATTTATCTCCAACTTTTCTAAGAAAGGTACTAAAGAAGGAATCTGCATACGCCATTTTGCGAGATTTTTTTTTCTTTTTTTTTTTTTTCAGAGAATGATTCTAAGCACTAATTTAACAGCAATCAAAATGAGGAAATAGATTTTTGTGTATGGTTCCATCGCCAAAAATTAATGCAGGCATCTCTTTGAAAAGTAGCATAGCAGTATTTTAAATTATCAACTATAACGTGTTTTATTTATTCCAGTTTACCGAATGCGAGAATTTAATTTCTTTTGAAATTTGGCGGCACTCCCCCAAGGTAAATCAATTTACTTAATTTGGCGAAAATTCCGAAGATAGGTCGCTTAAAATCGCCTTAATAATTGAACTACTTCTGCATGGAAAATTAAATTTTAACGCCGTATTTTAATAAAACCTACACACACAAACCTAAACCTATTTCGATTTGCTCGCAGTAAATTGCGCCAAGCCCAAAACTGTGCAAATCCGTAGAATCTACTACTTTCTCAAAATCACCAAATCAGCCATTTTTTTTTTTTTTTTTTTTTTTTGCCAAACTAAAAAATATACATATTAGTCTCGGAAATCTACCAATCCCTTATTCTTTTACACATAAAAAACATTGAATTCCTGCTCTGATTTCACATGCATGCAATACTTTAATTAAAAAATAACTTTGTAAATAATCTCAACAGAAAAAAGATCATTATTCTTGTATTTTTACTGCAGGAGTCTAAATAATTTAATAAAATAGCCAAACATGGCAACCTCGATGCTTTTTTCTCACATTTTCACTACAGGGGTTACAATCGCGGAATTGCGGAGAGCAAAAATTAGCGTTTTTGATGGGTTTTTTATCAATATCTCCTAAACTAATTCGAATTTCGAAATTTAAATTAGCGGAGGTTCTTTCTCAAAATTCTCGGAATTCGTGGATACCTCGTTCGAAACTCAACTCCCAGCCGTTTAGGAGGAGATGATGTTACACACACACACACACACACAGACAGACAGACGCGCACAGATTTTAATAGTATAGATTTACACTATAGGGTGTATTATATATTTTTATCGGAACAATATATTTTAATTTAATGTTTTTTTCTAATTTTTAAAAAAGTGAAATTTTGTCTTTATGACTGTCTTATATAAAACTAAAACTAAAATAAAATAAATGGTCACTTAAATGTTTCAAGTAGAATGCATATTTAAAACCAACATCTTGAAGAACAACCTTCTTAAAATCCTGCATGAATAGATTCCTATAAAGGAATGTTATGAACGCTTATATTTCTTGTTCGCACAGTGGGAGCTTTGGCGCCCTCCCACTAGTTAGCATTTCCAGTTACTCTATATTGGGTTCCTGGTCATTTGGCATTCCTGGTAATGAGATGGCGGATTGTCTTGCGAGGTTGGACTCTGGCTCTTTTTTTGTTGGACCTGAGCCGGTTCTCGGTATCTCGAGTAAATGTTACAGGGATACTGTGTTTAGCCACTTTAGCAAGCTTCAGTATTCCAGCTGGCTAAAGTGTAATGGCCAGAGGCAGGCCAAAGAGATCAATCTTGGTTTTCCTGGTGTTAGATGCAAGGAACTTCTGTGTCTCAACAGGTCCAGTCTCCGTAGGGCTATTGGCCTGTTAACTGGGCACTGTTGCCTTAAAAGTCATCTTAACATAATGAAGGTTGTCGATGATCCCACTTGTCGGGGTTGTCTTCTTAAGGAGGAAACTGCTTTACACATCCTCTGTGAGTGTGAGTACTTCTCTGATTATAGGTTTGAGCATTTTGGGCCCATGTCATTGAGCCCTGGGAGCTTCACAAAATGTCTGTTAGGTCTATGCTGATGTTCGCATCTGCTACTGGGCTCTTTTCGTAGGGCCTTTTCCATATTGCTTGGGGATGATACAATAGACCCATGGTCGCGGTGCCTGGCCCTTTTTGGGCCTCCCCTCCAAGTCATAAGTCATAGCATTTCCAGATTGATTTTGCTACCATCAGTCCCTGATTACCGCACAGGCCAACTAAGCCACGGCCTAGGGCCCCCAAGCTTAAGGGCCCCCCAAATTATTAAAATAGTTTAAGTTCTATTCCTAAAAATTGTGTTATGCGATAAATTTTTAACAGTAGTGAAAACAGATAAAGCGATCATTTTGACAACACATTCCGCTGAGCAAAAGGGTTTGTTTACACTAAATTCAGGCATAAAAGAAACGTCAGTATTAACACCCCAAGAATTCCACCATGGAGTAGTCACTGACGTGACGAACATTGGATTCAGAAGCATAACTTCTACATTAAATGCTAAAAATTTGTAAATTTTTAAGTTAAATCTTTTTGTACAGGAGAGAGTTTGCAGCTAAAGCACCCTCCCCTTCCCCTTATGTGTGAAATTGCGAAAGAAATACTGTATGACCAACAAGAAATGACTACACAGGGGCCCCACAAAAGTGCTTGGCCTATGCCCTCCTAATGTCTTAGTCGGGCTCTGGCTACCGTTCAACAATAAAGAAATGTTTGGCACTTCGCATTCTGGTTATTTCGTACATTATAGTATCAACAACAAAAATAATTACTTTATGTATACAGTTTTTAGCAGCATCTGCGAAAAAAAAGGAATTGCTCTATCCAAAATGGAGAAAGACATTTATCCCCATAACACGCCAAAGCTCCCGCTACGGGAACATGCTATATTTCCTAAATGCTTTAAGTTAAAAAAAAATTTCAACTGTTCTAAGAGAGGCATGCAATGTATGTAAAAAATGTATATACATTTAAAAATTTCTATCTGATTCTCATAGCGGCGTTTAATGGGTTGAGGAGACGAAACTTTTACCCAAGAGGAAATTTTTTCTGAAATAAAAAATTTTGATAGATACTTAAAATTTTAATACACTGCTCAAAACAATTAAAGGATATTGTAAGTTTTATATAAAATAAAGATATAAGCGAATTTTTTTTTGCCGAAAATGGAAGAACAGAATCACAAATGCAAATTTTTCTGATTTTCAAACTGTGGAGTATGCTAATTTTGAGTTCGATGTCAAAAACGTCGCTTCAGCGGCAGCGAATGAAATTGGACTTTCAACTGAATAAAAGACAATGAAGACAAGGATGATCGGCATTCAGTGACTGCTTTGTTTCGATGAGTACGATGTCTCAGCGAAGTCATTTAACCGATTCAGAAGCTTGGAGAGTTGTCGGTAGGTTAGAAGGGGCCAAACTCAAGCCGAAGTAGTGCAAGCCATTGGAGTGTCACAAAGTGTGATTTCCAGGATCTGGAACCGGTTTTTGGCGATTGGAAGTGCAGGCCGAAGGCCAGGGCAAGGTCGTAGACGGGCAACAACGCCCAATGAAGATCGTTATTTAGTGTTAACGGCTCGGAGACACCGGAATATGAACGCTACTCTTCTCCAACAACACCTTCGCTCGGCTACTAGCACCACGGTTTCAACTCAGACTGTCCGAAACCGGCTCCATGGTGTAGGTCTGTATGCTCGCCGACCGATGGTATGTGTTAGACTAACATCAAGGCATCGTCGCGACCGGAGGGAGTGGGCAACAGAGCACGTGAACTGGAGGAGAAATGAATGGAGCAATGTTCTTTTTTCTGACGAGTCCCGTTTTTCAATTCATCCTGATAATAGGCGTATTTTCATCTGTAGGGGCCGTGGCAGTAGGAATAATCTGCGTTCGTGCACGAAAGTGTCAGCTTTGGCGGTGGGGGATTGTTGATGTATGGTGGCATCTCCATTGACGGGCGCACAGACCTCTACATCATTCGAGATGGACCTCTGACTGGTCGCCGATATAGGGATGAGATCCTCAGACCTATTGCAGTGCCTTACGCTGCAGCAATCGGAGATGACTTCATTTTAATGGACGATAACTGCAGGCCACATCGTGCTAACCTGGTGGAGGATTTCCTTTTCGAGAAAGGAATCGTACGAATGGAATGGCCAGCGTGTTCTGCAGACATGAATCCAATAGAGCACGTTTGGGACGCTCTAGGAAGACGAGTTACAGGCCGCCAGCCACCCACAAAACTCTCCAAGAACTGGAAAGAGCTCTTCTGGAAGAGTGGGACAGAATACCCCAACTCGTGATTAATAGCCTCATTGACTCCAAGCCTCAAAGGTGTTCAACGTTGCTGGCATGGGGCGTAGACAAGGGGGTGGGGGGGTTAGGGGGGTCATAACCCCCCCATGAGAAATTTTTGCAATACAAAATGTATATTCTTTACTACATTATCACACTCACGCATACATATATATGAGTTTTAGTAGTCGTAACCCCCCCCATGAAAAATTTCTGGCTACGCCCCTGCCGCTGGCCGTCCGCTGAAACCATACCCCCTACTGAAAATGATTTCCTTTGAAGAAAACACCTTTTCTTATTCTTTTTTTTCTCATATGCACAAATTGTGTTTTTTTCCCTTTTCTACACAAATGCGCAATGAAATGCATTTTTTTCTGCCAAATATGTGCAATTTATTATCATATAACCTACTACGTCTGCCAACCATGTATCAATCAGCTAAAAAGTTTCCCAGCCACAAGATCCACCTAAAACCGCAATATGTTTAAATCGCAATTTAATTGTTTTGAGCAGTGTATTTTTTTTTCAGCACTTCCCTTTTATTCTGCATTGTAATGATAAATTCTAAGTTCGAATGTTCAAACGACCTTCATAAATTGATAATTGCGAGAAATCGCTAAAAAATTCGAACTCGGAAAATCTCGGACGGAGACCCACTGATTGCGAACTCGAAACGCTTCGACGGGTGACGAAGCATTCTAGCATTCAAAGAACCATTCTCGGAAGCAACGTCAATCACCGAATGAGAGCCTACTCCGTTGCGGTTTTTTTAAACCTATAACGCGCATTTTTTCCGCTCTGGGAACAGCAAACTCTCAAGTTTTGACTGTTGCCAGTCACGAAGAATAGATCTGATTTCTATAAAAATAGTTGCGGGTGACATAGCTCCACGAGCCTGGGCGCAGGAATTTTTCTAGGGGAGGCAAACTTCAAAAAAATTTTCTAGGGGGGCAAATTTCAAACTTTCAGAAAATTTTGTTCTGGTTTTGCCATTTCTTTACATCATGAGGCATTAACCTAAAACTGTAAGGGGGAGGGGGCAAGTGCCCTACCGAGCCCCCCCCTACAGTTTTAAGACATGGGCCCCTTATGGGGGCGCCCATGTCCACAAGAATCCTTTACTTTTCAGCGCGTCATTTCCCGTAAGAAAAATTGTCACGATTATTTTTAACAGCACTGACATCTGCTGAAAAATGGAAGAATGCGAGAACAGCTGGATAGATTGCCCAATTCTGAAAAAAGGGCAGCCGTTGCCATCGCTCGACTTAACGACCAGCAAGATGGCGGACGATCGAGCTGGTTGTGCCGCACAGCCAGCTGCCGTCAAGAAAGGGTCTCTAGATCTGCGGCACGGGATGAACGTTTCGATCGTCCGCCATTTTGTTGGTAGTTAAGTCGAGCGATGGCAACGGCTGCCCTTTTTTCAGCATTCGGAAAGGGTTGCGCATCAAAAGGTTAATAAGTCCGGCAGTAGATCGGTCATTGAGATATGAATACGAGGAGATGGTATTAGCTAGCTTCAGGATTGTGAAAGAATATGACTTTAGCCTTGAAATCTGCCGCATCATGAAAGATTCACATATTGAACATTTGTGAAACAAACATGGGCGCCGGCAGAATATTTCCCGGGGGGGGAGGCAAAGACTATTTCTACGTATGGTTACCATGTTGGAAAGAGCAAAAAAGCAAGGGAAAACACGGCATACAAAAATCCAGGGGGGCCATTTCCCCCCCTTGCCCTATGCTGTAGGCGCCCATGGAAACAAAACTTGTAACATTTCTTTCTCCAATAAAGTCAACTATGTAGCTGTAGTGGTAATATATTTTTTATAAACCTTCCGAACCCACTTGGGAATTTTGACACACCCTGTATCATGTAACCTGTGTTATCACTTCTTATCAAATAAATGCTTATCTGAGTGAATTTTGTTTTCTGTGAATTCTTTTATGAAAAATGAAGGGATCGCATTAAATTTGGGATATTTTTTCGTAAATATTTTTTGTGAAACATTTCAAAATCGTGTTAAATTCAGATTATTATTATTTTTTTTTTTCTAAATATCTTTAATGAAAAATTTCGGTGTCACGTTACATTCAATCTAATACAGTAATAATGAAAACTGGGACGCATTTCTGAGAACCAACACAATCAAATTTCAATGCGTTGTATATATTCGCCGACGTGTCGATTACAAAAGTGGGGTTTCGGCAGGAACGGGAGGAAAAATTATTCCTCGCCGTGTCTGGGGACTGTCTGCCCGCAGGAAAACAGTCGATAAGGCGTCGGCGGTAAGGGGAGATCGGATTAAACGAATAAGTAGTGTGGTCATTTGAATTATTTTGTATACGCCCCCTTCTCGCACCCCCCCAGGGGGTTTCAAAAGTGGCTTACGCAGTGAAGGAATTGCTGGTCTCGGAAGAAATCAATAATATCGTATGTCTTATTGCTGGAGAAAAGTTGAAGTAGAAGTTAAGAGTCAGTGGTGAATTGCGCAATTCGAGCTGCTTTAGGTTACGGAATTTTTATGTGCGCCAGGATGCTATAATTACGGTTTAATGAGTCCGGCAGTAGATCGGTCATTGGGATGTGAATACAAGGAGATGGCATTAGCTATCTTCAGCATCGGACGAAATGATGTAGCTGTGTTGAACTAAGTATGGCGGTACAATTTGTTGGTTTCTTTTTAAATAACTAGGGTCCAAGGCCCCTAGACTCGCTACGCTCGCTTTTCGTATGAGGCATTCGGCCCCTAATAAGGCTTATTCGTAAAAAAAGGACATAATTTCAACAAACAAAACCCAAAGGTTGGATCAGATAGAATGTTACCGAGCTACACATTGCTTGGTTCTTGCATGTTCCATGGCACATAAAAATTTAAACTTCGCACTATTTTTAATTACGTGAAACCCAAGGAACACCTTGCGTATTAGCCAATTGTGGCGAATTTTCATAATTTGGCGACTTGCGTATATGTATATTTAATAATTAGCTCTAAGAAAACAGTACTTCTTTGGTTTCCTTTGATAAAAACTACAGAACAGCTAGGATAGCTTGCCACCATCGGCGACTTTTCATTATTTGGCGATTTACACATGCTCGCAACCTATAATTATTACTGCTCATGTAAGGTTGACGGAAAACCGTTATCCACATTTTCATATACATAATCTTTTGCAGATAGGCGTAATTAGCACCACGAATTATATTATCTCGCCGCGCTGGCCGATATCCAAAGTGTACTATAACTGCTATAATGGCATAGTGAACGCCACCAAATATTTCTACTGGTAGCAAATACTCAAGCTGGGCCGAACCGGCTTTAAAAAAAATCTGCATTTTAATTATTTTTCATTTTCAAGATGCTGGGTTCTAACATTTCTGAACTCGCGGTTTAGATCCACCATGCTTGGAAAGATACCATTTTGCAAGATCGTACCTAATGCCAAGATGGCGCTTTTAAAATCAGTTACAAGTTAGTTACTCTGTTTTGGAAAAACGAAAAATCGCTCATTCTAAACTCCTGTTGTCTATGCGAACTTACTATTTGAAATTGTCAACTTTTTGTAACACACTTTGAGTTATTTATTTCATATATTTTTTAATTTGGCGTAAAATGGGTGTCATTCTACTTTGTGTTAGTTAATTTCACGCGGTTCTCATACTTGGAATGGCTTTGTTGCAAAGGAATGAATGATTTTATGCTAAATCTGGCAACCATTATGTTTATTTTTTCATTTTTTTTATTAATATCTTCTAAAATAATTCGATTTTCGAATTTTCAGTCAGCTTATCAGGTTCCTCGGAATTTTTCGAATCTGTGGACACATTTTTCGAAACTCAAATCCCCACGGTTTAGGAGTAGATAGCCCAACAAGATTTGATAGCGGCCGTTACTTTTTTTTTAGAATAGAGAGACAATGAAAGATTCACGATTTTACGGATTAAAAAATAAAGATTCAGAATTATATGTTACAATAAATCTAAATACAAAATCTCGGCATACTACAGTTAAAAGTTTTGCGATTATGCCAAACACGTAATTATTCTTGGCGCCCACTTTGGAGACATTACTTCGTTAAAATTGAAACTGTCACCATGGAATAACACAGTCAAATTGCAATGTGGTCTAAGCATTATACAGTTTCGACTTCACTATCAGATAGCTAATGCCGTCTCCTAGTATTGATATCTCTATGAGATCGGTCGTTTAAACTTGGCTTCCAAGAATACGTTGCATGATAGTTGTATAATTTTTATAGCTTGCCAGTTTTCATAATAGTTTTTTTCCAGTTTTTCCAATTAAAATCTAGCATTTTTTCAATCCCACTTTTATTGAGAAATGCTGTTTTTCTTCTTTCTTTCTTTTTATTTAAGGCAGGAATAATATTGAAAAAAATATTGAAGTTTATTTTAAGTACCATCAAACTAGAAAGGGAAATTGAAAAGAAAAATGCCCTAATCAACTATGCACTTTAACAAAAAATGCCTCAGAAAATAACACAATACTTTTCAAAACGAAAAAGTAAAATTATTTATCGCTAAAAAGCAGCAGAGAAACGGAATAACTTAACAGCTGTCTGGTGAAGATGAGTGTTTTGGAAAGAGGAATAGCTCCTTTGTAGTTCCTGCTCGATGTTTGTCAAAGGAAATATTTTCAATAAAAACGCTGCCGAAAGCTATAATTCGTATTAATTTAAAATTCTTTTACTTGAGGATCACTTCCTTAGATGACAATTTTTAAAGTGCCAATTTATTCTTCTACAATTTCCTACACTAGCTTTTATCTCTTGATAATTGCGTTACTTCTTTGATTTCACTGAATAACACGTATTTCATTATTAAACTTATGGCATGATGTCAGAGACTTCAAAAAAAAAATTACCTAAAGGCGGCAAAATTACACGAGAATCTTTTACTTTTTATTAGCACATAATGTCCCCCTCAAAAAATATCAATTACTTGTAAAATAGAATTATTTTTATCAGTACCGGCATCCACTGAGGACTGGAAAATATGATGCAAATACACTAGGATACTGAAGTGCGATTCGATAGACTGTCCAATGTTGAAAAAGTACAGTCGTATCCATCGCTAGGTTTAACTACCAGTAAAATGGCATTGTCCATCGCGTAGCACTGAGCTAAAGAACATTTTTGACACATCTGGCTGCGCATTGTTCTTTAGATCTGTGGCATGAGGTGATCCGAGTGAATAAGACATCTAAAATGATAAATGGCTGAAGTTTGAAGATCTGTGGCATGAGGTGATCCGAGTGAATAAGACATCTAAAATGATAAATGGCTGAAGTGTGAAGGTCCAGCGAACAGTTGTCAATCCAACCGTCTGAAGGTTCGGTCGGTTTTCTCCAGATTTAACGTGAATACGCTTTAGAATCCTTGAAATGTCCTCTGGCTAAGACATCTCCCATCCTTGGCAGATAGCCCTTGCGTAGTTTTTTCATAACATAACATAACAGAACTTGCAATGGACGATTCAATCGACCACCATAGTGCTAGTAGTTAAATAGAGCAATGGTAAGGGCTGTACTTTTCGAGCATTGAAAAATGGTATCGCTTCAGAGGGTTAAAACACGCTAAAGGCCTTATTACAAGAACAAAATTTTCAGCAATTTGGTTGCCGCAACCAGTTGCGGAAACTCGTTCCGACAAGTCGATGAGCATGCAGGGTTGCCGTAATAAACAAACTCGGCTGCTCACAAATGCTAGAGGTTCGCTGAAATGGCGATTGCTAGAGCATGTAATTATAGGTAGCATATCGCCTCAGGAACCTTTTTAAATATTTGGGATCTCGATGGCCCATAAATATGAAATTTTTACCAATGCTTTCAATCAGATCTATTTCCATATCGCTAATCTATTTAAGAGACATCTTTTCTTCGCTCATCACTACGATCGGTATCTCTGAGTGTTCCACCATCTTGTGATGTAAAAATAGGAAGCACTGTGATTGGCTGGCAGTCCCGCAAACCAACAGTATTTTCGCCTCTCAATGAAATAGTTGGAGTAGACAGTTCCCCAGGTATCCGAGGAAAATTGCCAAGAAAGAAATTTCCGCAACTGGTTGCGGCAACCAAATTGCTCGAAATTTTATTCGTGTTCTACTTAGCCAGCCCAAAGAGACGGAGGATTTACTGGTAGCTCCGATTTGTTTCACAGCATAAAGATAGGGGTGATGGGTTCGGTAGGAGCAGTAAACACATTTTGCGATGGCTAAAGGAAATTGTAAATGTACTTTTCCGTCCCTCCCAGAGCTTCCTTTCTCCCTTTTGCCTTGTTCCATTTTTTTTTTTTTTTTGGCAGCGCTCCGAGCACAGTCCCTTTCGCTTGGGCAAGCAGTAATAAGGCCTTGAGGCCCTTATTCAGATAGATTTAGTAGCTACTAAACCTATTGTTTAGTTGCTAAATTTAGTAAAATGGATTCAAATAGAATTTGGAGGCGGAGATACTAAACCTGAGCAATTGTGATTGTTTAGTTCACAATTGCTCGTGTGTTGTAGATAGAATTTGGAGGCGGAGATACTAAACACGTGACCAAAACAAGCTGTTAAAATCACGTGACCAAACAAGCTACTAAATCACCGACTAAACAAACGCACACCTGGAACAAGCGCTCTGATTGGTCTACTAACTTCCCTGTTAACTTTTCTCTCCTTTTTCCCTTGGTGTTAGTCACGCGTTTAGTACTAAATGCATCTGAATTCCTATTTACTAACTTTTAGTATCCCCGACTACTTACTAACTTAGTAACTGAACAATAGGCTTAGTAGCTACTAAATGATCTGAATAGTAGCCAGATAGATTTAGTAGCTACTAAACCTATTGTTCAGTTACTAAGTTAGTAAGTGGGCGGAGATACTAAAAGTTAGTAAGTGCGAATTCAGATACATTTAGTTCTAAACACGTGACTAACACCAAGGGGAAAGTTAACAGGGAAGTAGGTAGACCAATCAGAGCGCTTGTTCCAGACGTACGTTTGTTTAGTCGGCGATTTAGCAGCTTGTTTTGTTCATGTGTTTAGTATCTGCCCCTCCAAATTCTATCTGAATCCATTTTTCTAAATTTAATAACTAAACAATAGGTTTGGTAGCTGCTAAAATCTATCTGAGTAGTAGCCTATGTCTCGCAAATAAAGCAACTTGGGGGGGAGTACTCACCTAGCAGGTAGTAGGCCAGTATCTCGTTGGGCACCGAAGCGATCAGCACCATGAAGTCGGCGACGGAGAGGCTCACCAGGTAGCAGTTGGTGGGGGTGTGCATCGAGCGGGTCTGCCACACGACAATCACGACCATGATATTCCCCAGGACGCCGACCGTGAACACGATCCCTTGGAAGACCGTGCCCACGATCCTGTAGTTCATGGAGTAGTACGAGGGATCCAGGTACTCCGGTCCGGTCACGGCGGTGGTGCTCTCGTTGCCCAGAGAGGAGGAGCAGTTGTCGAAAGCAGCCGAGGAGTCGTTGTTCAGCAAGCCGCTGCTGCTGCTGTTGAAGTCGCAGTCGAACATGGTGGCCAGTTGCACGGAAAGGTATGTTACGAAAGTCGGTTCCAAGACAAAACTTGAGTGCGATGATCGACAAAAAATGCGACTAACGTTTAATGAGATGGCATTTTGAGCGTTTGTGGTTTTCAGGGCATGTAAAGCACACTGTCAAGTTGGAGTCACGTAAGGTGTGTCTTGCGCGCGGGGATCGAAAACTGTAACTGCCGTTTAACGAGATGGCATTTTGAGTGCTTGTTGTTGTCTTCAGATCATGTAAAGAACACCATCATGTTGTAATCACTCAGAGTATGCCGTGCACTTTGGTTTGCGATGATCGACCAAAATGCGACTAACGTTTAATGAGATGGCATTTTGAGCGTTTGTGGTTTTCAGGGCATGTAAAACACACTGTCAAGTTGGAGTCAGGCAAGGTGTGTCTTGCGTGAGGGGATCGAAAACTGTAACTAGCGTTTAACGAGATGGCATTTTGAGTGCTTGTTGTTGTCTTCAGATCATGTAAAGAACACCATCAAGTTGTAATCACTCAGAGTATGCCGTGCACTTTGGTTTACGTAGATCAAAAGGCGCGACTAGCGTTTAACGAGATGGTATTTTGACCATTTGTAATTTTCAGAACATGTAACAAGCGCTATTTTTTTTTCAGATCTCAACTTATTTTATCTTTCAGATATAGACACGTTTGAATATTCGACGAATTTCTACAACTCCTAAGTGCGAGTACCGAAAAGTATGAGAAGCACTTAAATAGATGATATTCTGAGTAGCTGTGATTTTCTGAACTTGTAAAAATCACTGATATTTAAATCTCAAACTGATTTATTATGCGTTTCTCGTCCAAGTGGTTAAAAAAAAATATGAAAGCTTCAAGAAGTTCTCAGTTTCTTTTCACTCCGAAAAAATTCGAATTGGCTGACTGCAGTTTAAAGATGTAATGAGTGTGCCTTATAATATCAAGTCTAAATTATAGTCCTTATTTTAAATGTAATTTTTTTTTTACCAGAATACGATATGTATCGTTTTTACAAAACTAATTCATCGAATTTTCAGTTTAGAATTATTTGAAGTTTGACTTAATATATCACCCAGTAGATAATGTTATAAAATTTACTTCTTGAGCATTACTCAGTTTAAGTGCACACATCAATATTCATATCTTAAAAAACACGTATAACTGCTTGATTAGAAAATGTAAATTGACTAATACCTGATATATGAATATTTCAACAGTTTTTTAGCACACTTAAAATACAAAATCAGTAAGTGCAAGTATTTAAAGTGTTTAAATATATTTAGATTTAATTTTTGCTCAAATCACAAAGATACTTGTGGCGTATATTATTGATATAGTAATATCTTTATAGATCTATTATGTGCCGAAGCATTTGCATATTCTGCGACGTACAAATTAATCCAAATATATGATTATGAGCAGTTTAATGTTTAAAAATCTGTTGTAAAATTCTTAAAGTAGTTCACTTACTGTGGTAAATCCATACAGAAATGTGAATAGATAAGTGTAACCAATAACTTTATATAGTTATTCAAAAAGCTATAGCATCCTTTCAGAGATAAACTACTTATAATACAGCTGTGAGTTTCTGTACATAAGAGATCATATTTATAATCAGATACTTTTAGTTAACTTAACACTTATGAATTCCAACAACATAAGCAAAACCATACAAATTCAAAAAGCTTAGTTCTTTATATAGTTCTACAGAAAGAAATTAACGTATTTTCAGCTATAAACGTTACTTCGCAACAAATTTTTTCAGCCGAGGGGCAAAATTTCCTGATCAGTTATTATTTATAAAATGAAAGCATATGCATCTGGAGTGTAACTGCAAAACGACTGAAAATTTTAATCAAACTTTTGCAGTAAATGTTTTTCTTGTAGAGTCTGTGCAAAACTGCGAACAGAGCTTACACTAACATATGTGTTTTCGTTATGCTCTCGTATGAATCAATGGCCAAATAAGGAAAGGAAAAGTTTGCCTTTGTTCAAAACAAATGGTACAGTACAGAATGGAAGAACGTAGCTGTAGAGATGGAATTTTAGTTCTCTTCTATAACTGAATCAACAGTGATAATTTAGGTACGCATCTTCATGCAATGATGACCACGAATTTGAAAATATAAGATTTATTATTCATCAAACCGTTTAATTTTGGAAAGGTAATATGGCATTTAACGTTGCAATTTGATATAATATATAATATTCATGATTAAAATAAGCGTCTTGTAAAATTTACGGAAGGTGAAGTATGTAAAAGAGTTAACTTCTAAACAGTTTGTAGTGTGTGTTTTAAAATATTCAAAAATATTTCAAATTTTTTTCATTGATTGCCTTTTTTTAACGATAACTGTTTGGTTTGAATTGCAAAGTACAGCAAAGAGCAACCGATGAAAATTAGTTGCATAAAATTTTATTTAAAGCTCAATTCAGGGTTTTAAAAATAACCATGCTTTACTCAGTCGTAATTTTATCAGGCACAATCTGAATAGTGCAGTAAAATAAATATTAAATAAAATATCTACGCAAAATGCGGGATTTATGCTAATAAAAGAATTTTAAACTAAAAATAAATCATAAATGATATTATTAAAATTTTGGTTTTCCTTTCGTAAGTAGTTATAATAATAAAGCGGAAATAATTTTGTGGATGTTACAATATGATCATTTCACTTAAGTTTATGCAACTGCTTTATTTTGCGTTTCAGTGCAAATTAATGATAATAATTGAATAATTAATAAATTAATTCTGAACCGTAATTAATAATTTTAGGAATTCAAGTAAATGTAAAAGAATTTAACTGAAGAATACTTGGAATTTTTACAACTAAAATAATAGTAAAATTCCAGTTTCAATAAAATACACTTTTGAATTTTAAAAAGTTTCAACGTTTAGTGAACTAAATTCAGAATTTGGATAGCTGACGCTAAAAATTTACGCCAAAACTACCAGTATTAGAATTTTTGTTTTGTTTACAGACGGTCATTCAGATTTACAATAAACTCTAAAAAAGTATTTGTCCGTCGCTTAGTGCAAGATCAATAGAAAATACTCCGACAAGCGTTTAGAAAAAGAACTTATCTTAATGTGAAATATCAGCAGAAACTTCTTGAATAAACTTTCAAATGTGCAGCAAAACATTTAAATATTAAGGATATCTATCATACATTTAATGCTTTATATAAGATGTTACTCTGTATTGAGGGATATAGAAAGGCATTACGAAATTAAAGAAGGTTTATGATAAATAGAAAAGCCTTAGAAATTATAGTTTAAATTATAATAACGTACTTGAGAAGCTGGAAAAAAATTAGTTTAATCGCAGTATTTATATTTTTCCTTTTTATTATTTGCAATATGTGATTTATCCTGTTATTATTTTGACAAACCGCTTAGAATTTTCTTCATAACTGCAATAATATACATGGAAAATATCAGCAAAGTATGCGATTTACTAGCAACGGCAAAAGTTTTACTGAGCGAAAAACGCAGATGCTTTGGTTCAATTTTAGGGTATCGTGAACAATAATTTATCCTGTAACTATTTTGATGAACTGCTGGGAAATATCTTAGCGACTACAGTCATACATTCAGAAAATGGCAGCAAAACATACAATCTGCTTGGAGGTATAAAAGGTTTACTGAGTGAAAAAAGCAGATGTTTCGGTTCAGTTCAAGAGTATCGAGAACAAATCGTGTACAAAGCAGATGTTTTGATTCAAGAGTATCGTGAACAAATATCGAGTACACGGAAGATTTAGAAAATTATGATTAAAGGGTTTATAACAGCATTGCCATTCCAATAAAACATTGATTAATTCCAGGAACGTCTCATGCGTTATGATTAAAAAATGTAAAATAAAGATAAAAATCTGTGTAAAAGTGGAATTATCCAATTCTGAACATTTTCTGCTTATTTTACTTATTTACTGCAGTTTTACCTCAACTGACTGAATGTTTCAAATTTAATCCACATAAAACTGAAAAGTTTATTTCACGTGTATGTTGATAGCAGCAGACACTGGTAATCCAACTGTAGACTTTGGTTTTTAGGAATAAGCAATCCACTTAACGGAAAAAATAAGATTATTAAAGGTATTGCTCCTTTATACCACTCTGGGACAACTTTGACAGTAGTTTAGACGTTCAAATAAATTATTGCGTCTATTCAACCAATGATGTTTTTTTTTTTAATTAATTTTTTTTGCACAGAGCTCTACTAAAATTAACCATCTATTCAATATTTTATCTTTAGGGATATCCGCAAATACTTTAGTTCAAAGATAAAACCGGCGTGCAAAGTAGCAGCCACACATTGTACGAACGAAGTGGGCTAAAACTAAATGGCGTTAATCCTTCCAAAAAGCAAACATCCTCTACACTTTCAGGGAAATCAACAATTACTTTAGTCCAAAGATAAAATTGCAGTCACACACATTCAACGAAAGAAATGCGCTAAATTAAATGCTGCTTCGCCGTGCAAAAAAACCAAGCATCCACGCTTCTACAATTTAACTTCAGAACGAAATCACCATGACTTTTAGTCCAAAGACAAAATCGCAGTACAGTCGCCACACTGAGAAACTATCTAAACTAAACGCTTGACAGACACTCCCGTGGCAAAAAGTTTACCGCTCTTCGAATGTCGAAAAATGGTGATATTTAGTGCTGCACGCATTTAATTGATGCGGTCTATACATTAACACTTTCCACATGAAACACCACCACCAATTACACAATCCTCGACGACTTATCTCTGCAGCAACAGATTGAGCGCGGAGACACACAAGAACCGCGTCTGGATCCGAAGACGAACTTTCCGGGAGAAGACTCCGGATAACTTTGATTTTTCCCGGTTTTTCCCGGTGGGTTTTTTCCCTGTTATCCCGGCCGACGTCTGCAGACCGAATGTGGAAGTGGAGTCGTGTCCAGCCACGAACGCGAAAGGGCCCCCTCAGCAGCGCCATCGTCGCTATGGCAACAAAGAGATCATCACTTCCCCCCTCCTCTTAAAGTTTTGTCCGCTCGATTTGCATGCGATGATGCTAAGCGTTCCTTAATTGTCAATGTGGTCCCAACTTCGATCAGTCAGGAGCTGACAAGGCATAAGAAAATGTTTCGGGGGAAAGCCTCTGCCCCCCACCCCTCATCCCCCCAGTTTCGGTTTGTCAATATTAACCCTTAAATGCATAGCGATGCATATATGCATCGTATTTTTCAGTGCCGGATTAGAGTAGAAGCCAAATTTCTTACGTCAGTTTCATATATAAACTATAGTTTTTTTTTAAATAATAAATGATTCATATGGATTCATTCGTATGGAATGATTTATATGATTCACATCGTGAGTAATAAAAGTTTCACATAATTCTTTCGAACTGTTTGTCCTTGGAGAAATGAATTAGTTATTCATAAAACTGATATAAGAAATTTAACTTATACTCGTGGCTATCGTGCGAACGAGAAAAAATTCATGCATTTAAGGGTTAATGACTATGTCATTTTATCTCTCGACACCCTTTATTGAAAAATGTGTCCCAAAAATGCGACATAAAAAAGCGACATAAAAGTATGCGACATAATTTTACATGTATTTAAATACTATTAGTTCACAACAGCTTTCATCTATTGTTAAAATGCCCCACCTGTGGCATAGTGAATTGTGCAGTGAACTGGAAGACGGAAGGTGCCTAGTTCGAAACCAGGTCGCGTCCGCCGACCTAACCGTTCGGAGTTTTCCGTGGTTTCCTCCGAAACTTAACGTAAATACGGGTTAGGATCCCTTAGAAAGACCCCCACGGAGGGCACCCCACCCCTCGGCCTAGAGCCCACGCGTAGCTAATCGGCTGTAATCACACAAAACTAAAACTATTGTTACAATATTTCGTAAGCTGCAGAATATGCTTCACATGTATTTTTTACATATATTTAAATACTATTAGTTCACAACAGCTTTAATCTATTGTTACAATATTTCGCAAGCTGTACAATATGCTTCACATGTATTTTTTACATATATTTAAATACTATTAGTTTACAACAGCTTTAAAATGACAAAGTCAATTAATATCGTTTTAATATGGCAATAATGAAACTAAGGAATTAGGGGAGTTCAGGGGGATCTCCCCTGACGAGGCTCGAACTACCAAGTTTATATTTTTAGCTCTAGGGTGCTATTTCGCTCAATCTCAGATTTTTGCCAACGCGATCTTATCGACAGGGGGGGAGGGGCATTAATAAAATGTTGAAACTTGCACAAGGTTTGCAATTTTTCATAATGGGTCGCTCAGATTGGTGGCGAAACGCGACAATTTAAAATAAAGGGGGAGTATAGTTAGAAAATGCATGGCAAAGATTGTAAAATAGTTTTATTATTTGGCGACTTACACATGCTCAAAACCTATAATTACTGCTCATTTAAGGTTCCTGGAAAACAGTCCATATCTTCATATACATAATCCTTTGCAGACTGGCGTATTTAGCACCACGAATTATATCATCTCGCCGCGCTGGCAAATACCCAAAGTGTACTATAACTGCTATAATGGCATAGTGAACGCCACAAAATATTTCTACTGGTAGCAAATACTCCAGCTGGACCGAATCGGCTTAAAATAATCTGCATTTTAATTATTTTTCATTTTCAAGATATTGAGTTCTAACAGTTTTGAACTCGCGGTTTAGATTCACCGTGCTTGGAAAGATACCATTTTGTCAGATCTTACCTAATGCCAAGATGGCACTTTTAAAATCAGTTACAATTAGTTATTCTGTTTTGGAAAAACGAATAATCGCTAATTCTAAACTCCTGTTGCTTAACAGAACTTACTATTCGAAAATTGTCAATTTTGTGTAACACACTATTTATTTCATATACTTTTTAAATTGGCGTCAAATGGGTGTAATTCTACTTCATGTTTGTCAATTTCATGTGATTCTACATACTTGGAATTGCTTTGTTGTAAAGGAATGAATGATTTTATGTCAAATCTGGCAACCATTATGCTTTACTTTCTCAATTTTTTATTAATATTTTCTAAAATAATTCGATTTTCGAAATTTAAGTCAGCTTACCAGGTTCCTCGGAATTTTTCAAGTCCGTGGACATGTTTCTCGAAATTCAAATCCCTACGGTTTAGGAAAAGATAGCTGGACAAGCTCTTGACAGAGATTACATTTTAAATTTTGTGCTCGATTTGTATATGCACATTTAAAATTTAAAGATGGAGAGGGAGGTGCGCGCACAGGCCGCTACGTGACACAGCTGGTACATGAGTACTGTATACATCAGCCATACACATTTTTCTCCACGTGTTGTATTTTGTTCAACTTAATCAATAATTATGTACGTGAATTTATTAATTATCAATAATTATGTACTTACGTTGTAATGAACAGTAATCCTATTTATTTGTAATGAATGATGGATTTATAATTCAAATTCAAATGCACCATAGTATAACACTTATAAATCAAACGATAGACAGGATATATTTCTTAACACTCTCCACATTATCAAATTAACTTTATTGCACAATAACTATCCAAATTCAGTACGGTTTTTTAAAGAAATAATAGCAAATTATAGCACATACCCAGCTAGAAAAAGTCTGCATGTAGATTGTACACAATTTGTACATAAAAAGTGGATATTTTTGATTATGAAAAAGATTCCCCTAATGCTCTACTTAGTTTTTGAGTTCGAAATGGCACTCCGATGCGATGCTTACCCTGCTGATCGTGTCGGACCGCCCCTGGTTACAAAAATAAAATGGTTTAGTGATAAAAACCTACAAAAAGGTACAAATTATTTTCGCCCTATATTAATTCTGAAGAGCTTCTGGATATATTGGCATTTATCAAAAACGGAAAGGTAAAGAAAAGTAAGAAAATCTGAAACACTTTCGGATTTTAAATACGCACTAAAGTGCTATATATTAAAAATCGTTATATAATCCATGGGTCTTCCCTAGTTTCTTTCCTTATTCCATTAAGTTGAAAGTGTATCATTATTCATGAGTGTGATTAAACAAAATTAAAATTGATATTTCCAAGATCCTTTTTCTGGATATAATACAATAGAAGTAAAATTGGGAAAAAGATGTACAGAAAAATGCACAACTCGAACTGAATGAAAGTTTCAAAAAATTATATTCTGTTTGTTTGTTTGTGTAGCATGTATTTCGGATTTGTGTGCTTGGCCAAAACTCGCTTATAAGTCCACGTCAGAAGGAAATACTTATTCAGGTGTATTCTTTATCCAGGCGTAGCAGACGATAAAAATATTTTATTTATTAAAAACTACGTATTCTATAAGTTTGTGCCATCTGTCGAGTGCTCTGTAAAATGAAAACTCAATTGTATTCTTTTTTTATAAAAGATAGTCTTTTTAAAAAAAGATATTATAGGACATTGTTTTTTTTCCGCTTTTTTTGCCAAATCCGTCAAACCGTTTCAGCGTGAAAGAGTAATGAATAGGGCCGGATTTCTATGCATTTGCATATAAATGAATATATCAGCATATTTTGGACTTTCGCACATACATCCACGTATTTTGGGCTTTTGTGCATATAACTGCATATGCTGGCTGACAAATCTAACTCTGGCATTTAGCAAACAAAAACATGCTCGTTAAATTTATTTTCATAAGCTTTTTTGTTTTTTCCAGCTTATACATTATACAGTGAAACCCCGATCTATCGTTCCCGCATCCATCGTTTTCCCGTATTGATCGTTTTATTTCTGTGGTCCCTGCACAACTTGTATTTGAATAACGTTAAAGGAACCCGCATGTATCGTTCGTCATAAATTGACTTTCCCGCGTCCATCGTTGTAAAATTTTTCTCCTGGCTAAAACGAAATTGAAGGTTAAGTGGAAATATGGCATACAAACTGTAATTGTTTCTTGGTATGAGTTCTTGGTCTGATGATGATCAGATGAACAATGGTTGCGTGTTGGAGAGGTTGTGTATAGCGTGAAATTTAATAATTTTTTCCATTAATCAAGAAGTTGAGGCATGTGGTATCCTAAACATGAAAGGAAGGTGTGATAATGCAAAAAACGAAAATAATGGCGAAGCAGAGGATAATATTCTTGCTACTGAGGAAGAGATTGCACTAGAATGAAGTTTGAAGCAATAATGGTATTTGAAACGGTATGAACTTTTATATACAAACATAAAATCACAGAAAAGGTCGAGAAAAGTATTGTAAATCGTGAAAATTCACTGTTTAATTTAAAAAATGATGAAAAACCCAACATAAAATACTGATTTTTGGAAAATAAGTATCGCTTATTTTCATCTTCGATTTATTTGATTTGTAACAAATTTGTATTTGTTATACAGTCATTGCGTACTTGCATAAACACTTCTTTCTTCGTAGTTTGACTTGAACCCGCATTCATCGTTTTTTTCCTCCGCACCCCTTGAAAAACGATGAATCGGGGTTCTACTGTATCATATTGCAAAGTTAAATGCCACATTACCATTCCAAAATTAAACTGTTTGATGAATATGAAATCTCGTATTTCCAAATTTCGTGGCCATCATTGCATGAAGATGCGTTCCTAATTGATCACTGTTAATTCAGTTATAGAAGAGAACTAAAATTCCAAGTTCCCCTCTTTTCCGGAAGGCGCTGATACAAACCTGAACCTGCTTGAACTAAAATTTCCCTGAAAGCTCCATCTCGTTCACAGACTTTCAAAACCTCGCTTGATGTACCCATTCCCCAGAACCTGTAATCACAAGATGGCGTACATGGATCCAAGCAGTACTTTACTATGATGATTTCGATTTGATCAAAAGGTTTGTTTGTAGCTGTCTTGATCCAACTGAAGCGGCGTCGATAAAAACTGCGCAAGGGCTACTTATGCAATCATCTACTACGGATGACATAGCGGTAATATCGGCGGATTTCTCTGTTTTACCAAAGACAATTTTAGCTCTTGAATCTCAGAAACTAACACTTTCCCAATCAGTTCAATATACAGATACTCTCGAGAAAAAAGTTGAAGATGTAATGGGATCAAAACTAGAAGAAAAACTTTTTTACCCTGGCTGGAAAAATTCAGACTTTAAAGAGCTCAGGATCATTAAGCCAATTCTTGGAGGAGAATCTTCCTTTGAAGAGTTATGGAATTCTGAGAAACTTTATATAAAAGATGTATCAAGCTATAAATACGCGCCGATTGTGTCATGTGATGTAGAAATGTCTTTTTCTGTATTTAAAGAGTATTTTCCGTGAAAATCACCAATCTTGAACAATCCAATCCGTGAATCCAGTGTTTGAACCCTTAAAGCAATATGTAGTTATAACATGTAATAAATAATTCTTATTTTTTGGATATAGTTTATATTAGGTGTGTATTTTTTTTTTAATTTTCTTGTTTGGAAATATGTTTATTGCATATGTTAATGGATATTCCATTATTTTTGAGCAGATTTTTGAGTTTTTCATATTTTTTATGCATATTATTATGCATATTTTTGTCTATTTTCGTGCATATTTATGTGCATATTTCTCTAGTTCTTTGTGCATATAAATCCGGGCCCTAGTAATGAACATACATACAAAGATTGACATTTATAATATTATTAGGATTAAGATTTTGCAAGGTACATATGTGATTGTATAATTAGGCAGGGCTTCAAACCGTATTTTTTAAGCCCTGCCTTTCCTGCAAACAAATTCTGTCCTGCAAATTTTAATAGAATTTTTGCAATAGTACTTAACAGCCAGCAGATATTTTGTCCGAAAGAGGCATTACGGTCCGGTCAGGCCATTTTAAACTCTTCTTTCTTTCTTTCTTGTCTTTTTTTTTTTAATTGGACTTATTGTGTACAGCAAACATATCCGCTGTTAGCACCTATAAATATAAATGCATGATTGCTATATCTTAAATTTCGGGTTATTTTTCTCATTTTGAGGTAAAAATAAAAGTAGAATAACGAAAGACATTTATTTATTCATGCTAGTACTATTTAATATCTTACAAAATGTGTTGCAGATTTAAAAAAATAAAAAAATATTAAAATGATACCATGGACCGATACACATGTTCTTAAAATAGGGTGTCTCATCTGAAGAGAAGATTTTTTCCACAGGACTCTGGGAAAAGCTGTGGTTTTGGGGTTTAAAGATACATGTCGCGCCATCTTTATTCGTTTAATAGAAACAATTAGTAGTTTCAATCTCACAAGATCAGTGAAAAATTTTAGAAATAAAATTAAAACTCTAAAATTGAAACCATAAAATGGACTTTCTTTGCTGTAAAATATTGTAATAAGTGCTAGAGAGGAGCGCAAGCTGATTTTTTGAAATGTAATTCGGTTAATAAAGCGATAGAACTGCTGAAATTCTTTGAATTCCAGTCCAAATACCAGCTTTATTTATTTATTTGTTAATTAAATTGTTCGTATGAACTTAATGTTCATAAAACATCGTAAAGTAGTTTTAGAAGAAACATTGTAAATCTTTTAGTAACTCTTCTACTGTATATATATAATAATTTTAATTTTGATAAGAACTCTTATACATTAAAACTTCTACTGGATTACGAGTTTGAAATTATAAAATTTGTAAAAGCATAATGTAGTATGAATTGATCAAAATTTATGTTATGATCCATGTTTATGATTATGTTAATGTATAAATTGATCAAAATTGCAAGTTATGTTTGATATAAAATTTTTAGTCTACCAATTTTGAATTTCAGTTTAAAAAACAATGTTTTTTCTTTCTTTTCATGAAAACTGTCTAGTTCTTCAGATTTGAAATTTGCAGTAGTCCAAAGTATTGTCTCCGATGAAATATTCTGAAAATTTTCATTGTTCTAGCATAGTAAGTTTACTTCTTATCTGAACCGTTATCCAAAAAGCGGACTTCTCCTAAAAAGTCCCAAGTTTATTTATTTATTTATTTTTCAAAAAATTTAATAACTTTTCAAATTTGAAATATTTTTCAGATACAATATGGTTTCAGAGTAAACAGTTTAAAAATTTTCATAGTTCTGGTTTATTTCTAATCACCGTAAGTTTATTTCTGATCTTTAGTGAAAGTCCATCAAAAATGTCTTCCTCTGAAAAAGTACCACGTTTAACAATTAAAAAAAATTAAACAGTTCTTAAAATTTTATCTCAATGTCAGTTCTCAGTCTAGATTCCGAGGAAACATTCTGAAAATTTTTATAATTATGGCATCGTAAGTTTATTTCTGAGCATGAGCGAAAATCAAGAAAATAAATCATTCTCTGAAAAAGTGTCAAATTTAATAGTACTTAAAAAAAATTAAATAACTTTTCAAATTTTATCTCAATGTCCGTTCTTATACTAGCTTTAGAAGAAACATTCTGAAAATTCTGACAGTTATGTGATTCTACGTTTATTTCCTATTCTTGGCGAAAATCAACCCAAATCATACGTTTCCCGGTAGAATAGCCTTAAAATATAAGCCTAGCACTCTATGATTATTTTACCCCATTCTATTTAAATTACCCCAAAATAAAAAAATGAAATAAACACAGCTTAACCTTATGTAGAAATATGTTCCTTAATAATAATAGTAACGTTTATATCATAAAAATTTCTAGAACTCTTTAAATCACAAAAATGCTACAGGAAATTTTAATATTCAACAGAAAGAGTCAAGCATAAAACTAAGTATTGCCATTACATACTAAAAGAAAGTCACTAAATCAAATAAATTAGCATTTGTACAAACCTATGCATTTGACATCTGTAGTCTGTTTTCAGCAGACTGTTCATTTTACCCCCATCTAACCCTATTTGCTGGCTTACCCCATTTGTGCCCAGATATTTTTGCGACTTTCTTCGATTTTTGCTAATACCTGCAGTAATAGATAAATTTCTGATGTCAGCTTCTTGAACAAGGGATGATTTCTTTTAAAATCATTATGTATGAAAAACTAAATGCCAACATTCTACTGGGTCATGTTAAAATATTTTGTGGAGGTTCAATACTCGTGAATACAGGCTAGGAAAAATAAATAACTTTTTCGACTGATAGCGATAATGCCGTCCCAAAAAATGGACATTAGGCCATAAATGATTTAAGCCACTTTTCAATGGCTCTCGGATTAAAAAAAAAAAACATGTCAAATGATCACATTTTAGGAGCAATACACAAATTAAAAAAATAAATAAATAAAAGCACAATACTTCTGCTGCTCTTAGTATAGTCCTTCACCAACTTTGTTTAAACATGACTTTGAGCTTTTTTATGATGAAAGGCTAAAACTTTGAAAATCACCTAATTAATGTATGGGGCACATTTCACTAGTTAGGAATTTTTTTGTGTCAGGGCCATATGAAAACTTATCTTTTTGTACTTATTTAGATTCAATCTTCTGAAAATTTCAACAGGTACCATAAAATTCTGCATCTTTTTTACATAATTTTGTAATTAATTGTACATGATCTATGCTGTATATTTAACCCTTACGCGGGCAGCGGCTAGACGTTCTAGCCACCAATTTTTTCCGCACATAACAAAATTCAGAAGCAGTAGTCAACTTTCCTATGCCTGTTTACCAGATAATTATGAAATTTTTCACAAAATTAAAATACGAGATAAAGTGTCATACATATTTTTAAAATTTTGTCGTATATTTTACAGAAAAATTATCCTTGTTTCATTAAATTAATATCTGAAATTTAACTAGTACTCTAGGCATCTGCAAAAGCGAGAAAATATTATAAAAGTGCTTGCGCCGTAAAGGGTTAAGCACCAAAATACTGACCTAGGCTTTATTCCTTAATTATTGATCATAGACATATACAATAACTTAAAAAGTTACATTTTTAAAAAAAGTTACAGAATTTCGATATACATTAAAATTTTCTGGAGATTAAATTTAAAGAAATAAATTTAAATTTTCATACGGCCCCTGTACAGACAAGTTCTTAATTAGTAAAATGTATTCCAAGCCATAGTGAGGTGATGGACAAGATTTCAGCCTTTTATCAGGCTTCCGTAAACATTTCCTATTGGTCGCATCACGTGTATTGTTTACGTAATACTAAAGCCACTGTAAAATATTAATGCAGGAAAGCAAACATTACAGGCCCCATACATAAAATTCTGCCGATTATGGCACCAAAAGTAAGTCCACGGGGATCGATCCAGGAATTTTTTCCAGGGTGTCATTTTTGTGAACACTGTTTATTTTTGTAAATTTTAATATCTATTTTTCTGATTTTTCAACATGTATTTGTGAATTTCCATTGCAATTTTTGTAAAGGTCACATTTTTCCTTAAAATAATTTACAAAACAAATTAAAATATACGGTAAAATTTCAGTGAAGGGTTGTTTCAATCGACTGTACTTTTGTGAAGGGGCCGTTTAAATCGATTATAATTTTGTGAAGAGGCCGTAAAACGGACCCAAATTTCGTCTGCATCAATCCCTGGTTTAAAAAAAAAAAAAAATATTGAAACCTGCTAAGCGATATTGAAAATATTTCATGAAAAATCACCAGCTCTCATGATATATTATGGTAAATACAAAGGTCCCTATTTTGTGTTCTAGTTAACCATTTTTCCTGAAACAAAATTTATCTTAAATTAATCCCCACAAGTGCAGATCATACCCGAGCCTGATTATCATACCTGCATGCGGGGCAATAGCCGGGGCCCCGGAAAAATAAGGGCCCCCAAATCTCCCGATTTATTTTTATCATGATTTATTACATATTCATAAATACTGCAATGATAAATTTTTTGCAATTGAATTTCCTTTGTAATATCTATAGCATAATTTTTGACAATAAATGGACTTAGAGATTTATTTTTTGTTCTAATTCAATGGTCTTTAAGACTCATGGATCAATAAACAAGAAGTTAAGAGTTTTCTGGAACGTATGGTATGGCCATACATATATGCTTATTACAAAATATCCATTAATTAACATTTTTTATTTCATGATGAAGAAAAGAAAATTTCGAACGTTTTGGTGTATGAAGAAAATATTTTGGAATGAGGAACTTTGCTCCCGTGCTTCGTAATTGCTATTCCTTGAATTATTGCACCTAATAATACAAACGGGCTAAAAAATATTAAAATCACTTTTAAATACATGGTCTTGTTCTAAATAAGTATAAATAAATAGGTAATTTTTAATTCGATTTTAGTATTCTTTAAAAATGTTTTATTTTTATGTCGGGAAAATGCAACAGCAAACAAAAATAAGTTAAAATGCTTGTGATAGTATAGGGGCCCCAAAATAACCTCTTGCCCCGGGGGCCCCGTCCACCTATGATCATACCCGAAAATTTGTAAATATATCAAGCTAGCACATTCTTTAGTGGTGAAGTACGTGACTTGGCTCACGATAAAGAGTAGCTAGTCATAGAAGCTACAGGATGATTTTGGGGCTGCTTTTAAGCAAGACCCTCACACCAGTAATCTCTACACTTACCCGATCTGACCCCAGAATTTTTTGCCCCATGGGTTCTTTTCCTCAAACAGAGGAAGTATTATGAAACCTCTCTAAGCGGCCACCCCACAGTACCGAGAAGATTTTGGCCGCTCAGAGGGTGTGGACGGAGATGGTGGGCAAAGTCTGACTGCCACCTACTCGCAGGCTTTTTGCAGGGTGGGTGCCCCCTGGATTTAAACTAACGGCAGCAGCATTCTTCCCCACCATGGATATGGATATGAAGAATTTATTTACTATAATAAGATATTTGGTATAATGTGTAATATAAGCAAGTCTGACACATAGTCCTTATTTAAAATTAAATTTAAAACTTATCTAAAGAGAAAGTAGTACTTCATTTAATGCTTTCTTACATTTTTTGAAAAAAAGGATACAAATTGTGTCTGTTTTAATTTTTTACTTTTCTCTGAAACAACCATTTTTTTTTTCAAGTTCGTCTTTTACTTTAAAAGGCAGATCTCTAACCGATTCGTTTGTAACCGCTTTGGAATTTTCGATAATTTCATCGATTTTCCCTAAAGTCGCTTGTGTTGAAAATTTAGCTAGCTCACCATATGTTCGACCATAAACCTGACCTTGAGTTTTCCCCGCAAAAATTAAAGCATGGAGAGAACAGAATTTCCCGAAAAAAGAGATGAACGATCCCACGGTTACGATGAACGTTTAGAGGGGTTCGGGTGGCCGCTGATAGAGGTTATTTAATATTAGGCCTATGAGCCGAAAAATCCGTGCCGTGAACAATTGGCCGTTTAGAGGAGTGGCCGCTCGGAGAGGTTTCACTGTACTCAATTTTTGCATCAAAGCTGTAACACATTAAGCAAAATGTTTCAGGATGCTTTTCCCAGCCTGCCACTTCATATTAGAGCAAGAGCCCGCGACCGCCAGACCTTCGTCATAGTATAAAAGCTGAAACTTTCTCTGCGCATACCCCTCAACAGAGTTAGGAACCATCGGCCACTATAAAGTTTGGAGGACCGTGGCTTTGGCAGGTAACAGGTGGCAAAGGTGTAGAAAATTGCAGAATATTTTCGTCATTTCACAAAGCTTAATTTTTTTATATGTTCTTCTTCGGAATACTAGAAATCACTTTATCCCTTGCCAGACACATTTCCATCGTGGCAAAAACCCGCCAGACAATCTCAAAGTCTTGAAAAACGTAATTCTATTACGAGCGCGCTGCAAGAAAGTTCGCGCGTAAGAAAGTTCAGAAGAAGCAGTACAAAATGTGCTTGGCACTTTGTGACAGCTTGACGTACTTCGTCGCTGGAGTTTACGAACACAACAGTTTTCCATGACTTTGAGATTGTCTGGCGGGGGTTTGCCACGATGGAAAAGTGTCTGGCAAGGGATAAAGTGATTTCTAGTACTGCGAAGAAGAACATATGAAAAAATGAAGCTTTATGAAATGACGAAAATATTCTGCAATTTCATACACCTTTGCCACCTGTTACCTGCCAAAGCCACGATCCTCCAAACTTTATAGTGGCCGATGGTTCCAACCTCTGTTGGGGGGTATGCGCAGAGAAAGTTTCAGCTTTTATACTATGACGAAGGTCTGACGGTCGCTGGCTCTTAGACTATATTCTTGTAAGCACGAAATTTTTTTTAAGATTAGGGACGAGACGTGTGTGCATCATATCTGAGGGAGAGGATACTGTAAATCAGAGGTTCCCAAACTGTGTGCCGCGGCACCCTAAAGTGCCAAGAGCGTATGCCAGGAGTGCCGTGGAGATAATCGAGATAATCATAAAAAATTTCCTCTGAACCGATATACCACCAAAAAAGTTTGCCGAGCCGATGATCAAGTGTGCGAAGCAAAAATATTTTAGTCAAGTTCGACAGAGTTCAGTGTCCAGTCGCCTCTCTTTTACAGGAACTCCCCGAGATTGGGGGAGGGGCAAAATGCTACATATTTCCTTTTTCCAAGTGAGTTTAATAGTTAGCCTAGACCTATAAACATAAAAGAAACAGTGAGAAATGTATCCAAATTGTCTCATTCTAACCTTCATATTCATATTGCTTTAAAGGTAAACTGCCCCGAAACGTTTCCAACCTGAAAAGGGTGGCCCGAAATGTTTTTAGCCTGACAAGGGTGCCGCGAAGTGATTTTAGCCTGTCAAGGGGTGCCACGAGGAAAAAAAGTTTGGAAAACCCTGCTGTAAATCAAAACTAAATGTCTGTTTTCCACTAAACAAAAATTTCCACTGAATAGCGTTGTAATTCAATGAATCAGAAAAATAGTTACTTTAACCCATTTGTGCCTGGATATTTTTGCGACTTTCTTCGATTTTTACTGATAACAGAAATAATAGATAAATTTCTGATGTCAACTTCTTGAACAAGGGATAATTTCTTTTAAAATCTTTAAGCATAAAAATCAAAATATCAACATCCTAGTTGGTCATGTTAAAATATTTTGTAGAGTTGAGGCTCAATACTCATGAATAAAGGCTAGGAAAAATAAATAACGTTTTCGACTAATAGCGAAAATACCGTCCCAAAAAAGGGACACTAGGCATAAATGGGTTAAGAAATATTAAGCACACTTTTAAAAAAATTCACAAGTAGGAGGAAACTACATATTTTTTTTACTTTTACTTTTACAAGCAAAAATTACAAATTCAAACTTTTATTTTTCAAAAATAATAAGAATAAAAAAAAAAAGAAATGAGCTTGATGATCGACAGTTTTGTAGATTGCATATTAGTCTCAGTGTCAGTCATTAGTGTCAGTGAGTACAGCGCTGTCAATTAGATTGAAAAATTTTGATGCTTTCAAGAAGGAGTGCGTTACCCTGGGTAGGATTTTCCTGCATGAGCTCTTTCCACTCTGCTGTCGCCATTACCTCTTCGGAATTCCTCATAAAGAAATCGGTCGCTCGTTCCAGCAATCCAGCTGCATCATGAGTGGACGCTAGACGAATGACGTCACTGACGTTTTCGACGGTCATGAAGTCTAGACAAACATTTTTCAAATCTTGGAGGCAGTACTTGTCTCCCAGACGGTAGAGTCCACAGATGCCATCAGCTGTGAGGTTTTCCACTCGGCCTGAGTAGACGAACAGGAGGAACTGGTCGAACACGCCTGGATCGCAGTCTTGAATGTCGACGACTCCCTCCCTGTTCTCCACCATGTCGTGGCTCAGCATGGCACAGAACGCGGCAACTCTTGCCTTGAGAATGCATCGGTGGACACGGAACTCGCGATCTTTCACCCTGATTGTGAAGTCGCAGTCTTCACATTGGCCATACAGGTCTTTGAAGTTTTGAAGGAGAGTGTCAACAGCTGGAAGATTATCAAGAGTTATAAGTTTCATACATTGTGCTAGAAGAACTTGAGATGAATTAAAAGCCTAGGAATGCAAATAATAAAAGTTATAGAAAAAAAGGGGGAGTTTTTAATTTTGAAGTAATGAAATATCTTTCTGAAGAAGATATTTTCAAGAACCATTAAACATTTAAACGCCGCTATGAGAATCAGATAGAAATTTTTTAATGTATATACATTTTTTACATACATTGCATGCCTCTATTATAGAACAGTTGAATTGTTTTTTAAACTCAAAGCATTTGGGAAATATAGGATGTTCCCGTAGCGGGAGCTTTGGCGTCTTATGGGGATAAATGTGTTTCTCCATTTTGGTACAGCAATTCCTTTTGTTTACGCAGATGCTGCTCAAAACTGTAAAGTAATTATTTTTGTTGTTGATACTATAAATGTATGAAATAACCAGCTTGCGAAGTGCCAAACCTTTCTTTATTGTTGAACGGTAGCAAAATCAAACTGGAAAGTCTAACTAGTGGGAGGGCGCCAAAACTCTCTTTGGAGGAATAAAAATATAAGCGTTTATAACATTCCTTTATAGGAATCTATTCATGCAGGATTTTAAGAACGTTGTTCTTCAAGATATTGGTTTTAAATATGCATTCTACTTGAAACATTTAAATGACCATTTATTTATTTATTTATTTATTTTTTAGTTTTATATAAGACAGTCATAAAGACAAAATTTCACTTTTTAAAAATTAGAAAAAAAACATTAAATTAAAATATATTGCTCCGATAAAAATATATAACACACCCTATAGTGTAAATGTTTATATAAAATGTGTATTTCGTAAATTGCGTTAAAATATTTTAAGAAAAAAAATATATAATGCATGTTCTCGTAATGGAAGCTTTGGCGCTTAATGGGTTTTAATAATGAATTAAAACACTAGGAATATATCTAATAATATTTCAAGAAATTCATTTAATAATGAATTAAAACACTAGGAATACATCTAATAATAATTATGAAAAAGAAAGTGAAGTAATTTTTCAATTTTGAATAAAGAAATATCTTTTTTAAAGGAAATGTTATAAAGAAATTTGATTAATGAAAACCTGAAATTTCACGCTTGGATCATTCTCTGCTTGATGTAATTTGAAGGAAGTGAACTCTTGCTGGGGAAAGAAAATAAAATTCTCACTTCAAGATAATTAATGAATAAATCTCCGAATATTTAATTGATTGCACGGAATCAAAAAAGATGCTACCGAAGAAAAGAAAGAAATTCCATAAACATAAGGTTTTCTTATTCACAGTAAATAATTTTCTTTCCATATGAATTAATTTTGTTAATAATTTTTTTCTACGGGCGGGAACTTGCCGATTAGACATTGTCCATACAACTGCGCGAAAGTGTGTCTATTTTATTATGGGGGAACCCAGTGGGCGGCCAGCGTTACCCCCTATGAAATGACAGATACAATGACAGCCACGCCCAGTCGGGGATCGAACCCCGGGAGTTGGACCCGAAATCGGAGTACGGTGCTTTATCCACCATACAACTCGGTCAGCTGATTTTGTTAATTTGTTCCTACAAAATGAATCACTGAAGTTATTTGATATCAATTATACCTAAAATTATTCACAAAAACTATGCAAAATATGAAAAAAACAGAATTTTCAAGTATTTTTATAAATTTTGACAATGCATGCAACTTGATGTATCAAAATGAGGTGAGTTTACCTTCACTGCTGTGCGAGTAGTTAGCTGTACTACAGCTAGCATCCACGCTTATCGCAACAACTTCAGTATCTGGATAAAAAAAAAAAGAAATCTCCGATCACAAACATAGATTTGATAAAGTTTTTCTACACAAATCAGAATTACATATTTAGCATTATGCATTTAAATTGTAAGCAAATTTAGCAATGTTACTAAAGCATTTCGTAAGTTACCGCCGTTCAGTTATGTGAATTCTTTTAAGTTAATATGTAAGATTTTTATAAGGTTAGCAGTCGTGCACAAACCAAACCTACAGCGAAATCATGGAATTCAGATTAAAAATAATTATCTCTTACGAAAGGGGCTTTAAGGCTTCATGTTCAAATTTCTGATAATTGGTAAGTACAAACGTTATTCATAAATCATTCCTATATACAAAAATTTTCTGAAACAAGTAAGTTATATAAAAAACGGGAAAAACAGAGTACAAAGAAATGAATTCAGGTCAGTTACAATGCACGTGCCACATATGAACTCATTAGCAATCCAGTGACATTACAACTCTTTAAAATCTGAGAGATAGTCAGTAGAATAACTAGGTCTGAACGGCGTATCGCGGATGCAATGTGGAGCTGAGCGAATTTCGTGCAGTTATCTCTACTCAAGATGAATTTTTACGGTAATTATTCCTCAATGATATGTCCGATTTCGGATTTTCCTTTTTTTAACCCTTTAACACGCAGTGTTCCCTCTCTGGGAACACCAAACTCTGACGTTTGACTGTTGCCATGTCACGAAGAATAGACATGATTTCTATAAAAATAGTTGCGGGTGACATAGCTCCACGAGAATCGTTTCCTGTTTAGCACGTCATTTCCCGTAAAAAAATGGTCACGATTATTTTTAACACCACTGGCATCTGCTGAAAAATGGAAGAATGCGAGAACAGCTGGACAGATGGCCCAATGCTGAAAAAAGGGCAGCCGTTTCCATCGCTCGACTTAACTACCAGCAAGATGGCGGACGATCGAAACGTTCATCGCTTGCCACAGATATAGACCCTATTTTTCAAAAGATCTGGTAAATCTGGTTTTAATTCCAGGTGTTTACTCATCGCCAGTTTGCACGTGCAATTGTTTAGTTTCGTTCTCTCGACTCGGCGAACAGACTATAATACAATTACTTAGAATAGGTGAATGCAGATGACACTGACGTGCGTGCAACTAAGATGTTTGTTCCGAAAACGTAATCGCGTGGCATTTGTAAATAAATTTTACTTTTATGGCTCTTCGACTATCCTGGTCTATAACTTATTTCTTTCCCTTCAAATGGTGCGAATTCGCGGCAATAACTGAAAATTGTTACATAATGCCCATTTTTTATTCTTTTAACATTATTCTTGTTTGCGTTGACAAGAGCTACTCAAAAATATGTTTATTGCTATTTATTTCTTCTTTAAAGCTGTATAAACACATTACGTCAATTCATTTTTGTTGTAAGTCAGAAATGTACTAGAATATTTTTAGGTGTGCATGTTTGGAAATAATTATTACGCACACAAATTCTCAAAGGTATATATTATCATGCATGAAACTCTTGCTAGAATATACATCGGTTGTATTTGGAAGGTTAGAAATTAACAACTTACCGGATTTGCCCGGTCTGAGTTCGGCCAGGTAAGACGTTCCGTTCTGGATTATCCCGAGTGCAGCTCGGGCAGTAGCAAATATTTTATTTTTCACGTAATATTTCCCGAATTATTTCCTTTTGCTTTCAAACGCTTTTATTTACTTTTCTGGCGACTAGCTGGTAGCAAAATACACGATTTAGGAAAACTTATAAGAGAATAGTGTTATTATGTTTTTAAAAATGTATATATGTCAAAATATGCATTTTTTTTTAAATTGACATTTTTTGACCCTCTAAATAAAAGACTAAATAAAGAATGTAATGCACACTCTGTTTTCTCACATACTTCAATTTCCGAGCTGGGGCTCTACCACCATTGTATCGTAGACTATCAGTGACGGATATTTTTCGCTCTTGGATAGTTAATACTTCGGAAAAATAGCCGCGACTCTCCTTTCGGTGCTAGCACGATAAGTGTCGAATGAAACAAGCGAGTATTTTTGTGCGCGGTCTATCCGACACTCAGAGCTATCAACCAATCAGAACGCACGGCTTTCTCCCCTTTTTCTTAAACGGAGGCATTGTCTTCAGAATTTTCGAAGACTGCGGAGACATCCATCAAGAGTGGAAGCCGGTTTTTGACAGACCCACCGTGTCAGGGAGAGGGGATCCTTTTGTGGAAGTACTTGACGCACCATGATACACACAATAAAAACCCATGCATCTTATACTCTCCGGCAGTGGCGATCCTCCATTTGAGCACATGAGCACGTGAATCCCCAAAGGAAAAACTAAAGAATGAGCACAGTGTTGCGGAACTGCTCTTCTTGTTTCCGGGGTTCGTCGTTCTAAAGTCCAGTTGGTGTAGAACGTGCTGGTAAAAAGTCCACTGGTCAGGATGGAATGTAACTTTATTGCTTCTAGAACTTCGTGGAACAATCAGCTGTACAAAATTCACAAGCACAATTAAACAGTAATGTGCTTTTAACAGTTCTCTTAGATCAGAAGCTCTCACAAATGCTGTATTTCTCACACAAAATAAGTCACTTTCACAGGCAAAAATTCAGTGAAAATATTCAAGAGATATCGTACACAATCCCTTAAGGCAAAGCAATGAAGAATTTACACACAGCACTTTGAAAACAGCTTCGTAAAGCAAGCTAAAACACGGCTTCTATAGCGCTATCAATTCACAAAGCAAGCGTACTCTCACCGACAGCTCTTCACACATTGAGCGTTCAACTCGCACTGAACTGTCGGGGCAGCGCGCTGGTGGAATTTATAGAGGAGGCAGAAGCTGCGAGCAGTTTCTAGAAAAGTATATTCCTCGAAGATTCCGGATAAAGCGGGACTTCTGATTCCGTCATAGAAGAGAAATGTTAGGTTATTATGCGTTTTTAATGCAGGAAAAACAACTTCCAGGCCCCCATTGGAAAAATCGCGCCAAATGACCACAAAGTCGCCAAGCTTGGCGACTTTTGGCGAAATATCGCCAAATTTGGCGCCAAAAATAAGTCCCCAAATGTGAAGAGATCGAAGCCCTAGGACTAATATTTCTCGAGATTTCTAGAACCTCCATTGAAAAGCAATGGCAAACCGAAACCTCCATGTCTCCGGTTCTAATTGGCCGATTTTGATGCAACAAAAAGCAAAATTTATCTATTTGAAGCGTAGAATACGAATTTTAAACCATTTTAAGCCACAGAGCAGCGGGTTGCCCCGGAAATTCGTAACATTACGATTATTATAGCTAACGCACTGTAGTGTAGGTTACTATAGCACAATCTAATCAATCGCACGTGCGAACGGGAAATTTTTTCTCTGAACCGCTTTCTGGGGTCAGAAGCCGAGACAGCTGCGGAAAAGTACGGCACTGATGAAATCATTCCGCTCGCACACTTCCATTGTGCACACAGGGCCAATTTTGAATTATAGCTTCCGGATTTTCCCTTCTTTTGTTACGTTCGGTTAGTTAATTAATTTTTATTTCATTTTCTTTATTTTTATCATTTTCCACTACATTATTTTTTTACAAACTAGTGTAAGTTAATTAAGATGGGTGTCAAAGACGTGTTTCGGAGCTAAAGCAATGGCTTTATTCAATAGTATCCTTTGAAAAAATAATTGAAATAAAATGAATCAAGACAGCACCTTTGCTAAAACTTATCTTGGTGACGAAATGTAAGGCCAAAGATGACTTGTTTTCTTTCTGTTGCGTGCAATGTTTTCCTTTCACTGTTGGAAACGAAAATCTGTTTTAATTTGTAATGTGCGTCGTATCTACATATTTAATATTCGAAATTTGTTTTGTGAACCTCCTTTTAAATAACACAGGAGCCGCCACTGCTCTCCTGTACCGGAATGCACATTTTCGCCAACGAATGCACATTTTCGTCCAACGTGTCGGGAAAAAACAGCATTATTTCCGATAGTGAATACGACAGTGAAACAATTACGATAGGATCGTGCCAGTACTACACTACTGGCACATCGGATATTTCTCGGATTGTGACGTCATAAGAAGGCTCGACTTATTCGCTACCGAAAGCTTTCGGTACTACACTACTGGCCAAAAGTATTGCAAGTTTCAGAAATCCAACCTTTTTCAAGATAAGCCCCCTTTCCTCCGTCAAAATTTAAAATCAATATAATTGATAATTTTTAATGTCAACATGTTAAATTAATAACTTCAAAGATAAGATAGCATTAAATTAAACAAAAAAAAAAAATTATTATTTAATTTATTGAAAAAATAGCATAAAAAATATATATGTTATTATAAAAATAATAATCTCTTTTGGCTCGCCGGAACAAAATTAAATAAAGAATTCATTTCAAGTTATTCTGCAAAATGAGGACAATAAATAAATGCAATTGAACTAAAGATCATCTATTATGTTGCTGAGCAGCCTTGACTTTGATCGCAACAGCCAGTCTTATAGATATGGAATCCTCAGTTTTAGAACACTTCCTTCGATGTTTCATGGTGCCAACTTAAATTATTGGTTCCTGAAGCTCTCATTTCGTTTTTTGGTGATTTTCAGATGTATTCTTTCCAATTATACTACATAAATTCACAAAAATATTTATAAATCTGGCAAATTTCCTGTCCATTTTTTCTGGGCTTATTCTTGAAACCAGGGGTGGCGCCAGCGGGGGGATCGGGGGGGCATGCACCCCCCATCGGGAATCACTGGCCCCCTCTCGGGGATTTTTTTAGAGAATTTGTTGCTTTAGTAAAACGAAGGAAGTTTTGCAGCCAGATAAAAAATTCCATTCAAAGTGTCTGACCAAAACCGTAGAGGTTCCGTTCACTTCCATTCTCATTCTGCTTCGAATTATACGATATTCATATACTGAATATTGATTATCTGCAGATCGGAGTATGTTTCTCGGGATTCGAAGGAACCAGCGAACAAGATCGACATTTCTAGGGTCAGCAGGATTGCCCGATCTGCTGACAATTGCCTCCGTATCGACCTTTCGAACTACGACTTTGGTGAAATCACCGGGCTCGCCTGTTAACCAATAACAGATAATTAATGACCATCCCATCATAATAATTTTTAATATACGAAACGAAAGTAGGAAATTTATCTCTTACTCGAATACTTTTTTGAGAGGCTGTGCAAGTGCTGAAACGTAAAATTTGGCCCTCCCGTCGGGGAAAGTCTGGCGCCATCACTGCTTGAAACGATGGTTAGATTTCTCAAACTTGCAATACTTTTGGCCAGTAGTGTATGGTGGTGGAGCCCCTGGACCCACCTTTCCTCATTTCGAAGCCTCCCTTGCATTTTTTACGGGCTCTTTAAATTAATTTACTGATTTGATACTAAGTATAATTGTAGTAAAATATATGTATTTTGATTATATGTATCTATTAGCTTGAAAAAATAATATGACTTTATTTAAAAAAATTGTAAACTTTTTTTTTCTTATTTTTTTTCAAAGATCCACATTTCAAAAAGCTTTTTGAAGGGGTGTCGCGGCTTGTCGCGCCTAATTTCAACTATAATCGTAATTATTACAGTATTGAGTGTCTATTCCAAGAAAAAAATGTTCCCCCAACATCCACCATTTCTTTAAAAAAAATTATTTATATAGCGCCATTTTTATTTTTTCGATAATTTTTCGACGGGTGATCGCAAAAGGGATACAAACATACGCGCTTGTACTTCTCATAAACTATAAATTATGTGCAAGTGTTTGGATAAAGGTATATAAAATTTCATTTCAGTTAAGATTTAACATCGGTATTTTAAATTCAGTATGTAATTTCTTATTTTTCTGATGTAAATTTGCTATAAGAAGAAAATTTCTACATATTCCAAAATTGCCCTTTCTTAGTCCTGTAAATAGTCCCATCTATTTACAGCTTAGTTTTCCATTTATGTCGTAAATTGTGTCCAAAGCAAAAGCTCCCCATTTTTGGATCTCAAAGGTTGGCAACTGTGACTTCGGGTCATTGGAGTGTGAGTGTGTAAACAGAAACACGTGCTAGCTCTTTAAGTCATTTTGAAGTGCTGGCTTGAAATAAATTACTTTCTCCTCCAGCTTGGAATGAGATTTTATGGGTTTCAAGTAGGCTTCTTTTAAGCAGTGTCCTTTTAGCTGCTCTAGACAAAGGCCAACGAAAAAGAGCAAGCCTTATTACAGCGAGACCCTACAACTTCGCTACAGCTAGACCCTACAACAGAGGGGCCCGATGGTGGTCCCCCCCCCCTCTCTCTCTCAAAAAAAAAAAAAAAAGTGATTCTGAGTGAAGACGAATATCAGAGTTCAAAAGAATCAGAATGAAAAAGTTAATCTTCAGAAGTCATTAGAAAACTAAGATCCCTATAGTAACTACATTTAGATAAGTAAAAAATCTAAAAAAATTTTATGATAAAAATTGATTTATAGATAAGTAGTATTATATTTATAAGTATTATTAAAGTATTACATTTATATATTTTTATTGTGGTTAAGGCACAGCTACACGGCTATTTGCCTAACGGGAAGGTTGCCTTGGGCGGAGGGCTTTTTAAGGGGTTCTAATGCGTATTCACGTGACATCTGGAGAAAATCGCCCAAAACTCCAGACCGTTAGATCGACAGCCGCGTGGTATTACATTTATAAGTGGTATTATACAATAGCAGTACTTCCCAGTAAGGGACACTCCCCGGACAAGACATTTGTTAGAAACCAACTTCGTGTCGTTTGGCGATATATCGCCAAATTTGGCGACAACACGCTTTTTTATATAATTTAAGAAATACATAATACTAAAAAGTAAGTCAAAAGTCAACAGTAATGATTTTAACGTTAAAACACATCAAAACGGTCAAAGCGGTCACTTACCGGATTCCGAGTCCTCTTCGGATTGTTCCCCGCTGTCGGGGAGCACGACCCTGAGCACGAGCCGCAGTCGTCCCCTGGGCAGCAACTCCCACCTCCGGGCTTTCAGTTCCTCGTGCCGGATCCACCAGGGCTGCACGAAGGCGGTGCTCCTGATCTGCATCGGGATCATGTGCGCGGTCTCTTCGCCGCCCCTGCCCAAGATGGAGCACCTGAGCGAGGAGCCGGGGGGGAGGGCCCCGATGCGGCACGCCATGGACAGCCACCCTTGGCATCCAATCGGGTAGGCGGCCAGGGTGCACATCCCGTCCTCGCGGAAGTCGAAGTGCGGACTGCAGAGTATGGCGTCCGACTCCCGCGACCTGTTGAGGAACCGGGGAATGGTCCATCGGATGGTGGTGTCTCCCTCCGTGGACACTTCACCCTCATTGCAATAGATCGGCATCTCTTCTTCAAGGCTGGAAGTATAGGACGGGAAATCGAAAGCGTCAAGTCTTCCCTCCACTCGATGTGACACCTGCAAGGAGAAATAGAGGGCGTCAGTAATGGCCTTATCACACTAAAGGGAAAATCCGAGCAACTTCGCGCTGGACAAACTTTTCCGACGGACTTGAAGGCGTGGTTATCTTTAACCCATTCGTGCCTGGATATTTTTGCGACTTTCTTCGATTTTTGCTAACACCAACAGCAATTGATAAATTTCTGATGTCAACTTTTTGAACAAGGGATGATTTCATTTAAAATCATTACGTATAAAAATTGAAATGTCAACATCCTACTTGGCCATATTAAAATATTTTGTGGAATTGAGATTCAATACTCGCGAATAAAGGCTAGGAAAAATAAATAACGTTTTCGACTGATAGCGAAAATGCCGTCCCAAAAAAAGGACGCTAGGCATAAATGGGTTAAGGGTTGCAAAAGTAAACAAACTCTCTCCGACGCCAAATAGTCATCGCATCGCTGATTTGGCGCGCAGGTTCTTATTTTACTTATCGTGCGTTGGTATATTTACATCGGAACGGCAGCATCGGATGGGCAGCAATCTTTAATTCCAAAGTCCACTTGCACGCGGCCATAATTTTATTTACGCGTGATTCTGACATCGAGCCAAGCTGCCAAGCTTCGAACATAGTCGCCATTGCTCGAAATTGCTTATGACGTAGCAGGAAGAAGTACTCTGGCCGAAATTTCGTCCGACTCGGATTTTTTCCTTCGGAAAGGAAAAAGTTGGAGTTCGCGTTCGTCAAGGTAACGGCGGAGAAAATCGGCCGGAAACTTGATTTGCAAGGAAAATTGGTCGGATTTTTCTCAGTGTGATAGCCCTATTACAAAGAGACACTTCCAGGGCCGGTTTTAAGCAAAAATGTCGGGGAGGGGGGGGGGTGTAAAGTCAAAATTTGCCGACTACTATAATACTATACTAATACTATATTAGAAACTACTTTTTAGAAATTCTACTAACTATAGAAACTACTTTTTAGAAATACTTATAATACTATACTTAATTAAATATTAGAAACTACTAAGAGCCAGCGACCGCCAGACCTTCGTCATAGTATAAAAGCTGAAATTTTCTCTGCGCATACCCCCCAACAGAGGTAGGAACAATCGGCCACTATAAAGTTTGGATGACCGTGGCTTTGGCAGGTAACAGGTGGCAAAGGTGTATAAAATTGCAGAATATTTTCGTCATTTCATAAAGCTTAATTTTTTTATATGTTCTTCTTCGCAATACTAGAAATCACTTTATCCCTTGCCAGACACTTTTCCATCGTGGCAAACCCCCGCCAGACAACCTCAAAGTCATGGAAAACTGTTGTGTTCGTAAACTCCCGCGACGAAGTACGTCAAGCTGTCACAAAGTGTCAAGCACATTTTATACTGCTACTTCTGAACTTTCTTACGATGCTGCAGCGCGCTCGTAATAGAATTACGTTTTCCATGACTTTGAGGTTGTCTGGCGGGGGTTTGCCACGATGGAAAAGTGTCTGGCAAGGGATAAAGTGATTTCTAGTACTGCGAAGAAGAACATATAAAAAAATTAAGCTTTATGAAATGACGAAAATTTTCTGCAATTTTATACACCTTTGCCACCTGTTACCTGCCAAAGCCACGATCATCCAAACTTTATAGTGGCCGATTGTTCCTACCTCTATTGGGGAATATGCGCAGAGAAAGTTTCAGCTTTTATACTATGACATTACTACTAATAACGGGAATGAATGGACTTTTTGATATTAATATTTGTTGTGATTACTATTTATTGTAATAAAGAGATATAGCAAAATGGATATCGCGTTATATTGTGTTCAATAATCATGCATACTGAATTTCAAGGCAATCGTTTTTACGGTGCAGAAGGCGATGCGGCGTAGCACAATCTAGTGGCGAGTTTTAGCAAAACGGATACGGCAAAAATATTCTTCGCATTCAGATATCGATGTATACGAATTTTCATGACGATCGGCTGAATAGTCTTGAAGTTCATGTGTTGACGCGACATCTAGTGTCAAGTTATAGGAAAATGGATCGTGCCAAACTCTTCCCCGTGTTCAAATATCTATGTATACCTATTTTCATAGCGATCATTCGCACAGTCAAGAAGTGATACACTGCAGGGCCATCTAGTGGTTAATTAAAGTAATGATTTGCTACAGCGCCGTCATGTGGCGAGTTATAGCAAAATGGATAACGCCAAAATATTCTCATTGTTCAAATAGCTATGTATACTGATTTTCATAGCCACCGTTTGAATGGTCAAAAATTTGGCCTGCTGCAGCGTCATCTAGTAGCGAATTAAAATAATAATGCATTGCAGTGCCATCTAGTGGTGAGTAACATCAAAAGTAACACAGTTAGAATATATTCTTCGTGCTTAAATGTGTAAGTATAAAAAATTTTATGCCAACGGTCGAACGGTATAGAAGTTGATGCGTTGCAGCGCTATTAGCGGTAAGTTACAGCAAATGGATAGTGAAAAATATTCTCCGTGTTCTAATATTCGCGTGTACCAAATTTCATCGAAATTGGTTGGACGATATTCGCATAGCAAACGGCTAAACGGAATAGAATTCGACGTTCTGCTGCGCCACCTAGTGAAAAGTTAGAGGAAAACGGATAGCATAAAAACCTTCTACATGATAAAAGACTTAGGTGAACCAAATTTCATGGTGATCGGTGAAATGGTGCTGGAGTTTTTCAACCTCCTACACACATACCAACATTCATTTTTATCTATAACCAGTCTTATTATACGTATATACCAGTCTCAAGTAAAATCCAGTTTCAAATCTAAGCCTCGCCAAAGTGCCAGCATACGCTTTTTGCAAGAGTTTTGTCAGGGAATCATTCGAAGCATTGACTTAGCAGCAATCAAAATGGGAAATGGTTCGACCGCCAGGCATTTATTTGAAAAGTGGAATCCCTTAATACAGCCGCATTTTTGAAATTATCAACTATAACATGTTTTATTCATCGTTACCTCGATGCACTAAATGCGAAGATTTCAATTTTCTGAAATTTGGCGGATTTCCCCCAAGTTAAATGAATGTACTCAATTGGCGAGAATTCTGAAGCTACATCGCTTGAAATGCCCTAATAACTGCATTATTTCTGCACGGATAGTTAAAATTTAATGCTGTATTCTAAGAAAACCTATACACTTGTTTTCAAAAATGCTATTCCCTTAAGCTCTCTGTAAATTGCGCCAAAAAGCCTAAAACTGTGCAAACCGCTAGAACTCACTCTCTAAAAATCGGCCTATCAGCCATTTTTTTTTTTTTTTTTTTTTTTGCCAAACTAAAAAAATTACATATTAGTCTCGGATATCTTCGATCCTCATTGTTTTGCGTATAAAACATTTCATTCCTGCTCTCATTTCTTATGCGCACACGATATTATAATTAAAAAAATAACCTAAAAAAATAAACTAAAAAAATCATTTATTCTTTTATTTTTACTTTAAGAATTTAAAACAATTTATTCGGCAAAATCGCCACACATGGCAACCAAGATGCTTATTTCACACACTTTTTTCACTACAGGGGTTAATATTACGTAAAGCTTTCTGCGTGGAGAACATAAAAAATCTCTTAAATTCCGGGAACGGAAATTAAGAGAACCATTCAGGAAGAAAACGTTTTTAAGTGGAGTTTCAAAGTTTTAAAGTGGACTATCATTTATTCTATATTATTTTACATATCTGTGTAAAATTTCAGGCTGACAGGTCCATTTTTGTGGAATTGTATACTACCCAAATCAACAAATTGACAAACAGAATTTCATTTTTATTTATAAGATAACCTACGCTTGTTTTTAAAAATACCCTCTCATTAAATTGCGCCAAGCGCTAGAATCATAGAAAATCTGACACACTTTCAGATTTTTAAATACGCACTAAAGTGCTATATATAAAAAGAGTTATAATCCATGGGTCTTCCTATTTTCGTTCCTTCTTTCATTAAGTTGGAAAGTGTATCATTATTCATGAGTGTGATTAAACAAAATTAAAAATGATATTTCTAACATCCTTTTTTCTGGATGTAATACATTAGATGCAGAAAAGCTGCTCACAAAAATGCACAATTCCAACTGAATGAAAATTTCAAAAACTTATACGCAGGTGTATTCAAAACCCAAATAGCAGACGATTAAATTACGATAAATAGCGCCAAGCGTTAGAATCCTCCTCAAAATCGCGAGAATGCTGAAGATAGATCGCTTGAAATCCCTTAATAACTGCATTATTTTCGCACGGATCATTAAAATTTAACGCTGTATTCTAATAAAACCTTTGCACTTGTTTTCAAAAATCCGTTTCCTTAAGCTCTCAGTAAATTGCGCCAAGCTGGAAACTGTGCAAACCGCTAGAACTCACTTTCTCGGCATTTGAGCCATTTTATTTTTTCGCCAAACTAAAAAATTTTAACATATTAGCCTCGGAAATCTTCAATTCTTATTGTTTTGCGTATTAAACATTTCATTCCTGCTCCGATTTCCCATGCACACGATATTATAATTAAAAAATATATAACCTTACGAATATAAACTAACAAAAAAAAAAAAATCATTATTATTCTTTTATTTTTACTTTGAGAATTTAAAACATCTTATTAGGCAAAATCGCCACACATGGCAACCACGATCCTTATTTCACACTTTTTTCACTACAGGGGTTACAATTACGGAAAGTTTTTTGCGTGGAGAACATAGAAAATCTCTTAAATTCCGGGAACGGGTGGACTTTCAAAGTTTTAAAGTGGACTATGATTTATTCTATATTATTTTACATGTCTGTACTAAATTTCAGGCCGATAGGTCCATTTTTGTGGATTTGTATACAACTCAAATCCACAAACAAACAAACAAACAAATAAACAAACAAACAAACAAACAAACAAACAGAATTTCATTTTTATTTATAAGATTTATGACTGGCCAACTATCGATATGGATGACATTGAACTGTTTTAAGAAACAATGTTTGGAAATTGTGTGTATATTATTTGAAAAATAAAATACTGATTTTTATTAATAATTTGAATTGTTTTACCTTTCATTTCATACCTGATAACATATCGTTTAGTCATTAACCCATTTGTGCCTGGATATTTTTGCGACTTTCTTCGATTTTTACAGATAACAGAAATAATAGATGAATTTCTGATGTCAACTTCTTGAACAAAGGATGATTTCTTTTAAAATCATTATGTATAAAAATCGAAATATCAACATCCTACTTGGTCATGTTAAAATATTTTGTAGAGTTGAGGCTCAATACTCATGAATAAAGCCTAGGAAAAATATATAACGTTTTCGACTAATAGCGAAAATGCCGTCCCAAAAAAGGGACACTAGGTATAAATGGGTTAATTTGAGAAACAACACATCTCCAACAACGTTTATAATTTTTTTTAAATATCAAAATAAAAATAATAAAATTTTATTTTGGTAGAATTAGCTTACCAAACCCCTGTAGAAACATATAAAAAGAAATTAAAATTACATGATGTTAAATTATGGACCAGCTGGATTGTTTTGATTTTCCTAAAGTTTACTTTTTTGGATATGAGGTGTTTCTCAAATGACCGATTCAATTTCACTTTGTTAAGTAATAATGTGAACATGTAATTTTCTCAAAGTTTTATAAAATCATAATTTGCTTATATTTAAACAGAGAGATGATTACTAAACACAAATTTCTAGATTAATTACAAAAGTCGAAATTAATAATTCGTTCATGATCTCTTCAAACGTTAGTTGAGCTCTTCCTAAAGGTCTTATTACACGAAGGAATTTTCGTGCGATTTGGTTGCTGCAACCAGTTGCAGAAACCTCTTTCCTGGAAATTTCCCTCGGTTACCTAGGGAACAGTCAACTCCAACTTTTTCGTTCAGAGGCGAAAAAATTGCAGGTTGCTGGAAATCCAGCCAATCGTAGTGCTTCCTATTTCTACGTCACAACACAAGATGGCGGAAGAGTCAGCGTCAGCCATACCGTTCGTAGTGAAAGGGATGAGCGTGTGCGAAAACAAAATGTCCGTGAAATGGAATATCGACATGGAAATTGATTTGATTGAAGACAAGAAAAATAAATGTCAATCCGATCCGCAGATAGACACGAGGTATAAGCAACCAATCATATGCTATTTATAATTACATGCTCTAGCAACCGCCAATTCGCTGAATCTCTGACGCTTGTGAACACAGTAGGGTTTGTTTACTATGGCAACCCTGCGTGCTCATCGGGGCTGCCTGACTTGCGGGAATGAATTTCAGTAACTGATTTCTGCAACCAAAATTGCTCTAAATTTTGTCCGTGTAATAAGTCCTTAAAACATTTCTCAGCGGTTCTTTAATTCATCTCGTCAGTCTTTCATAGAACCCTATCCACCATCGGGCAAGCTCATCTATGAATTTCCATGTTATCCCTTCAGAGGATGCAATATTCTTAATTTCTTTACTTTTGATTAGATCTTCAAAGTATTTTAAGTCCTTACTAGCACTTATACAAGTTTTAGCATTAGAGTAAAATATTTTAGTGTTTCCCCATCGGGACAAAAAGCGGGTTGGTGTAAGATAATATAAAAGAAGGTATTCCAAACCTCCAATGCATGATGGGAAATGTGTCAAGCGGTCGCGCCACCTCGAGTGTGTCAGACACACTAGCCGGCAATATTATCTTATTGCCGACTAGTGTGTCTGACACACTCGAGGTGGCGCGACCGCTTGACGCATTTCCCATCATACATTGCAAGAATGGAATACCTTATTTTATATTATCTTAGGAAGGTGCTAAAATAAAGCTTTTAGATGACAAATCCGAGACCAATCATAATACTATATTAGAATCAGTCCATAAAAAGGTGTTTTTTATAATATCACCGAGTACTTTTTGAAGCAATTACAGCTCCCATGAGCTCTAATAGTGGCAACGTTAAAGCTTTACAGGGAGCAACCCTACTCTTTGAACAAACGAAGGAAGTTTTAATTTCACCTAATTTGTTGGTGTACTGAAAGTAAGCTGCACACCCAAAAGCCCTTTCGCTTGGATCAGTAAAACTATGTTATTCGCTGTTTTTCATCTCGTCGCAGTCAGGGAAGTATTCACGAGACATTGATGTAGTTTTAACTGTTCCCATATCAGATAACCAGTTTTCAAATTCAGTTTTTAAGTTCTGGGGAAGTTCATCGTCCCAATCAACTCCTAAGAAGAGGCAAAATGAAAGCAGCATTTGACGGGGTTAGCAGCCTCATATACACCAAGAAGCATAAAACCAAAAATAAAATACTTATATACAAGGCTCTTGTTAGACCAATAGCATTCTACGCTGCACCGGTAAGGGCTTACGCAAGCTAAGAAGCATATCACCTTTCTTACTGAACTGACGCGTTCACGAACTGAATCACGTTTCTTAACCCTTTGAGGCGCAGTGGTTTCGCTCTGAGACCACCAAACTGTTGACGTTTTGACTGTTGAAGGTCACGAAGAATAGATTGGATTTCTTTAAAAATACTTGCGGGTGACATAGCTCCACGGGAATCCCCTTTACTTTTTAGCACGTCATTTCCCGTAAAAAAAATTGTCACGATTATTTTTAGCACCACTGACATCTGCCGCAAAATGGAAGAACGCGAGAACAGCTGGATAGATTGCCCAATGCTGAAAAAAGGGCAGCACAGCTAGCTGCGTCAAAAAAAGGATCTCTAGATCTGTGGCATGCGATGTACGTTTCGATCGTCCGCCATCTTGCTGGTAGTTAAGTCGAGCGATGGCAACGGCTGCCCTTTTTTTCAGCACTGGGAAAGGGTTGCGCCTCAAAGGGTTAAGAATCATCAGGGCACGCCCCGACTTTCTTATGAACAAAATTATTAAAAAAAGATCTCCGTATCAATACAATGACCAAACAGCTCCACAAATTCACAAAACGCTTCCATAGCAAGCTCGGCACTCATTCAAAATGTAATTATATCTGAGCTACCTGACTACGACTTCCATAACCCCAGATACAGAAAACGGCCCAAGGCCGCCATGTCTCTTCTTGCCCCCACTGGTCTGATGTCAGTCTAGCAACCCAGCCTGAAGTTCACCGCTAGTCGGTGAGGGGATGCTGCGTAGACCATCGAGATCAGCACGGCCCCCCTCCCCCAATTCTTGCATCTTGCACGGCCATCGACTCGACTGAAAAGCTAGTTTTTTTTTTTTTTTTTAGCATCAGAGTGCTATTAATTTCAACCTTGCTTTTTGTGTAGGCACGATTTTGGTACAATTTTCGCGTCGAGTCACTTTTGAAATGTGTTTGCCAGATAACGTGGAGAGGGGGGGGGGCGTTAATAAACTGTTGAAAGTAGCACAAGGTTTGCAGTTTTTGATAATTGATCGCTAAATTTGGCGCCAAAACGCGACAATTTATTATAAATATATTTCGAGTATAGTTAGAAAACGCCTGGCGAATATTGTAAAGTAGTTTTAGTAGGCAATTTTAATATAGATTTTAATTCCGAAGAAGTGTTTTATAGAACAGAGAAGACAAATACGGTACACTCATAGATTATGATACACTTTCCAATTTATAAAGGTGAAGTATGGTTTGACTATGCCTGGCAAAAATTGTTAAACAGTTTTGGTAGGCGATTTCAATGTAGATTTCTATTCCGAAGAAGTGTTTTATGGAACAAGGAAGGAAAACACGGTACACTCATGGATTATGATGCCCATTCCAAACAGTATTTAAAATGTCTACGGGATATAGTTGGAATATGCCTTCAGAAGATTGTAAAACAGTTTCAGTAGTTGATTTTAAGATAGATTTCGATTCCAAAGATGTGCTTTACGGTACAAGTAAGAGTTGATTCCTATTTTAACGTCCCCGCTCTCAGAAACCTAAAAAATCCCGCACTTTGGCGAGCTTTGCAGTCATGGGTCTCTAGGACATATGGACAAGTTTCAACGCTCCCAAAAGAACTATATGAAAACTAAAGTGAACAAATTAGCGATAAACGCACCTGTTAAGGAATTTGAACACACTTAATTATTAAATTTACATTAATTGGCAACCCAAAATAAATAAAAATGTAACGGAATGCTTTACTTACTGTTGTGCTAAATCGCCAATTTAATTCTAAATTACGAATGCCACATAAATATAAAAAATCGTCGTAGTACCTCCATATGTTTAATGATTGCCACCTTGGCGAGAGTCGAGGCGTTAAAGTAGAAAACAACCCAGAAAGAGAAACACGGCACACTCATGGATTCTGATGGACATTCGAAACAATATTTAAGACGGTGAAGTATAGTTGTAATATACTTGGCAACGATTGTAAAATAGTTTAAATGGGCGATTTTAAGATAGATTTCGATTCCAAAATGGGTTTTATGAAACAAGGCAGAAAAATACGGCACAGTCATGAATAATGATACACTCTCCACGTTGATGGAAAAGGAAGAAAAATAGGGACCACGCATAAACCATGATACGCTTTTAATATATAGCACTTTGGTGCGTATTTAAAATCTGAAAGTGTTTCAGATTTTCTTCCTTTTCTTTTTTTGTTTTGTTTTTTCTTATTTTCGTCCCACCATGAGCAACTTTATATTATTATGTTCTCACTCCAACTATGTTGATCCCCCACATGTTTTTCTTTTTACATCACACTTAGGTTTCGCACAATGTGACCTATGCCTAACTGGAGGTAAGACTTTACCAGTCAGGTACTCCACTAAAAAACTTTTCAGTCAGTCAGTCATCAACTCCTAAGAGCCATATTTGTTGTATCAAAAGTTTAATTCTAACTGTGAATGGCGTGACATAGCCTGCTTGATCATGCAGTTTTGTGGCAGTTTTAAGTACAACTCTCTTAGTGATTTTACAGCTTATATTTTCAAAACAGTCGAAAAATTCGTGTAAATCAATTCTTATAGTATCTTCATCAGTGTTCTAAATTAGACCTAACACTTTTGACAGTGCAAGCGACTCATTTACTTCAAATTTGTTGTTTACTCAAATATTTTTCAATTCAGCGGAATTGGAATTAAATTCACGTAGTTCATTCCTGCATTTTTCAGAATACAGGCAGCACTAGACGACAGCTGATATGCATCCTTGATATAATTTGCTCCTTAAAATAAGTGGTACACATAAAGGGAGGAATTTAGCATATCAAAAGTTTCGGGGTAATCATTTTTATATTGCTTAAGGTGATATTACATCGTAGCAGCAAATATAAAAGGACTTGAAGTAACTCCAAATGGTATCTGCGTCATATTCATAACTCTATTTGAATCTGTTTCAAAATCTTCAAATCATAAAAATTTTAAATATTTTCGACATATTTCGGCAATACTAATCATTAAAACAAAGCCTTTTCTATGTCTGCCGAAAATTCTATCTGGTATTTACGGAATTTCAATATTATATCCAAAATGTTAGGGCTTAGGTTAGGACCAAACACTAATAGGCCATTTAATGATTTACAATTTTCCCCCTTTGACGAACCGTCAAAAACAATCCTAACACGAGATGTCTCCTTATCGGGCCTAATGACCATTCTATGGGGCCATAAAATAACCATAATTCTATTATTATTCATGCATTCTTCTACAATGCCATCTGATACTTGTTCATTAATTACATTTTTATACTCTGCGCAAATTTCCCTATCAGCATTCAATTTAGTTTTCAAATTCCCAAAACGCCTTTTTGCAACAGAAAAATTACTATCCAGATCGTCAGGTTCGGAATCCCAAAGTAAATTTGTTTCGTATCTGCCATTTTTAAACACTAATTCCCTTTCAAAATACTCTACTATTTCTTTATCGTTACAGGACCTCTCCTGTGATTCAACTATTCCTAAACTATCAAGCCTCCAAAGATCCGCCAAGTCATTTATTAATACTACATTCTTCATAATCGCGAAGTTTTGCGCACAGTTTTCCTGTCCAATGAAATTAGAACCGTAAATTATCCAACCAAAAACATAATTAATTGCCCCTACAGTTTTATTTACAGTAATCTTCTCATTTGAAACAAAATCCCAAAATAAATTACTCCCAATTAGAATCTCAATATTCAACTCATCAGAATTCGAAAACGAATCTGCAAGATAACTATGCGTTTTCATGAAATTCTTAATAAAGGCAATTGGCATAGTAATTTCTGCGCCCGTTATATTTTCTACAGCTAAAGTTTATATATTCCTTCCATTGGCGTAGAGTTATATGGGCCCATGGGGCTCGAGCCCCCCCCCAATAAATTGCAAATACGGGCTGAGCCCACCCAGTAATTTACTACTAAATACAGAAAACTAATTTATACTAACATAAAAAAAAGTATTTCACGCCATTTACAAACGTTTAAAAAAATCCTTACTTGTACTATTAAAAATTTTCTTCTTTTGATTTCAATCATGATTTAGTATTCATTGTGACGCCACATAACACACGATGTTACTATAAGCTGCCCTCGCCAGGCTCTGGTTAATCAAAATCAGATTATGCAATGTAAAGTATGAAATAAAGAAAAGTTCAGATGTGTCTAAAATGCACTATCTCATCGAAAATGTTTTTTTTTCCTCCTTTGGGTTTTTTACACTGCTTCTATTTTTAACTTATAACATGGTAGGAAGATACTAATATGGATACTTACCTTACATAGGTGTAGAATTCTATAGACCCATAGAGCTCGAGCGCCTCCAATAATTTACACTTATATATAGTAAAGTCATAACTGCCAACTACTACGAAATATAATTAACCACTTTTTGTAAACAGTATATTTTTTTAATAATTTTTTTCAAATTAGTAACCACTTCGCGCGCGTAGCACAAAATTTTGCTGTATTTTAAGCCGAAAAATCATGTAGAAAAAGTGATTAATTATATTCCGTAGTAGTTGGCAGCTATGAGTAAGTTATATGTACGTGAATCAGTGGCGTAGCCAGAAATTTTTCCTGGGATGGGGGGGGGGAGGGGTTACGATTTCTGCAACCGACATGTATGTATACGGGTGTATGATAAGGGAGTGAAGAATATACATTTTGTATGGCAATAAATTCCTCATGGGGGGTTATGACCCCCTACTCCCCCCCCCTTGGCTACGCCACTGACATGAATATATGTGGTTGAGGGGCCCGCCCCTCCAATAATTTTTAAAACTTTACGCTTATGAGCCAAACGCGTGTTAATTTAGTACCGCTCTCAGAATTAGCGACCGCGGCTGAAGTTTGCAAGTAAACACGTCTAGACACTCCTTTCTTGCATCGAAAGACACGGAATCAGCTCGCTTTTCGGCGCAGGGGAATTGACCTTGACCTCGCCATGTTCAGCTGCTTCACGGCTTTTTTCCTTCTAGTCTAAGAGCCAGCGACCCCGCCGGACCTTCGTCATAGTATAAAAGCCGAAACTTTCTCTGCGCATATTCCCCAATACAGGTAGGTAGAGGTCTGCGCCGCACGGAAATTCGCGGCGGCGGCGTAACGACCTCAGACACCCGGCGGCGGCGCGCCGCGGCGTGAAATTTTTTTTTGAAAAAGAGCATAATGAAAATGGGCGTATGCGTGCAAACACACACACACACCTATGTATAAATTGACATTAAAAGATTTTTTTAAGACTAAAACTGGTCTTGAGTATGATTTTCTGTTGTAGTGGGATTACGGCTATGTAGCCACATATGAGCTCTAGGCCGAAGTGTGGAGTGCTCTACGTGGGGGGGGGTCTTTCTAAGGTGTCCTAACAAGCATTTCGGAGGAAACGGCGGAAAACTCCGAACGGTTAGGTCGACGGACGCGACCGGGTTTGAACCAGGCCCCTTCCGTCTCCCAGTTCTGAGCACTATGCTCTCGGACTGTGGCGGGGCTCCAGAGTATAAGCCTGCCATTTCAGTGCACTTTTAAAACATTTCTACTGAAAAACTGAAACAATAGATTTTATCAAAATCGGATAAGTTTATATTGCTCATATAGCACATTCACGATATACATTTAGGTGTCAGTGTACAGTTGATACATTTGCTTTTAAGCGGTTTTTTTCTCTCCAGAACCTTCTCATGTATCATTACAAACCTATAATGTTCTTTTGAGGCATAAAGCAATGTTTAAGTCGTTTTTAAAGCAATCAAATTACGCCTTTGACTCAAAAAATTTAAATGGTATTTTTACAAATTACTAGTGTTAACCTTTTACAGACCGAATTCAGATCCAGCCATATTTTGAATTCGCATTCTGCATATTTTGCCTTCTAATGCGTTAATTAAAGAATATTAGTCATTTAACCCTTTAACGCGCAGTGTTCCCACTCTGGGATCACCAAACTCTGACGTTTGGAATGTTGCCAGTCACGAAGAATAGATTGGATTTCTATAAAAATAGTGGCGGGTGACAGAGCTCCACGAGAATCCTTTACTTTTGAGCACGTCATTTCCCGTCAAAAAAGGGTCACGATTCTTTTTAACAGCACTGACATCTGCTGAAAAATGGGATGCGAGGAACAGCTGGATAGATTGCCCCATGCTGAAAAAAGGGCAGCCGTTGCCATCGCTCGACTTAACTACCAGCAAGATGGCGGACGATCGGAACGTTCATCGCGTGCCACAGATCTAGAGACCCATTTTTTGACGACAGCTGGCTGTGCCTAGATATAATCCTAGGAGCAGAATTATATCTAGTATTCTGCAAAATGGCCTCCAACATTTTCAAATGTTCTGCAGGCATTTTCTCAAAATTTGGCAGATTCACGGTAAAAAGCAAAATAGATATAAAATGTGAAGAGTGGAGAGATAGCATAAAGGGCACTCTGTTTTAATTGTTTTGTAGAACTTAGCATTTTTATTTTTGAAGTAAAACTTCTTTAGTCGCGACTAGGGAGTAACTCAGATTTTTTTTCTGACGGAAGTAACGCTCAATAAAGGAAGTGACGTATATGTCATATACTCTACGCTGACCCTGAAAAAGAAGAATCACAGAATCTACCTTTTCGACCGCTGTGCTGCTTTACACTTATACACGTAATTACTGGCTTCAGATGTGTTTTAATTACCTAATTGTCTTATAATATACTATTTCGTAATGAGTATAGGAAATAGTTCCGAAGAGAAGTGATATTATTATTTGTCAAATGCCAGTTACATTCGCCTTAGGCCATTAAACTCCTAAATATTATGCATGTCATGTCTGTTATTAATTTGCCCAAAAGCTGTATTTTAAGAAGTGTTAGTAAATTTAGAAGAATGTAGTTTGTGTTGACGCAATATTTAAAATGATATATATAGTGTAATTTATATATATATTTATAATGATATATACAACGGTTTAAGAACGCGGGTATATAACATCACAAAGAAACAAACACTGGCTGCAAACGGTTTAAGAACAAAATAAAAGAATAACAAATGCACACTCCGTGGATTCTAACCCAACCGACAGAACTTGCAGTTTAAAAACACGGATACAGAATAATAATTCGAAACCTATCAGCAGGCGAAATCAACGCTTAAGAACACTGTGATAGAAAAACACGAAAAAAGTTTACACTACCTGCATTCGAACCCAGCAAACAGAGGAAAACATCAGTTAAAGAACACAGTTAAAGTATAATACTAGATTATGGACATTCCCCCCCCCCCATTCAAACCCAACCTCCAGACGGAATAATGGTATAAGAAAAGAGATAAAGAATAATACTACAACATGGACACTTCCTGGATTCTAAGTAATTATCATGAATTACCGATGATTCTTACTGAATCTCAGCCGTTAGTTGATTTTTAAGAGAAAATTTGATTCAGCCTTCTCAAGAATCTCAGCCGTTAGTTGATTTTTAAAAGAAAAATTTGACTAACTATGAATACTTCTCGACTTCAATCAACAACACGTTTCGGTATAACGATAGATGGTGTATTTTCAAGAAAATTAGCAAATTTAGAGAGTAAAATTTATATTTCACATTACAGTTACCACAAACCTATAATTTCATACATATATAAAACTCGGCTGTTCGAGCTTCGTCAGGGGGAGACCCCCCTGAACCCTCCTAATTTTTTAATTTCATTATTGCCATATTAAAACGATATTAATTGACTGTGTCATTTTATCTCCCATCTTTCTTGTATTTCGCCTGGTAACCCTATATTGAAATTTTTATGATTGTAATCAATTTATATAAAAATAAATGTGATGCATATTCTACAGCTTAATAAATATTGTAACAATAGATTAAATCTGTAGTGAACTGATAGTATTTAAATATATGTAAAAAATACATGTGACGCATATTCTACAGCTTACGAAATAGTGTAACAATAGATTAAAGCTGTTGTGAACTAATACTATTTAAATATATGTAAAAAATACATGTGATGCATATTCTATAGCTTACGAAATAGTGTAACAGTAGATTAAAGGTGTTACGAACTAATAGTATTTAAATATATGAAAAATTATGTCGCATACTTTTATGTCGCATTTTTGGAACAAATTTTTCGGACAATTTTCAATAAAAAGGGTGAGAGATAAAATGACATAGTCTTTAAAAATTATGATGGCATTCAAGTACCTGTTTTCAAGGAATAATATGAATATGACATTTATATAATCTTCTTAAAGTACATGAATAATAAATATAATTAAATTATAATATGATATTTATTTTAAGTTAAAGTTTAATTATTTCAGTGATATGTTTCGTAAACGTCAAAGAAGTTTTACTTCAATCGCGCGTAAAGATTACACGCACACACTTTTTTTTCTTTCTTTTAAAATATGAAATATTCTGCAACGTATATCACACTTTTAGCACTTTCTTCTTCTGCACTTGTAATGACAACATTGGATTATAAATTTTAAAAATATTATATTAAAAGATTTTTTACAATATCAATTGAAGCCAATATACCATGTTAATAAATATTTCTCGTGCATTAACGATTCTCACATTCATTATTTTCAATGGGTGCCATGCAACTAACTAAATGATAATTAGTCCTATGTTAATTTTATCCTGCAATAGCTTTAACAGAAAATTCTACCTGAGCACATTGTTTATGTTTAACAGGAGCATGAGCAATTGAACAAAATTGATTCGTGACAAAATAAAATAATAAATTAATTTAATTGAAAACTCGCAGTAAGGCATGCATTTTATATAAACTGTTCTAGAAATGTCTCTTAAACTACTATACATCGATTGCTTCAGTTGTTTCTTGTTATTGTTGCAGAAACGCAATTATTTTCACTTACTTTTCTTTTGTGTCCAGCGTCGCTCTCTGCGTTCGCTTTTCTCCCAGCTATAGTAATGCCATTCGTGAAGTGTAACCTCTTTAATCACTGTCATTAGGGCGTAGGTCATAATTATTTTGCGATCGCTCGGCAACTCAGCTGATGTCGCCAATCACGGAGATCTATCTATAACACGCGAGTTACAAAATGCTAGCAGCCGGTATTTTTTTAATGTGTTAAAAGATTTGAATGAAGACTGATGTAGGTTATACAGATTCAAAAAATTCAAAGTTTTATTTTTATTACATAAATTTAAGGGGACAAGGGACGTACTTGTAATCATATGTGAAGTTGTTTAACACAAAATCATAGTTGTCTGGCATAATAGTTTGCATCTATATTGGAACTAAAAATTAAAAAAATAATATTTTTTAAAATGATATTTTAGCACTTATTTAATTATTTTTAAAATAATTTTTATTTCATTTAAAAAAATATTTTTTGAAATGAAAAATTTATATTGTTTGAAAAAAATACGCCTATTTTTTTTATTTAAAATATCCTATGCGCATTTCAAATTTACAAAAAGCTATAATTTTTTAAATATACACTTGCAATATATGTATGAACATATCTGTGCATCCATTTTTAAATGTGACAAGGGTAAGCCTTATAGAAAAAATAAATTCATGTGAGATGTAGTTTTTTTTCAAATTTCCATCTTATTGTTACATTTAAATTCCTATATCTCTATAAAATAACCTTTGTATGAAAATTTAATGCACAATTATGTTCATACAGGCATTACAAGTGTACTATAAAAGAATTACAGCTTTTTATTAATTTGGAATGCGCATGGGATATTTTGAAAAAAAGATTGAGTGCACATTTTTTTCTCAAAGATATTAATATATTTTTTTAAAGGACTTCATTTTTTAATTTTAGTATTAATGTAAATGTAAACCTTTGTTTTAAACAACTTTACGTATACTTTGAGACTAAGAGATGACAGTTTTATATTTTAAAGTCCCTTTTCCCCTTAAAGTTTATTTTTTTGTGTGTAAAATTTATTGTTTTCGAGTGAATGGAAGCATTGAATTGCAGCTTTTCTAGTTTGGCACATTTTCTAATTTTTCATAAAATGGCGCTTTACATTAAAAGAACCCCTTGGTCAGATCCAGATAATATAGACGGACGCCAAAACTCAGTTCACAGATAATTTTCTAACTTTGAAGACAGCTTTGATACTTTTTTTTTGTTGTTGTTAAATTAAAAAAGATTGTGCAAATAAAATAATGACAATATAATATTTCAATGAAAAACAGTAAATAAATTATACTTATTTTGAGTTTACAAAATAATCAACATCAATATGAATTTAAGATTAAAGGTAGTATGCTATTTTAAGAGTGTAGTTCGAAGAAACAAAATCTCCCTAAAGGTCTAGGTACACAAATTGAAATAAACTAATTGTCGCTGGGACTCGAAAAATTCAGGATAATTCTTTATAAGCTTTATTACCCACCGTGATAAATGAAACAACGGTGCCTTTTATAAAACTTTCAGAAAAAATCTGTAGCATGGAATTGCACAGCAAAAGATTTTCAAAAAGTGACACATCTTACTGAATTGTTCGATTTCTAAGAATTTTTTCTGTGAGTCTCGCATTTCATACGGGTTTATCGCTTATTGCAGTGTATAGTACAGTTTGTAAAGAGGCATTCTAAAAATTTTGAAGTGCACGACATAATTAGTTTATTTACATTTATGTACCAAAATAACTTCGTTTGTTCGAACTACACGAGCGTTTCTCAACCTGTGGGGCGCGACCCCCAAGGGGGCGCAGAGCGTTTGCAGGGGGGGCGCGAGAAAAACCAAAAAGTAAGTAGTGATGCATGTTTTTAAAAAATTCATCTTATTTATTCTCATTTTTACTCAAAAATCTATGAATTTTCGCTTAAAATGTTCATTCAAACTTTACTGATAACATTATTTTGTAGAAAATTCGACTAAATGTTCATTGTTAAAGATTAAAAAACTGAATGTATGCTGAAAAATGTGAGCGGGGGGGGGTCGCCACCGTAAGTTAGCCTTTGTTGGGGGAGCAAAGTTAAAAAGGTTGAGAACCGCTGAACTACACCGTTAAAATAATAAGTTTAGCTTTTAGCAGCAATATAGGACTCTTGAGGCATATAGCCTTTTTAGCAGAAAATTTTTAAGAAAATATTCGAGTTCGCAGACAATTTTACATTTTATCTAATCTTAGTCTGCTGGAGATTTGTAAGGGACAATAAAAAAGCTAGTTTACTGCTAAAATTCCCTTATTTTTTTACAACAACTTCCAGAAGAAATGCCAAGGCGTTTACATGTTTAAAACATAAAACTTCAGTGGGTGCAACGTTTCTACTGATGCACCCCTATGGGCGAAAAATTTATTCCACGGATATATGATGGAGAGATATTAGCTTATTACTATGGTGCTCTACAGAGAAGACCAGTCTGTGGTTTTCTGAAAACTTTGTTTTGGAGTGTTTAACTGGTATCTATCACTTCTCCCTTCAGTGTCTTAATCACTCTAAACAAGATCCTGGAAAAGTTACATTTTTTCCTTTCCAGGGTTGGAGTTTTGACATGACAAGTGTCAAAAATTGGTTTAATGGTTTAATTACTGTGAAAAACTGGTTCAATTACTGTGATTGGTTTAATTACTGTGAAAAACTTTTGAAAACTAATCTAAAACAGAAAGATAACAAAATATAAAGTAACTAGCTGAAGTACCCGTTCTTCGCACGGGAATGAATGGACTTTTTGATATTAATATTTGTTGTGATTACTATTTATTGTAATAAAGAGATATAGCAAAATGGATATCGCGTTATATTGTGTTCAATAATCATGCATACTGAATTTCAAGGCAATCGTTTTTACGGTGCAGAAGGCGATGAGGCGTAGCACAATCTAGTGGCGAGTTTTAGCAAAACGGATACGGCAAAAATATTCTTCGCATTCACATATCGATGTATACGAATTTTCATGACGATCGGCTGAATAGTCTTGAAGTTCATGTGTTGACGCGACATCTAGTGTCAAGTTATAGGAAAATGGATCGTGCCAAACTCTTCCCCGTGTTCAAATATCTATGTATACCTATTTTCATAGCAATCATTCGCACAGTCAAGAAGTGATACACTGCAGGGCCATCTAGTGGTTAATTAAAGTAATGATTTGCTACAGCGCCGTCATGTGGCGAGTTATAGCAAAATGGATAACGCCAAAATATTCTCATTGTTCAAATAGCTATGTATACTGATTTTCATAGCCACCGTTTGAATGGTCAAAAATTTGGCCTGCTGCAGCGTCATCTAGTGGCGAGTTAAAATAATAATGCATTGCAGTGCCATCTAGTGGTGAGTAACATCAAAAGTAACGCAGTTAGAATATATTCTTCGTTCTCAAATGTGTAAGTATAAAAAATTTTATGCCGATCGGTCGAACGGCATAGAAGTTGATGCGTTGCAGCGCTATTTAGCGGTAAGTTACAGCAAATGGATAGTGAAAAATATTCTCCGTGTTCTAATATTCGCGTATACCAAATTTCATCGAAATTGGTTGGACGATATTCGCATAGCAAACGGCTAAACGGAATAGAATTCGACGTTCTGCTGCGCCACCTACAGAAAAGTTAGAGGAAAACGGATAGCATAAAAACCTTCTCCATGATAAAAGACTTAGTCGAACCAAATTTCATGGTGATCGGTGAAACGGTGCTGTAGTTTTTCAACCTCCTACACACATACCAACATTCATTTTTATCTATAACCAGTCTTATTATACGTATATACCAGTCTCAAGTAAAATCCAGTTTCAAATCTAAGCCTCGCCAAAGTGCCAGCATACGCCATTTTGCAAGATTTTTTTCAGGGAATCATTCGAAGCATTGACTTAGCAGCAATTAAAATGGGAAATGGTTCGACCGCCAGGCATTTATTTGAAAAGTGGAATCCCTTAATACAGCCGCATTTTTTAAATTATCAACTATAACATGTTTTATTCATCGTTACCTCGATGTACTAAATGCGAAGATTTCAATTTTCTGAAATTTGGCGGATTTCCTCCAAGTTAAATCAATGTACTCAATTGGCAAGAATTCTGAAGCTACATCGCTTGAAATGCCCTAATAACTGAATTATTTCTGCACGGATAGTTAAAATTTAATGCTGTATTCTAAGAAAACCTATACACTTGTTTTCAAAAATGCTATTCCCTTAAGCTCTCAGTAAATTGCGCCAAAAAGCCTAAAACTGTGCAAACCGCTAGAACTCACTCTCTAAAAATCGGCCTATCAGCCATTTTTTTTTTCCGCCAAACTAAAAAAAATTACATATTAGTCTCGGATATCTTCGATCCTCATTGTTTTGCGTATAAAACATTTCATTCCTGCTCTCATTTCTTATGCGCACACGATATTATAATTAAAAAAATAACCTAAAAAAATCAGTATTATTCTTTTATTTTTACTTTAAGAATTTAAAACATTTTATTCGGCAAAATCGCCACACATGGCAACCAAGATGCTTATTTCACACACTTTTTTCACTACAGAGGTTAATATTACGTAAAGCTTTCTGCGTGGAGAACATAAAAAATCTCTTAAATTCCGGGAACGGAAATTAAGAGAACCATTCAGGAGGAAAACGTTTTTAAGTGGAGTTTCAAAGTTTTAAAGTGGACTATCATTTATTCTATATTATTTTACATATCTGTGTAAAATTTCAGGCTGACAGGTCCATTTTTGTGGAATTGTATACTACCCCAATCAACAAATTGACAAACAGAATTTCATTTTTATTTATAAGATAACCTACGCTTGTTTTTAAAAATACCCTCTCATTAAATTGCGCCAAGCGCTAGAATAATAGAAAATCTGACACACTTTCAGATTTTTAAATACGCACTAAAGTGCTATATATAAAAAGAGTTATAATCCATGGGTCTTCCCTATTTTCGTTCCTTCTTTCATTAAGTTGGAAAGTGTATCATTATTCATGAGTGTGATTAAACAAAATTAAAATTGATATTTCTAACATCCTTTTTTCTGGATGTAATACATTAGATGCAGAAAAGCTGCCCAGAAAAATGCACAATTCCAACTGAATGAAAATTTCAAAAACTTATACGCAGGTGTATTCATAACCCAAATAGCAGACGATTAAATTACGATAAATAGCGCCAAGCGTTAGAATCCTCCTCAAAATCGCGAGAATGCTGAAGATAGATCGCTTGAAATCCCTTAATAACTGCATTATTTTCGCACGGATCATTGAAATTTAACGCTGTATTCTAATAAAACCTTTGCACTTGTTTTCAAAAATCCGTTTCCTTAAGCTCTCAGTAAATTTCGCCAAGCCGGAAACTGTGCAAACCGCTAGAACTCACTTTCTCAGCATTTGAGCCATTTTATTTTTTTGCCAAACTAAAAAATTTTAACATATTAGCCTCGGAAATCTTCAATTCTTATTGTTTTGCGTATAAAACATTTCATCCCTGCTCCGATTTCCCATGCACACGATATTATAATTAAAAAATATATAACCTTACGAATGTAAACTAACAAAAAAAATCATTATTATTCTTTTATTTTTACTTTGAGAATTTAAAACATCTTATTCGGCAAAATCGCCACACATGGCAACCACGATCCTTGTTTCACACTATTTTCACTACAGGGGTTACAATTACGGAAAGCTTTATGCGTGGAGAACATAAAAAATCTCTTAAATTCCGGGAACGGGTGGACTTTCAAAGTTTTAAAGTGGACTATGATTTATTCTATAATATTTTACATATCTGTGCAAAATTTCAGGCCGATAGGTCCATTTTTGTGGATTTGTATACAACTCAAATCCACAAACAAACAAACAAACGAACAAACAAACAAACAAACAAACAAACAAACAGAATTTCATTTTTATTTATAAGATTATGTACTATAATTTCGTTTAGCATTATTCTACACACCTAATTAAAATTAATTATATTAAAAAATAACATTCATGCTAACACGTAAGTCATGCTCATTATTAATAATTTAATACCATTTATAGTAGAGGTGCATAGACTGCGGCACTGTGTGGTATATAACTAGAAGAAAGTCTTAGCTGAAAGTGTTTATTTAATGCAGCACCATAGCACGGATGGTAAAAGTAAAGTGACCATTTTTTCTGAACCAAAAATCAGGACATTTCTAAGGCACAGAGTCGGGAGGGGTAAAAATTAATCCCGAATACCCCCCCCCTCTCCCATCAAGATTTTTTTTTTCTACACATTATCTAATTTTCTACTTTTTTGACAAAAATGAGTTGAAAAAATGTGCAAATAAAATAGGCCGATTATATAAACTTAGTTTTTAAATAATTTTACAGTTAATTTTTGCATAACTTTCTGAAATAGTTTGAATTCTAACATTAACTATAGAATCACTATCCATTGATTAAAGGTGTGCTTTAATATATATTATAAAACAATCATTTTCATGAATAAAAAAAAAAACTGGTATTAAATACAAGTAACAAAAACTTTGTAACTAACACCATTTCATGCTAATTTATTCCCAATTTATTTTACATTTATTTATTTATTTTTCATAAAGCAGGACTTCTTAAATAATTTTACAGTTAATTTTTGCATAACTTTCTGAAATATTTTGCTTTCTCACATTAACTATAGAATCACCATCCACTGATTATAGGTATAAAACAACCATTTTCATGAATATAAAAAAACTGATATTAAATACAAGTAACAAAAACTTTGTAAATAACACAATCATTTTCATGCTAATTTATTCCCAATTTATTTTACATTTATTTATTTATTTTTCATAAAGCAGGACTTTTTAAAAATTTTTACAGTTAATTTTTGCATAACTTTCTGAAATAGTTTGCTGTCTAACATTGACTACAAAATCACCATCCATTGATTATAAGTATGTGCTAATATATATTATAAAACAATCATGTTCATGAATATAAAAAAAAAAAAATTGGTATTAAATACAAGTAACAAAAACTTTGTAAATAACACAATCATTTTCATGTTAATTTATTTCCAATTTATTTTACATTTATTTATTCATTTTTCATAAAGCAGGACTTTGGCGGGACAGGAATGGAAAAGCGGGACATTTTAGGGTTCTGTGGGGACAGCGGGACATATAGGTAAAAAGCGGGAGTGTCCAGCCAAAAGCAGGACATCTGGTCACTTTAAGTAAAAGACTAATATGGAATGGAATGGCTGGGGCACATTGGATGGGATGACTAAGAGGACTACATGGAATGAATAAGAGTCATTCTGAAGTTTATTTTACTGTTTATCCGCCCCCTCCCAAATAAATCCCAATTTTCCTTGAAGATTAGAGGGACCGCTTGAAGTATATTTACGTAATTGTGTGTTAAATACAAATTTAAGTTTAAATTTAGCACTTACTTCATTTTTTTTTCATTTGCACAAATCTGTATCGAATCATTTATTCATTTCATCAGTGTATTTCATTTTCATCAGTGTATTAAAATTCGTCAAATTATAGCACCTATGTATGTGAACAAACATTTTCTCTTTCGAATTTAAATAAGTAAAAATTGAGAAGTAAATTGACAGACCAACACTTGCAATTTGTCTTGAAAAAATCAACAACTAACTTTAAACCATGTAAAATTCAGTCTCAACCCTCACACTACACTTATATATATATATATATATATATATATATATATATATATATATATATATGCAGGGTGAATCTAAACTCTTGGGCAAAACTTTAAGGGGTGATAGGGCACATAATAAGGAATCAGAATCACATAACAATGTGGGGCTTAAAAACGCAGTTTTCACTTAACCGGTAATAATCACTTTGTGAAAAGTATTGAAGTGTTCGTCTCATTTCTTAACCAAGTTTCATAAACAATAGGCTCGCCTCCAAAAATTTCATCCATGAAATAAAATAGAATTTTTAAACAATGAATTTTTGTCTTCTGTTTTCGGAGAAAAATAAAATTGGTTTCTGACGAACAATGGTAGGAAATTGCACTGTTGTTTCGGCACTTTTTCGAAAGTGAGTATTAACAGCTACATGAAGACGATGTTGCCGACCCCACATTGCTATGAGATTCTGATTTCTTATTATGTGCCCTATCATCTCTTAAAGTTTTGCCCAAGAGTTTGGGATCAGAATTTGTTCATTTTACTTTTGAACTACCCTATGTCGACATGTTGCTTGGTCGTCAAATTTCAGTTTCCTTTAAATTGTTTTTAAAATTATGTAATACATGCTATTTAATCAAGATAAATTATATATTTAATAACTGTACTATGGATTAATTATTTGATGTAGAAAGAAAAAAAGTGAAACTACGTATGTTCCATTTCTATTATTTGCATAGTCAGATTTTTTTTTTTTTTTTTTTTTTTTTTTTTTTTTTTTTTTTGCGCGCGCGTGTGTGTGTGTGTGTGTGTGTGTGTGTGTGTGTGTGTGTGTGTGTGTGTGTGCGTGTGTGTGCGTATGAGTGTTTGAATGCTTTTTATTACGATTTTATTAAAATTTTATTCTTTATTGCTGTGCTTAGAGAAATTACTAATATTAAATTTATTATGTGTGGCTTTTGTTTTTGAAGGGATCTTTATATTTTTTTTCATTTTATTACAAACTTATTTTTATTTAACCATTTTGCCTCTCTTACAAAAATTCTTGTTTCAAAACTTGAATTTTGAGACTTTAAACTTGAAATTTTGAAAATCTGCTAAATATGTAAAACCCAAAGTAGGATGTTATTATGCATTATTACCAGATTAATCACATTTAACATAGCATATTTATTAAATTATGAATATCTCAAAATATAACGCTGCTGTGGTTAGTGTTCATTTAACTTTGTAAAATATATCTTTTCATGACCAAGATTTTTTAGTTTTACAGATAATATAAACTTTTGTGTGTTTTTAAGTACCACAAATAAAATAAAATGAATTTTAATATGCCTTTATTTAGTATTTAATTACAAATTTGAAAAACGACATTTCATTTACAATTAAAAAGAAATTTTAAAAAATTTAATATTTGGCCTTAGTTATTGGCCGAATATTCGGTATTCGGCTAAATCACTATTTATTACATCTCTAAAAATTCGTATTAATATTTTGTGAATACGAGTTAGAACCCCTTAAATTTTCCTCTGACCAAGGCAACCCCATCCTTGGCAAATAGCCCCAGCCTAACTTTGCCATAACATAATACACAACATTCCTGCTTATACAATGCTTGCAATGTTAAAGACATCAATTATTATTTGTAATGCTACAAAAAGTGCAATATTTGAGTGGTTTTGGCAAGACAGTTGAAAATATGGTCAAAACCTTCAAAAACTGTCATGCGTAAAAAACTTGCCAACCCTGTTCCTTTCACATCAGTTTGAACAGATTCCGTTCTTATTCTCAGTCCCTATATAGCAGTAGTTCCCAACCTTTTAATGTCGCCCCCCCACACTCCCAGCAAAGGCCAACTTATGCTGCCGCCCCTCCCACCTTACATTTTTCAGCATACCGTTTTTTATTCTTTAACAATGGACATTTGGTAGCTTGTTTTACAAAATAATGTTATCAGAAAATTTTGAATAAACATTTTAAGTGAAAATGGGTATGTGTTTTGAGTAAAAATAAGAATAAGTAAGATGATTTTTTAAAACAAGCACTATTACCTGCTCTTTGTCTATTTTTCTTTAATATTATACATTTAAATTCTTCTGAATCTTGGCATTACAGAACAGGGGTCTGTGCAGACAAGGTCCTGCTAGTGAAATTGTGAAAAATTTACCCATAATTTTGTGAATCTGAAATAAGCGTTCAATCGGGTTTTTTCTAGCCAGGGTCCTGATTTTGCGAAATTATGTAAATGGGGATGCAACGGATATCTGGCGATCATACTGCATCCGGCCTATCCGATCGATATGCCGGATAATGACGGGATGCCAGGATATGCCGGATGTACTGCTGGATATTTGCAATATTGGCAGTAGCTATATATTGCAAATATTCAACAGTACATCCGGCCTAAAATTATATACTGAGAAATAACATAAATAAACACAAAAAATGAATAAATTCTAAAAACTGCAATAATAAAAAGTTAGAAAATATTTTGTTTTCAATGCTTTTTAGAATATATTTTTATCATGTAGAGAGAGAGATAAAACGGGTAAAAAAGCACTTGCATCTTTTTTTCAAGATTGGTAAATGTTTTATGGTGCAAAAACACTGTTTTTCAATCTCTGTTAGAAGTTCGTTGTTCTTTTTGTTCTCCATAAATTGACCCTACTTATGTGAATAGGATACTTGCTGTATTACTGATGGCTGGTGTAAAAAAAAAAAAAAAATTATTTTCCTATGATAAAGTATAGAAATCGCGTTACATTGATTTTCCAACAGTAAAATGGATATATATATATATTTTTTAAATAACTGATTTTGTAAGAAATTCATCTAACTCTTAAGGGAGAGTTGATTCATCAGTGACATCGTTATTTGCATCTACTGTAGTTCAGTAAAACTGGGAATAATTTCATGGAAAAAATCCCCCCCCCCTCAAAATAAATAAATAAATAAATAAATCTCATTTTGAATTAAATGATATGAAACTAATGACGAAACTTTAAAAAAAGTAATAGCTGAATAATCTATGAAAACTACCGAAAGTAAAACACAAAAAGAGGAGAACATACTGCTGCCGGATAACCGATTGAAAGTTTGGCCAGATACCGAATATCTGGCCAAATTCATGTCCATTACATCACTAGAAAATAGGGTCCTGCTTTCGTGAATTTCTGAAAAATATAGAATTTTACAACTTTAAATTTAGTATTAAATTAAAGTTCCATTTTAAGACATTTTATAGAAAGCCCTAAAAAAAAAAAAACAGCTAAGCTTCAATATGCATCTTATATTTTTTTTGGCTCCAAAATGAACGGTAAATGAAATATTTGGCCTTTTCTCTGGAAATGTGAATAAATTCTGTGCTACATTCTGTTGGTAATATTTTTCACAATGTTTCCTTAACATTTTTTATTTCTTTTTTGTTGTTATTTTTTAGTATTACAACTATTTTTATCGTTAAAATGTCACTAGGGGATTGAGGTTTGTGGAGTCCCCCCTCCCCCACATAAAAATCAATTGTTAGTTAATATTTTTGAAATTTATGTTCTTTAGATTCTTAGCCCCCAATTCTTGTAACAAATATTCAAATTTTATTAGTGTATCCGGTTAGAAAACGCAAACTCGCGGCCATCAGTTTAGTTAATTTTCTTGAAATTAAAATATGGTTTAGATTTGTAACCCTAAATTATTTTAAAATATTTAAATTTTATTAGTGTATCCCGTAGGACAACACGTTTGGAAAAGCAATTTCGCAGCAACTTTTTTTCCTTGCCGCTGTCAAAAATGACATTTTTGGCCCCAAAAATCAAGCTAGGATGCATAGGCGCACACACGGAGTCTAAAGCCCCCCCCCCCTAAACCTGGAGAGTTAGATGCGAGAAGCTTTAAAAATTGAAAATTGTCACATTAAAATATTTTATTAAAAAACTCTTTAAATTATTTCTAATTTTCTTGGGGGGGGGGATGAATTAAAAGTGAGGGGATGTCTGTTTTTAAATAAATACTTACAGTTAGTGTATGAAATAAAGTTTAACTTGAGTAAAACATCACATTGAAATGAGTTGATAATTATTTATGGCTCTATAATGGGTTACGTTGATAGTGGGCTAAGTGGTAATGAATGTTTTGACGTTATCAGAGAGTTGTAACTATAATTGAGGTCACTATAACAGAGTTCAGCAGTTTTTGTAACCCCAGCCCCCCCCAAACCAAAATCCTGGGTGCGCCACTGGTAGGATGTATATTGAAAGTGCGTCCCCCCCCAAAAAAAAAATCTACTTATGTATAAACAAACATATATAGATTTTTATTAAATAAACACATCAAATTTATTCACGTGTATTGATTTATATAAATAATACATGTGAAGTAGAACCTCGGTTCTCCGACGTAATTGTTGGAGCCGAACCAACATGGAATAATTGAAATTTACAGGTAATAGAGATTATTTAAGAAGGGCGATTCCATCGTAACATGTATCACATTTGTACACCGTATTGTTTTTTTAAGTTCGATTTCAATAGCTCAGCATTAAAAACTAAGGACAGGGGTGGATCCAGGAATTTTTTCCAGAGTCCCATTTTTGTGAAAACTGCTTATTTTTGTGAATTTCAGTACTGAATTTCAAGAATTTCAATACGAATTTTTAATAAAAGTCACTTTTTTGATAGTAAGTAAAGTAGAGTAAAATGTCAATGAAGGACCGCTTTAATGTATATTTTTGTGAAGGGGACGTTTAAATCGATTGGGATTTTTTGAAGAAGCCGCAAAACGGCCCCTTCACAATTTACAATTTCGTCTGCATCGACCCCTGAAGTATTAGTCAATATTATCTTATTTTACATTTTTTTTTATAAAATTACATGCGCAACATCATTATATATATTTTAAACATTTTATAATTAATTATTAATTTTATAAAGCTTGTAATGAATGTGACAGCCTAATTAAAATCCGTTACCAAGTTGAACAATTAGATTTGTGAAGGGGCCATTTAAGAATGGAAGAATTTTGTGAAAGGTCCCTTTTCAAAATGAAAAATACTCTGAAGGGTCAGTATTTATGATAAAATATTTTGTGAAAGGACCGTTTACAAGATAAAATATTTGTGAAGGATCCGTTAACGCACCCAAATTTCTTCTAAACAGACAAAGCCTGATTATCACACGGGCATGCGGGGCAATAGCCCGGGGCCCCAGAAAAATAAGGGCCCCCAAATCTCCCGATTTATTGTTATCACGATTTATTACATATTCATACATGTTGCAATGATAATTTTTTTGCAACTAAATTTCCTTTGTAATATCGATAGCATAATTTTTAACAATAAATGGACTTAGAGATTTATTTTCTGTTCTAATTCATTGGTCTTTAAGACTCATGGATCCATAAACAAGAAGTTAGGAGTTTTTGAAAACGTATGGTATAGCCAAACATATGCTTATCACAAAATATCCATTAGTTGACATTTTTTTATTTCGTGATGAAGGAAAGAAAATTTCGAACTTTTTGGTGTATCAAGAAAATTTTTTGGAGTGAGAAACTTTGCTCCCATGCCTCGTAATTGCCATTCCTGGAATTTGCGCAATCATGCGCTAATAATACAAACGGACTAAAAAATTATTAAAATCACTTTTAAATACATAGTCTTGTTCTAAATAAGTATAAATAAATAGGTAATTTTTAATTCAATTTTAGTATTCTTTAAAAATGTTTTCTTTTTATGCCGGAAAAATGCAACAGCAAACAAAAATAAGTTAAAATGCTTGTGATAGTATAGGGGCCCCAAAATAACCTCTTGCCCCGAGGCCCCGACCCCCTATGATCAGGCTCTGTAAAACAGATCCCTGCTGAAGATAAATTTATTTTTAAAACTATTACTGAAGCCTTTAATGAAGCCTCTTCCTCACCGTACAATTTTGTTAACAAAACAGAGCTTCAATATTATTTCAGTATAACACTAACGATAGAAACAAAATTTTCGATGCTTTTGTTTTTCTCCAGTGCATTAAATTAGCGTTTCAAATTAATATTTTAACAAAAAAGTAACAGAAAGTAGTTTAAATATTAAAAGAAACCACTTACCAGAACGCACGCAGTTATACACACGTATCGTTAGTCTACCCTTTGTTTCGCCACAAGCGGATCATGAAGCGAATAGGGGGATAGGGGGGTGAAAAACTAACGCTTGGCCCGGAAAAAGTTGCAAGTGGACAGAGCGATTTCATTTGTCCCCGGGTTGCTGCACTTCCAGGAAAGGTTGCTAGATTGAAGAGACAGTTTGGCGCATTTTATTGAGCGAGGCGATTTTGGGTTAAGGTATATTCTACGTAGTGGGGGTTACCTCCCACACATCGGCACGCCAAGAGATCGCCAACAATTTCACCCCCTTTTCAAGAAGGATCAGTGGGTGACCCTGCAGATCTAGACTCACGGAAAATATCACGAGGATGGCCCCCGTTCTAAAGAGGGGATGGCAAAAGCGGGAAGACAGCAGCGCATAAATTACTCCAGTGTCATTGTGAAATCCGTGTGTGGTACATGCAACGCTTTGAAGTAGAGTATTTTGCATTGAATTTCGTGTATTGATATCTGAGATGTCTTGCAAGGGTATAATAAGAGTTCCTTTATCAGCAGCAATAATTAAAAATTGTCTTTAGAAAAATATTTTAAAACGCTAGAAGCATCGCACTTACTATCGCTTGTTTTGAAAAAAAAAAATTTTTTTAATATTTTATTCTTTTTTTTCACAAATTCGCTAATTTTAATTTAAAATGCGTGCTCTCGCTGTCTCAGGAAGGAAGGAAAAAAAGAAAATAAAGGAAATTTGAAGGAAGAAAATTGCGTTAACTATTTACATATATTTACCTCAAAATTTACTTATTCGTTTTAGTTGTGGACGCAGGATCTTAGTTTAGGCTGGGTATTCGGAGCACGTGACATGGCTCTTCCATTTTATAGTTGTCCTAGAAACTGCACAGATAGTATCAAAACACGCACTAAAATAATCTTTCACACATTATGAAGGTTTAATTTCTACCCGAAAATCAAAGTAAATTATCTGAATATTTTAATTGAATGCAACAAATTATTCGAAGAGTTTAGTTTCATAAATTTACATTTATTTTCTTATTTTATAAAGATAGTTGCAAGTTATGCATAAATGTATAAATTTAATAATATCTGATGCTGATAACTAATAAGTAGTTCGACAAAATCCTCTAAAGTTTTAGACATTCTAAAATTTAAACTTTTGGTAAGAGAAAATCAGATTTTTTTTTTTTTTTTTTTTTTTTTTTTTCGGAAACATATATCGTAATTTAATGTGTTCTCTTGAGTATTTGTAGAGCCTGAAATATTTGAACCATTAACCGTATATCGAACATTGTAAAACTAAAATTAAAAAAAAAAAAAACTGTTAAATGTTTTTTAAAGCATTTTCTTACATTCGTGTTAAATATTTTTTGCTATTCCCCTAAAGAACTGAGCAATGTGACAGAGGCGTTTAATAGTTTAATGTTAAGGAAATCTTCATGCACGGGTGATTTGTGAAACGTAAATTAATTTCATTTAAGTAATATTCCGCAATAATTTTTTTTTTCAGGGTTTCCCGCAAGTACCCTACAGAGGGTGTCCACACATTTTTGTAACGATTTTGCAAAGATATATATAGAAATAAATATAAGAATTTTATTTTCCAATGTGTTCAGTCTGATAGCCCTTTCTTTGAACCATCATATTACATCTTGATTTCAAAGATGAAAGTCCTTTTCTTAAAACATCAAGGCTGATATTGTTCCACTCCTCCATCACAATCTTGTAGTAATATAATCTTTTGCAGTAATATAATGTAGTAATATAATCTTGAATGCATCTTGTGTTTGCGTGATTATGGCAACGCTATACAAGGGCAATCTTCCAAGGATGGGGGGGTGCCTAGGTAGGAGAACTTTCTAAGGGGTTCTAAAGCGTATTCACGTTACATCTGGAAAAAAACCTACCAAAAATCCAGACTGTTAGATCGACAGCTGCTCGATGGGACCCGATCCCGGGACCTTCACTCTTCGACCGTCTACCATTTTCAGTGACATAACTACTGTGCGATGGTAAGGCTATAAATGTATCTTAAAGTAGAAATATAATTCAACTCATCTTCGTTTAGAAATATATTTAATTTTATATTTCAATTCCATTCATTATCACTGAAAAATAACGTTCAATAAATACTTGTCACACAATTTTGCTTTCATGCCTTATAAGATGCAATTTATTCCAGGAAAAATTCATGTATATGTAAAAAAAAAGTACTATTATATTTGTTTGTTCATCTTAAAATACACTGGAATAAAATAAACTAGAAGTTTCTGTAGAAAATTTTACTTAATTGAAGTTTTAGACGTATTTCGTATGTATTAAGAAAATACATGTATTTTGTATTTTTTCACTTTAGAAAGCATTTTGTATTTTGTAATTTTTTGTGTTTGAATAAATGTAATTTCTATTTTGCATCGAAAATACATTTATTTATGTATTTTGCCCAACTCTGCTTCTGTAGCTGCTTTCAAAGAGCATTGCAGAGCAAGCAGTAATTATTTTTATTTCCAACAGAGGGGACACTTCTACTCCCCTCCGTTGCACTGGAGATAGTATGAGGGAACGTCCTCTAAGGGAAACTGTACTCCCCCTCTCTAAACAACGGGGGATGAGGGGGAGAAAAGCAATAAACTTTAGGTTTACCATTGCCGATCTCTGGGAAGATAGGCGTAGGGTTGTCTTACGTTTAACGAGATTTAATAAATTTCATATTTAATCATAATACACTATTATTTATTAAAATACTTAATTCACTTAAACACATAATTAATTTTTTATGTCATCCGTATTATTATTTTATTACACACATAAGTTCTCACTCTCACATAAGATTTTCTGGTTTGTTAATTAATTATTTATGATCAATCACTTTCACTATGCTCTTGCTACATTGTTAATTACGTAATCATCCCTTCTCCCCCGTTTTTAAGTTAACTATTAATTGATGTAACTAATTATAATTTATTATTTCAATTATTTTGTCTATTTTCTTTATTTACGATAATAACTTATGCTCTTGCTACGTTGTTAATTACCTAATCATCCCTTCTCCCCCGTTTTCAAGTTAATTATTAACTGATGTAACTAATTATAATTTATTATTTCAATTATTTTCTGTATTTTCTTTATTTACGATAATAACTAATTACTATGCTCTTGCTACATTGCTAATTATATAATCACCCCCCACATGTAAGTTTTTCTAGTATATTAATTAATTAATTATTTATGAATACAATTATTTTGTATATTGTTTTTATTTATGATCATTCACTTATTATTATGCTCTTACTACGTAGTTAATTACATAATCCCCCCCATGTAAGTTTTTCTAGTAAAACTAATAATTAATGTACCTAATTAATCCCTATTTCAAGTATTTTGTCGATATATTTTTTTAAGATCAATCGCTTATTACTGTGCTCTTGATACGTTGTTCAGTACGTAATCACCCCTCCTTTCCCATTTTCTAGTTAACTATTAATTGATAAAGCTAATTAATTATTTATTATTTAATAATATTGTTATTAAAAAGTAAACACTGAAAACTTTATCGCCAGCTTTTATTCTCACCAAGATCGTTGGTGTGATTTTTGCTCTGGGCTCCCAAACCGAGGACCAATGAAATTCTCTCTTCGCTCATAACTTTTCCGGGTCAAGGTCTAGAAGGGGGAGTTTGAACTTCGGACTCTGCCGAATTTGCAGATGGGGAAAATGTGTCTGGTTTCCCTAGAGTGCGGTAACCCGTTATATTCAGAGTAGAGATAATTTTGGCGAGAGTTCGCACTTTTGGCACGCTGTATTTTTCACCTCCCCATTATTACTGTAGCATATGAATCTGGATAATTATTAACATTACGGAATGTTCCTGTGAAAATTAACTTGAAAACTTATTTATTCAGAGAAAATATACAGACTTTATTGATTTTTTAAAAAGTTTTTTATCTTTTCTTAAAAGAATTATTGTAAAACAAAGATTTTAAGTTTGATAGTTAGTTTTTAAAAAAGAAAAGCAGAGAAGAGTGATTGTAAGTTATTCGTTTTGAATAGTTAGAAATAAATTTTTACCACATCCTATATAAATAAATATATATTTATATTTAAAAGATTATAAATGTACTTTATAATTTCTCTTGGCTTCTTACCAAAAAGTCAAATTATTGAAACATTATTTGCATATTTTCACTAGTAATCTTAGTCAGAGCCCTATTATCACATGGACAAGCGGATCAATATCCCGGGGACCCTGAAAAATAGGGGGGGGGGCCTCCAAATTTCCTTACTGTATGAGTTAGGAGTTCACAAACGCTGAATTTTTCTTTTTAACTAAACTTCCTTCCTCAATTTCTATTTACATTGGGAAAAATGGATCCGCCTTTGTTTAGAAATAGTGTAAATACTCACTAATAATACGAATTGGTTAAAGATATTTTAAAAAGTAATTTTTTTAATGCAACATGAGCCAAAAAGGGTTTTGTCAAAAAATGATTGTGATCATATGGGTCGGTGGCCCCCTTAAGTATGATCGGGCTTTGATTTTAGTGTAAAACATTAATAATTTTCAGTGTCTTAAGAAAATGATTTTTTTTTTTTTTTTTTTTTTTTTTTGCTAATATAGTTTTTTTTTTTTTTTAATCATATGAGATAGACATTATTTTATGAATACATTACTTGTCTGAAAAACACTTGAGGGAAACATGCATTGATACAAAAATGTATTTACAGCAAAGTAGGATTTAGTAAGAGGGTCAATTGCCCCAAGCACCCATAAAAAAGGTGCAGTAATTATATCATATATAAAGTTTCATTATGAGCAACAAACTTGAAAACACCGACTAAAAAATTAAATTCAACAATTACTTCTAATTGTTTTCAAATGAAGTACCATAAAAGCTAAAATTCAGTCAGCGATAAAGGATCGTGTTTTTCACCCGATAAGAACTTTACTGTGTACGTTGAGGTAGCCAATGACTTAATTTTTTGTGAACCTTACGCCCCTAAATTTTTGTGGGTCTGGTTCATACTACTAGGAACCTTTTAGAAAAAAATTAGGAGGGGGGTGGGGGGTACACATGGCTGTGCGTATAACGCCACTGTTTAGATTGCCAAAATTCAGTAGCCCCAAAACTCAATCTAGCAAATGTCTAGATTTCTATATTTTCAAATATCATTCTAATAAAAAATTAATTAATAACCTACTATACAAATAATAACAGATTAATTGTAATCTTTTTTACATCCACTTTTTACAAATATGATTTAAACAGTATTCGCTAGGGGGCCCCTATTGGCTTTAATTTCGTTGTACACACGTGTGTTAGAAGTAAATACCATTGAAATCATTTGCTTATGGGTTCAGCTTATTCTTAGAATTAACTTTTTCGATACTTTTCTTTGAGAAACTAAATCCATGTTTTAATTATTTTTGTTGTTTATTCTCAGTTTTAATTTTTTTATTCTTACTTTTATGTCGCATTTTCGTAACGCTTTTTCATGTCTCATTTTTATGTCACAAAATTCACATGTCTTTTTTCAATGAAGGGGGTGAGAGATAAAATGACATAGTCATTGATAAAAAGATTTTTTTATGTAACGATTATAGTGCAAAAGGCTCATTTTGGAAAGTAGTTAGAAAACTCCTGATTTTTGGAAACTACTGGGAAGTATTTTTTAATTCCCCCCTCCCCCTCCTAACCGACTTATTCGAGCCCTAAAGAATTATATTCAACAATTACTTCTAATTGTCTTTAAATGAAGTTTCACTTTAACTTTTAAAAATGAAATTTCACTTTAACTTATAAACTTTTTTTTCAAATTAACTGTCATCGATACCTTTCTTTGAGAAACTATATCCATATTTTATTATTATTATTATTTTTATTTTTGAGTTTTAATTTTTTTATTCTTACTTTTATGTCGCATTTTCCTAAGGCATTTTCGTGTCTCATTTTTATGTCACTTTTCAATAAAGGGGATGAGAGATAAAATTACATAGACATTAATAAAAAGATTTTTTTTTTTTTTAATGTAACGATTATAGTGCAAAAGGTTCATTTTGGAAGTTAGAAAATTCCTGATTTTTTTTGGAAACTCTTGGGAAGTATTTTTTAATTCCCCCCTCCCCCTCCTAACCGACTTATTCGAGCCCTAAAGAATTAAATTCAACAATTACTTCTAATTGTCTTTAAATGAAATTTCACTTTAACTTTTAAACTTTTTTTCAAATTAACTTTTTTCGATACCTTTCTTTGAGAAACTATATCCATATTTTAATTATTTTTGTTGTTTATTTTGAGTTTTAATTTTTTTATTCTTACTTTTATGTCGCATTTTCCTAAGGCATTTTCGTGTCTCATTTTTATGTCACTTTTCAATAAAGGGGATGAGAGATAAAATTACATAGACATTAATAAAAAGATTTTTTTTATGTAACGATTATAGTGCAAAAGGCTCGTTCTGGAAAGTAATTAGAAAATTCCTGATTTTTTTGGAGACTGCTGAGAAGTATTTTTTAACTCCCCCCCCCTTCCCAACTGACTTATTTAACCCCTCCCCCTCCTCCCCAATATTTTTTACAAGTCGGCGCCAGTGATCACCTGTGCTTCCGAATTCTTTTATCTGGCGCCATTTCATCAACGTAATACAAGTTCACAAACTGTTCTTTTCGATGACCGTTGCCGCCGCATAAAAAAAAAAAAAAAAAAACACAAAACATCCACTATTTTCGCCCAGAAGAGAAGAAGTCCGGGTGGGTAATTTCTTCTTCGAATTGTCGGGCTGAAAAGCGGATATGCAGAACAAGAATGCGCACAGGTACTAATTCCTCTGTTTTAGATAGAGAAAGAAAGAAAGAAAAAAAAAAAAAAAGAATGAGTATAATTCTTATTCAAAGACCTTTTTTTTTTCTTCCTGCAGTTATCGTCCCGACCAAAACGCAAGCATATCATTTGGGGAACCGGCGCCATTGATGGAACGCCCGAATGTGGAAAATGCGTAAGGGGCAATTAATACGCCCCCTTCCCGGATTTTACCTGGCGACTGGCTTTCGCAATGCAAAACCTTTGATTTTATTTTACCCCGTTTTTCTCTCATCATGGATAGACGAGTTGGGTACTCAGAAAGCGATCACGGTATCCTCGAAACCGAAAAGAAAAAACTAAGAGGTAGAGTATTTACGAGATTGCTCCCAAGGCCATTTTTCGACGAAGAATGATATCTGACCGAAAGAAAAAAAAAAAAAAAATCTGGAGTGACTCCACTCGACTTTCCAAACACTTACGATTAAGATCATTACCAAGCACTTAAATAAATTTTAATCGATGAATAATTCAAACATATATACCAAATTGAAGCTCAATCGAAAGTACCGTTTAAACGCTTTCAAGAATTTCCCCCATGGGCCATAGTGTAAAAAAAATCTCTGTCGTAGCCCTGTAGAAGACCTATAAGTCCTATACACATCAAAATCAATACCGGTCTTACGATGGTGGTTTATAACATATACACCCAATTTGAACTCACGAATATACCGTTTAAACGCTAGCGCACTTTCAATAATTTCCCCCATAGGCCATAATGTAAAAGAAATCTTTGTCGTAACCTTGTAGAAAAATTATCAGTCCTATACACACCAAAATCAATACTGGTCTTACGATGGTGGTTTATAACATATATACCCAATTTGAGCTCAATCGAATATGTACCGTTTAAACGCTAGCGCACCTTCAAGAATTTCCCTCCATAGGCCATAATGTAAAAAATTCTTTGACGTAGCCCTGTAGAAAAACTATAAGTCCTATACACATCAAAATCAATGTCGGTCATACGACGGTGGTTTATAACATATATACCCGATTTGAGCTTAATCGAATGCCCCGTTTAGGAGCTATCGTTTTCACTCACATACACACAAACACACACACATACGTACATCTCGTAAAAGTAGCATAAATGAATTCAGAAGACCTCAAAATGTGTCAATACACCAAAATCTCGAAGTCGAATTTTTTCATGATTACAATACTTTCCTTACATGGTACATGTTCGGAAAGTAAAAAACACCACTTTATGCACAATACCAGTCGGCTTTTGACGAAATATCGCCAAATTGAGTGTGAAAACAAATCTTTCAAATTGAACCCAGCTTGGCGATATCGGAGATATTTGGCTAGAAATCGCTAAACCTTAATATTAGCAGTATTTTATCTGAAGTAGTTATTACTGCAGTATATTCCTACAAAATATCAGATTAACCGCTTCGAAAATACTTTTACTTAATAGACGTGCAAGGAAGTCATGTGTTGTCCACATCAGATTTTTTAATTAATTTCAGAAGAAAAAAAATTTTTTAATCTGTGTTGTAGCATATTGCTAAAATAATTTAACCTAATCAACCTTCTGATGTACACTTTTAAAATCTTCATGGCACAATTTGATCCATCTATTAATCTACGCTGAGGAAAACCTTTGTGTCCCTTTTGCAGCACATTGCGCGAACGGATGAACGCGAAATTTGGCACAGTTAAGGTTCGTATGGAGGTGGTTGTGCGAATGTTAAAATTTTTATGTAATATGCTAGTGCACGGTAAAAAATTAGAGAAGTAAATTTGGCACGCAGTATTTCGCACAAAGTCGGGCAATGGTCCCATTCTTGTGTCAGTTTTGAAATAACAACACCAAATTTCAGCAGTACTGTAACAATGTTTGAACACAGGCGAATTATTGTTTCAAACAATATTAATATATAGAATGTAAGCCCTTTTTTCTATTTTGAGAATCCACAATTCTGGTAAATTATCAAATTAACCGCGTTGGATATAAAGGAATTGCTTTTGGCCGGTCGAAATCACAGGTCAAGGTCGCGAATGTCAGTAAGTTCGGTTGGATAAAATAATTAGAATGGGGAGGATATTTCCACAAAGACAAAACGGTGTGTGTATCCGAAAAGCCATAACCCCAGGCAAACTGAAAACAAAGAGGGTTTTCAGACATTCTTGCTCCACAAAGAAACTTGATCGCATTTAACCTTTTGAAGGCCCTACCCTACTAGCAATTTTGCTCGTGCCTTCAACGGCGCGTAGCCTAGCCGATCAGAATCGAGCAGTTCACTGTGAAACTGCTCGATACACGCAGTCAGTTCCACGTACTGAACACGAAGTAGTCTACGAAGAGTTTTTCATCGGGTTGGACACGGATTTAGGGAACTGGCCCGTTCACTTTATGCGTAAGGATGGCCAAACACCAGGGTGAATATTAGAGATGAGACGGGCTCAGCCCGAGCCCGAAAGCCCGAGCCCGAGCCCGGGCCCGACTCGGGCTCGGGCTCTGTAATTCACGATTGCGTTCGGGCTCGGGCGGGCTCGGGCTCGTGAAAATTTTCTCCTTTGTTGAACATACACCTTGAAACAGATTTTAAAAAGTGATTCATGGTATAAATAGACGTACTTATTTCAAAAAATAGCGGAACGGGGGACTAGAAGGTGTGTGAAGCTCCAAAATTTATTGTATCCTATTAATGAAGTAGTTAATTTTATTTGTCTTTAGCTGAAATTTCGGGCTCGGGCTCCAACTTTAATAATATTGCTCGGGCTCGGGCGGGCTCGGATTAAAAGTCTTCGGGCTCGGGCGGGCTCGGGCTTCAAAAATTGAGCCCGAACTCATCTCTAGTGAGTATCACTTTTGATGAGTTCTTATGTGGTGTTGACATGCATTTAACCCTTTCCGTCCCTACGATGCAATTCGAATGATAACATTCACAAGTATTTTACAGATTTCTTTTATATCTGAAATGTATTTGTAATCGCATATGATACGTATGTTACATGTTCGATTTGCTTTAACTAGTCCGATCGTATAGCGCTCTGAACTGGAAGACGGAAGGTGCTTGGTTGAAAACCAGGTCGCGTCCGCCGACCTAACCGTTCAGAATTTGCAGTGGTTTCCTCCGAAACTTAGCGTAAATACTGGTTAGGACCTCTTAGAAAGACCGCCACGGAGGGCACCCCATCCACAGGCCTATATCCCTCGTGTAGATAATTGGCCTTAATCCCAGAACTCGCTTTATGGACATGCTTTTCACATTAAAAATCCCTGAACTATCTCCGTTTAGCTCATGCCCAAAATATTGCCAACTGTCCCCAAACTTGGTAAATTTAGGCGCAATATTTCGAATTTTGGAACTAAAAATAAGTACGTATCGCGAATAAAAATAAAAACTATTAGCCATAGAATATTGATATTTTGTATTTAAGACTGTCGTAACATTTGGTTCTGCACTTTCGTTTTTGATTACAATACACAGGCTGGGGTCACTGTTTGCGTCATGCTTAAAATCTCGCCGTTTATCGCCAAGCTGACGAAGAAGAGAAAAATGCCAATTTTTCAGCCAAGAATAAATTTTCAATGCTGAAATCTCATCTTGGTGATATCTCTCATGCTTAACAAGATATTGAAGTATCGCATTTCAGTTTCCAATACATTTAAATGAAGTGCATCAAGAATGTGTCAAGTTTAAGAGCCATACAAGAAAATTGTGTAGATCAGGACTTTTTACCTTCTTGTACTGAGTATGAGGAAGTAATGTGATCCCGAAAAATTTCGGTGGCCAAATTTTGACGAAAACACCGATTTTGACTACCTCCAAATTTACTTTTCAAAATCTTTTCGATGCATCGTAAGCTAGCATGCACGATCCTATAAACGCATCTGCCAGTGTTGTAGATCTAAAATGTTTTTCCCCGGAACGCGTGACTCCGCGTGGGGGCGTGGAGACAAGTTTCCCAGACAGCACATAAGCTTAAATCAAGCTTGACATTGACTTGAATTTGACGTATTAATACAAGCTTGACATTTCAATCCATTAGCTTAATTATTGCGCTGATGGCGCTATCTGTCGCTGTAGGCGAGAAGGAGAATGGGCATTGAAAAGTCTAAGAAGAAGGAATGAATGGAATAAGCCCCTCTGAAGTGTAACACGAGGGGAGTTTTAGTTTTATTTACATCTCATTAACATTAGTAATTCCATTAACTAATTATTTAGCCCTAAAAATAAATTTTAATATAATTAACACTATTTAGTTAGTTAATATACTTCGCTTTATGGGTGGTAGAATGAGGCGGTTTCCGGCCGCTGCAAAATAATTTATTATCAGTCATAAATGTACTAGACCATCGAATTTAAAAAAAAAAAGATTCTATATTTCCAAATATGGATATTCTTCAAAATAAAATACAATTATACAACGAAATTGATTTCAAAATCAGCCGTTTGTCTCGATTTTGAAAGTTTTAAAACGTGTGCTGCTGTTAAGTTTATATTATGTTTATTTCCCTATTAGTAGAGTCTCTAAATCACACATAACATTATTTTAATTTTGATGCATCCCATGGAAAAATAAAAGAATCAAATAACACATCGCCCACTTATCAATCTGGCGAGAAAACGGCGCGATAAGTCACTTCAAACTTTAGTCAAAGCTGCGCGAGGCTCAGTGGCTGAACCGATAGCGTGCTCGCCTGCCAACCCAAAGGTCCCGGGTTCTATTATAGACGCGAACACTTTATGGAAACAGATTAAATTGAAATTTCAGCGTAGAGGGGAAAATGCGTGGCAAAGTAAAATATGTGGGGCGAGTTCGCCGACCGGCGCCCCGTGTATTTAGGAAAATTTTTTAAGCTTGAAATTAAGCTTGCTATGTCAAGCCTGATTCAAACTTGAAATGCCAAGCTTAATGCAAGCTGGGCAAGTGTAAACTAGAACACTTGATTCAAGCTTGCATTAAGCTTACACGCTTGAAATTTTCAAGCTTAATTCAAGTTTACTGATAAATCAAGCTTGCTGCAAGTTTGATGCAAGTTTGCTGTGCTGTCTGGGTTATAACAACTCATCATAAAATCCGCTTTTTATGTCAGTAGCCAAATATATGAGACTATGGATAATTTTGTAAAAATCCTAATTGACCCAAACAAAGTGAACAGTTAAGTAAAATTTTAGTGTAAAATTTTTTGAGAGAGGATAATTTATTTTAAGTATTCAATTTTATTTTAAGTATTCAATTAGTATATTTTAAGTACAGTTCATTTTACCTATCCAAGGTGTCTAATAAAGCAGAATGTTACCCTTTAACAATCGCTTGGGGAGACTGAAGCTTCTTAGTCCTTACCCTGGATCCTCCACTGGCTGGTCAGCTGGACAGTCACAAATTTCATTGCCTGCAATGCTATCACCACGTTTAACGTCTGTGTTCCTTTTGTTATCGATAATGATTCTGAGAATCTAGTGGTTCTATGTATTTTCTAATTTGCATCAATCATGTGGTTATGTTTATTTTCTTGTGATTGCCCAACATGAGTGTCGCATCGCGATATTGAAAGTTTTAAAACGTGTGCTGCTTTTAAGTTTATATTATGCTTAATTCCCTAAGTAGAGTATATAAATCACAATGTGGTTATGTTTTTATTAATTTTGATTCATCCCATGGAAAAAAAAAATGAAAAAAAAAGAAATCTCCATCGGCGAATACTGATCAATCTCGCCAAAAAAAGGCGTGACAACCGTAACAGTCACTTCAAATTTTAGTCCTAATCGCGCGAGGCAGATTGGCAGAACGGTTAGGACGCTGGCCTCCCAACCCTAAGGTTCAGAGTTCTCTCCCAGCCGCGGACGCTTGGTGGAAACAGATTAAAATAACTTGAAATTTCAGCATAGAGGGGAAAATGCGTGGAAAAATAAAATATGTGGGACGAGTTCGCCGACGGGCGTCCCGTGTACTAGGGACGTTTACTAGTGTACTAGGCAATTTCTCCCGTGTACTAGGCAATTTTTTAAGCTTGAAATTAAGCTTGCTTTGTCAAGCTTAATGCAAGCTGGGCAAGTGTAAACTTGAATACTTGATTCAAGCTTGCATTAAGCTTACACGCTTGAAATTTTCAAGCTTAATTCAAATTTATTGACTTGATAAATCAAGCTTGCTGCACTGTCTGTGTTATTAAATATAGACAAGTCTCAAAACAATAAGTAGGCCCCCGTAGCAGAAACACCGGGACACGCCGACAATGTCGCGGACACAGAAATCTGCTTGCGGACAGTTTTTGTCGGCATATTACAAAAAAAAAAAAATATTTTTAACTGTCCGCAACTTTCGGGAACATTTTGCCACGGCTGCGGCTCGTTACGCTGTCTCCGCTCTGCGATGACGTCACTAACGTGAAAAACGCGCAAAAAGGAACGGCCGAATCTAGCTTTTACACACCTCTGAATCCTCCTGGTTTCCCATTTTTATTATTTGCCAACGATCATCATTTTTTATTTCCCCTGCACCATTTTGGATTCGTTTTGTGGCCCATCGCAAAAATGTATTTATTTAAATTGTATCCCTTCAGATAAATACGATTAAATACAATATCAATAACCCCATCATAAAAATATGAATGACTGATTGAAAACGACCTTTCTACAAAATTACCTTCTAAATCGGACCTTTCTCACAGATATTACTCATTAAAATGTCTTTTACAACTGTTCTATTTTTTTTTTTTTTTTTTTCAGATAGAAATATTATTATTATTGCTTTTTTCATCTTATGTTTTCATTTGCACGAGCTGATTACCCTGAAAGTGCCCCAAGCGCAATGTTTTGTTTTTTGCTGACTCATGTGAGAACTCGATCGACAAAACTATGTGCGTATTTCGCTTAGGAATTGAGGGAAGAGGGAAGAAAATATAGTTGAAAAATACAAAATTGTTTTAAGTCATCTAAGAATTTAATTTCCTCAAATATCGGTAGTTACGTTTGATAAATACGTAGTTACGAATTATTAACAATTATTATTCGAGAGTTCGTCGCCAGTTGTTTAGTTATTCCTCTTCGATGTTTTAATTGTTTTGCACACTTGCAAGCTTTTTCGCTCTTTTTTTTTCCCCTGAAGGATTTACTCTATTTAACCAGCTTTCTTATTACGCATTATTCATGATTATTACAGATATTTACTAACCATAAATAACTACGAATGATATAAAAAGTGTCTTAGCAAAAATACGTTTTGCGATTCTGAAATTAAGTGGGACTTCCAGAAATTGATCTGAAAATTGAGCGATTTGAGACATTTTGCGAATACAGCACTTGAAATGTATTATGTTTTGCCAAAATTAAGCATAGGTGTAGCTGGGGTTATTTGCGCCCAGTGCAGTCCTTTCGTTTTCTGCCACATTCTACTAAAGGCCAGAGCAGACTTCAGTGCTTTCCGTACGCTAGAATGGGTACTCAATGTATTTTTCCGTATCTTCAAGACAGATTGTGGAGAAAAGTGTCCCCATTGTATGTATGTTTGGCGTGGTTTTGTGGTTTCACGGGTTATCCTTTGTTTTCGAATCCCGACTGGTCATTAAAAGCCTATAAATTTTTCGACCCTGCACTGTGCCCCCCCCCCCTTTTACAAAGCGTGCACGTGCAAATTGACCTTTAAAAAATTCCCCTCATATCGTGTAGCGTACGGCGATCGCACGCGAGTCTGCGCTCGTCTTAAGTGTCAGTATTCTCCGGTCGCTTATCTTTGTTTTTATCTTGCCGCCTTCGCGGACCGCCAATTCTCCCTCCTCCTTCCCTCTTATTCGGGTCTCTCCAGATCGCCGAAGCTATGAGCGGAAAATCGGCGATATATTGACGGATTATAGACCTCGTGGGGGTGACAAACATTGACAGTCGAAGATAGCCGCCTCCCTGACCAGCATACAACGGCTCTTTAAAACGTCGACAGCACAATGTATGTTTGATCTCTTTTAAACGCTATTTTTTGCTGTAATTTTTCCTCGACCTATTTTCGACATTTCGACATCGGGAATACGTAATATATACGTGTGTGCGCTTGCTGGGTACGCCACTCTTTTGCTTATAAAAAAAAGTGGAGTAATTTCAGAATTAGGTAATTCAGACTATTGATAAGATTTGGTACTCTAAATTTACAAATCATATACATCTTCTGAAATTTTGAAAATTTTCAACATTTTACTAAATGAAGACAAAAAAAATTAAAGCAAAGGTAAAGTAATTCTGGAAAAGTAAGTCTTCAGAAAACAAATAATTGTCATAGTCCAACAGTTAGGTTATTCTTAGAATAAACTATTATCAATTTAAGCTTATTTTGCTCTCAAAAACTAAAAAAAAAACAATTTTTTTTATAAATAATTCCGGAAGTTTTTTTCCTTATGAAATTGTTTAAATAGTTTCTGTAACAGAATGTTATTTATTTTAATCAGCCAGATACAAAACTTGCTGCTTAAAATAAAATTTGTAATTCATACGATTTTAATATACTTTTTTTTTTTTTACATTACGAAATTGAAGTTTAAGAAAGAAGATTTATTGCTTTTAAGGGATCAGTTTACACCAAAGGTCAAAGAATCAATTTTCTTTCTGCTTGCTAAATTATAAAAATTTTGACACCTTATTTTTAATCATATGCCAATAATAACACGAGATACTGCAACTTTTTTTCATACACTCAGCGCAATTTCATTGGCAAACAAACTCTTTAGATGGCTTTTTCTCCATGTTCATATTTTCTTTAATTACATGTTTTTAACATGCTAAGGATTTTTTTTTCTTTTGGAATTTGAGATAAAGATTTAATTATTATTATTATTATTATTTTTTGTACATGTTCTTTATTACTGTTCTTATCTGATAAATCTGTGCATGGAATTAGCCTTTAGTTTTTTTTTTTTTCTTTTGTATTTTACAGAAATCATATGAAGATATGTTACATTTTATTGTTTTACACTGTATCGTATATTAGTAGAAAAACTATTAGATGTATCTGAAAATTCATGCACAGCCTTGTGTAATATATATTTGAAAATCTTTTATTATTATTTTTTAATTGGACAAAATTTTTTATTTTTTTAAGTAGTAGATTTTTTCTTAAATCAGTTTTTAAACTTTTTTAATAATTTTACTTAAATGTGCAATTTAAAGAGATTTATTTTTCAAAATGTACTATTAGTTGAACATTTAAAGGCATCCAGTTCATCATTTGTACTATAGTTTAAAAAAAAGCTGAAATGGTAAACTATTTCCTTAAAGGGACTTAGTTAGCATGCCACAAAAAAAATTAAAATTATTTAAAATATTTTTAACATTATTTCTTACATATCTTTGAATAGGAATTCTATATATTTTAATATCGCTTACAGGGTCATGCCATCCTAGCTATACCCGCTTATACAGTCACTTTGATCACAGTGGGAAGTATTTTCGAAAATTGACAAAGCTATCGTTCTGTAAGACATAAGCAATCTAGCCTTCCTTCAACATGTTGATAAGGAAAGGGACAGTTTGCAGTATTACAAAAGTGCTGAACTCCCCCACCCCCTTCCTCATGTTTACTACTGAATAAGCTACCCATTTCTTTGAAAAGAGGATCGCATCTTGCTCTATCCACATTTTGGAAAGGAAAAAAGTCGGATGCAGAGCATGTATCATACCTATCCCTGGAATAAGTTCCAAGTTTGTTTCATGTGTTTTCTCACTGCATTTTCATTGAGCACTGTTAGGTATTTTTTATGCAATCTAAGGCCTAAGAGGAACATTTAAAAACTGTTAGTGATCTTGAAGAAGTAGTGGTAAGAACATCAAACCGAAGGAAAGGCAATCCTACATAAATAATATTTTAAATTCTGAATTGTGTTTCAACAATTAAATAAAACATATTAATCCAATGGCAATATATAATTCTGCTACTCAAGATATATTTTTTATAGAATATTACTTGCAAAAACATGTATCTGAGTTAAGAGATGGCTGTTTACTTGTATGGCATATATGGTCATCCCACTTATAAAGGTAACTTTTCTGCGGTCCCCACGAGTGACCTTATAACGATGTTTGACTTTATATTTCTTGGAAATCATTTATGTATTAGAAAATTAAATCCTAATGTATTTATTATTATTGCTTATTTTTAGTATTTACAGTTTTTCTGACTCTTTATATTATTTGTGTTAATTTAAATAGTACTATTTCAAGAATAATATTTAAAATTCAAGTTGCATGTTTATTTGCAAAAGATAATTAGAATTAAAAAAAAGTAAAAAATGAGGCTTGGGATGGTGTAAACTAAATTTAAATAAATAATAAAAATATCACTGTAAAAAGTCAATAAATACTTTTTAAAAAAAAATGAATAAGTGAAAAAGTTAATAAAATACTTATTTACTTTCCTAATAAATAAATTAATTATAACTATTATTGTCATATAAAAGGGAAAAAACACAGCAAAGGACTCAAACTCGCGCATGTGAGAGTACAAGTTCAGAGCAAGTCTCTTTGTTTTCAAATGACAAATTGAATCTAAATAATAAAAGCAGTTGTCTGTCATAATTCCGGGATCGACCATTGCTCATGGTCATGTTGAAATTTTGATAAGAACGACATTTTTATCTCTAACTAAAAGCAAAAACTTTTTATAGAGTTTGAAAGATCGCTAAAAAATTAACTTTTTTTTAAAACTTGCAGCTACTTTTAACTCTAAATATCTAGAGAGATATCAGACATTGAAAAAGTAAACAACCGAACAACATACACAGAAGCGAATGATTCTTTCAAAAAAATCATGGAACATAATCTCTTTCATAGATCGATTAGATGACGTCATACTCCTTTTGCGTGACAAGTAATGCAAGGACAGTTTTATAATTGGACATGGCTAGGCTGAAATGCGAATCCTCCTGCTGCAATGACAAAAAAAGGGCATAGGACTTCCCGCTGCAACGAAAAAAATGAACACCACACCTGACAGCGTACAGAGATTACCGGGAATTGGACCTTCTACCTGTGTGTGTTGCAGTAGCGTCGGCAGGAATTTTTTTCGGAGTTGGCTGAGAACTTAAAACCTGGTAATTCAATATAATTATGAAAATCAGTATAACATCTTTTTTAAGGTGGAATGGGCTCCTTTTATTTTAACTAAAAGTATTTGCATATAACTTTTTTTTTTAAATTCATGAATCAAGTTTGCAACTTAGCAATTGAAAAAACATAAATTGGGGGTGGGGATGGAGGAGTTTGGCTTAGGTCCAAAGCTGAACATCAAATTTCTCCAGAGGAAATTTCAAATTCATCCACGAATACATATTTTTTTTCCAAATGTCATGCTCACTTATTTTGGAATGGCTGTAGCCCCATCAGCCACCCCCTGTCAAAGCCCTTGCTGTGTTCTAACAGTATTTATTGCTAATACCCTATCAACTACTAAAAAAAATAGAGTCCAGTCGTCGGTATGAGATTGTAAAGGTAAGGAATGTGAATCCTCCCACTGCAATGATAGAAAAAGGACCCGAGACTTCCCGCTGGAAAAAAAAAAAAAATGAACAGGACAGTCCCCTTCTAATCCCATCTTTTGAGATCTTTGCAGAAAAATAAACATATAAATAATTTCTAACCCATAAATACTCGTAGTAACAAAATGACTTGTTGAAAATTGCCAAAAAAGTGCAATTCTCGCAAAGTGCAGACATGCGCAAAATTAAAAATTTCATTTATTTCTTCAATCTCTCAAATATACATACCTGCCAACCTTCTTAAGCCAAAAACAGGTAGACTTGGGTTGAAAAAACAGAAGATTTCACAAAAAATCAGAAGATAAAAATAATATTTAAAAAATATTTAAGAACAGAAGACTGTTTCCCCCAGTGTATATCACCATTTATTATTATTTTTTTTATATTAGTATTGTAGAGAAATAAAAACAAAATTAAATAGCAATAGAAAAGAGCTTACCTGAATTTTTTTATATAAAATGAAAAAAGATTGAGTATTTTCACAAATGTAAGAAACAATTAAATAAATGTAAATTTGACTTTATTTTTAACCAAAGTATGTTGAAAAATAAACAAATTAAGATTTTTTTAATCTTGTTTAAAGTAGCTTTTTTAGCTTTTACTAATAGCTCATCAGAAAAATTACTTTCAAGCTTTAGTTTTCAATACTAACAAATTTTCTAATGATGAATCAGTGAGGGAAGAATGAAATGAAGTTCTGTTAACTATCAATGAATGATTTGCTTACAAATGCTTTGACCTCACTCATACTACAGCATTGTGCTGTTAGCTGTTGAAATGACTATTTTAATAAATTATTTTGAAACAGAATTATTAATAAAAACTTATAAAACATTATTTAATACGGCGGATTAATCAGTTAAAATTTTTTATTTGGGAATACCTTATTCCCCCGTAGACGATATATATTTCGGTTACACATAAACACATAACCATCATCAGTCGTTTCTGGATCTCACACTAATGGCGGCTTCCTCTTCCAACTCTTTTCTCTTCTTCCGGAACTTTCGATGAATGACGTCATCCCATGATCGGTCGATTGTATGAAGCGCATCGTTGATGCTGCCATCTGTCGTCACTATTTCCAAGCTCTCACGAATGTAGGCATATATACTATTTTTAAAGTTGGCTATTTTTTTAATATTTTTAAAATCAATGGTAATGGGCTCTTCCAAAGCAAAACGGGCCAGAGCGGTACTTTGTTTCTGGAGGTTAATGTCTTGAAAGTGTTCGTTTTTTCGCTCTTTAATTTTCCTCTTTGTAACGCCGATGTAGCAATTTTCTTTATTAGTATCGTTTGACAAAAAATTAATTTTATAGATCCCTGCGGTTTCGATGGGGTTGATTGGGTCTTTTTCCGATCTAATGCGCTGAAAGATTGTTTTATTAGGTTTAATTGGAATACGGAAGTTCTTTTTAATGGCGATATTAGAAAGTTTATTGGCTATCCCTCGGCTAAAGGGGATAGCGGTAGTAAAACGTGGTTTATCTTTTTGACGGTTGTCTATAATATTTAATTTACTTTGCCTTGCTTTCCTTTCAAAGCGGATTTTCGCTAAATTTAAAGATCATAAAAATCCTCCCTCCCTCCGCCCAATTGTGAGCAAATGCGAAGGCCCCACCTACACTCTTGAAAAATATATGAAGGATATATTGCAAGAAATTATACCCCCCTCTAACAGCACTCTAACTTCCACCGACGATTTCATTAAAAACATCCGCGATTATAAACTTAATGAAGACGATGTTATGGTCAGTTTCGATGTTGTAAATCTATACCTGTCAATAGATATTAAAGAAATGAACCAAATTATTAACAAACAAATTCAAAGTAGTTTTAAAGATATAGACATAATTAACACCCTAACTAGTGCAATAAATCTAATTTTAAATAATTCTTATTTTCAATATAATAATCACTTCTACCAACAAATACAAGGGGTCCCCATGGGCTCCCCCATATCCGGAATAATTGCCGACTGGAAAATGAGAATCCTTGAGGAACAGATTAAACAGACACACAATAGTACCATCAAACTTTGGCTTCGCTATGTCGACGATATCTTCGCTATCCTTACCACCCACAATAATGAAGAAAATAATTTGATCAATCAACTTAATGCCATAGACCCGAACATTAAATTTACCTACGAAAAAGAAATCAATAATAGCCTCAATTACTTAGATGTGAACATAACAAGAAACAATAATCTCATTGAGACCACCATTTTTCGAAAACCTACTTGTAATACTAATATAGTAAATTTTAAATCTAAAACCCCTTTCAACTATAAAATTGCAGCTATTCGTTCCTATATCGACCGCGCATTCAAAGTTTGTTCTAACGCTGACCTCCTTCAAAAAGAAATTGCTTTCATTAGGAAACAATGTCAAGACGCCAACTACCCTCGGGAAATTTTCGATAAAGTTTTCAAAGCAAGGCAACGTAAATTAAATATTATAGACAACCGTCAAAAAGATAAACCACGTTTTACTACCGCTATCCCCTTTAGCCGAGGGATAGCCAATAAACTTTCTAATATCGCCATTAAAAAGAACTTCCGTATTCCAATTAAACCTAATAAAACAATCTTTCAGCGCATTAGATCGGAAAAAGACCCAATCAACCCCATCGAAACCGCAGGGATCTATAAAATTAATTTTTTGTCAAACGATACTAATAAAGAAAATTGCTACATCGGCGTTACAAAGAGGAAAATTAAAGAGCGAAAAAACGAACACTTTCAAGACATTAACCTCCAGAAACAAAGTACCGCTCTGGCCCGTTTTGCTTTGGAAGAGCCCATTACCATTGATTTTAAAAATATTAAAAAAATAGCCAACTTTAAAAATAGTATATATGCCTACATTCGTGAGAGCTTGGAAATAGTGACGACAGATGGCAGCATCAACGATGCGCTTCATACAATCGACCGATCATGGGATGACGTCATTCATCGAAAGTTCCGGAAGAGAAAAGAGTTGGAAGAGGAAGCCGCCATTAGTGTGAGATCCAGAAACGACTGATGATGGTTATGTGTTTATGTGTAACCGAAATATATATCGTCTACGGGGGAATAAGGTATTCCCAAATAAAAAAATTTAACAGAATTATTAATTTACAATTTTTTTGCACAGTTTGTAATACAATTTAATATATTGACTAAAAATTTAAAAAAGACAGAAGATTTCATCTTCTGGCAGAAGACTAGAAGATAGCTTAAAAAAACAGAAGTCTTCTGTCAAAACCAGAAGAGTTGGCAGAAATGAATATAGTAATGCTCTTTGGTGAAACCAAATTTTTGCTAGTGCCACTAAATATTTGGATCTTATTTCACCACTGATTTAATGTCTGGCTAACAAGTAATGCGGGAAAAAATATTTCAATTTATGAAATCCGTGATCTTTCTGCTACAGCATCAAGCTTTTACTATTCAAAACATAAGATCAGGGTTTTCTAAACCAGGTATTTGGCCCTTCTCTAGAAATGCTTTTGCTGAGGATAATTTCCTTACTGATATTGTAACAGACCAAAAACCAGAAGATATTACAAAGACTTCTGGTCATTGCAACTAAGAACTAAGGCAGAAAATGTCAATGATCTTAACAGTAGTGCTACCACTACTTGTCCCACACCAGAAACAATCTGACCATTTGCAAAAGCACAAGTAAGTAATTTAAAGAAATGAAAAAGTGAAATCACGAATCCTGAATGATACACCTGAAAAATATGGAATTGAACAAAATGAAAATGTAAAGGTAGAAAAATTAAAGAAAAGAAATAAAGGGAAAAGAAAAAAGCCTATTGCAACTGATGATTTTTTGAAAAACCCAACCTTAATGCATCGAGTCAGATTTTGAATGTAGTTTGAATGAAGAGAAGGAATTTCTGGGACTCTATTATTTACCAATTGTTTTGGAAATCAAATGATTTTGTTTTAGTGATCCTTTCTACAAACAAGACTAAAGTACATTGTGTTGGTCAAATTGAAAAACTACAATCACATTTGAAATCTATATGAAAACAAATAATTGAGACCTTCAGTTTTCCTGAAAATGAGGATTTAGCCAATTCAAGTCCAAATTCTTTGACCAAGGAGATAATTTAATGAAATTGCCTCAACCATGCATCTTGTGGGGTACATCACAAGCAGTGCCCTCATTGTCTTTTTCTATTAAATATGATCAATATAACGTGCAGTGAAATTTTATTAGGGGCTTTTAAATATATTCCGCATCTATAACTTATATACTAATAATTTTTTCTTTTAAATATAATGATTTTTTTTTTTTTTTTAAATCTTGTTCATATGTGCCCCATGCATGTTAACAAGTGCACATATGGGGGAGGGAGGCACACATAAGCGAATGATGTAATTTTTAACCCTTTCAGTCCCAGGATACAGATATTTTCAAAACCTCAGAGTCCCGAAATTTCATCCCCCCCTTGAGAAATTTCGGCTTCTTTTAAGTACGATGAATAACCAAGCTGAAGTCGCCTTTTCCATGTACACGCGAAATGCGAAGAATAGTTCATTGTTAGGACTACTCGACGGTCCGGAGAGCGGAGAGGTAGGGGATTATCGCTGACACTGACGGATTGCTTTCCAAATGTTTGTTGATTGTAAAGTTAATTCTAAAGCTCATCTGTATATATCGAAATCGAAAATCATTTGAATTGATTATTAATAGTTCAATAATGCTTCTTCAGAAATATAATTAAATGAAACTTAAATAAATTGAATAAAAAATAAATTTTATCTATTTACTTTAAAAAATTACTTAGAAAAACATTATTTTTCGTAAAAATTTATTAGTATTTCCCAAAATTATTTATAAGTTTACGAGGCGTTTAAATAAATCATGAAGTAACGACTTGGCTCTTCGTGGCTATCTACTAGAAAATTATAAAAGCAGATTAAGAAGAAAGAGAAAACATTCAAACTTTATACAACAGCAAAATTTTATTTTTATGGGAAAAATAAATACAAATAAATAACAGGAAGGAAGAAATTTTACATCATGATTAGAAATTACTTTATGAAGACTCGAAGCATTTTATACAGAGACAAATGCCACAATTTTCACATTCCCAGGTACTTTGTATTAAGTGACCTCCAGTTGTTTTTATATTATTTTTGCGACAGGAAACACACGTTCTTTTTCGGCCACATATTTTTCTCCGTTTATGGGTGTGATGCATAAAACTCTCAGAGACAACTGCTGAACGTTTCCGGGACGTAAAATTTTGAGCCAAATCTTGATTGAGAGAAAGCTTAAAATCTTTCAACTTCATTGGATATTTCGGTAAAGGAAAATTAGTTGTAGACATAATAATAAACGCGTTTGTAACTGAAGTGTCCAATAAAAACCAAAATAAATAGTACCACCATTTCATAGATTTTCGTGCTATACTGTAGTAGTTCCGTTTTTGGTCGGCCAAATCAACACCGCCCATATGTTTATTGTACTGAACAAATGCAATGGGGCAGTTCATTTCATTTATTTCAGCTCCTTTCCGATGATTGGCTTTGCTTATTTCATTATTCACATTTGTAGAAAGAAGAGCTATTTGCTTTTTGTCCAGCCAGACAGTGCACAATAAATGTTGTATTTCATTGCACTGAAATACTGCATGGGATCCTTTGTCTTTTAATTTTAAGGAGCTGATGTTATTTGGCAGGTTTCGGCGTCTTGTTAGGAGATTGCCGCATCCGTATGTTATCTTTTTTGCCACAGTACATTTCAAAGTTATACACATAACCGAAAAATGATGTGCATAACATCCATATTTTTACACCGCGTTTGGCAGGTTTTAAAGGCATATATTGTACAATTCCCAACCTGCCTTTGTATTTTAGCAGGGCCTTGTCCACTGCAAGCTCTTTATATGGAATAAAATGCTGCTGGTATTTTTCTTTCAAGGTTGTGTACAGCGGCTCAACTTTCTGAAAGTAGGTATAGTCAGGCGAGTTCCTTTCTGCTTCTTCTGACTTATCAGAAATGTGAAAGTACTGAAGAAGCTTGAAAAATCTATTTCTTGGCATCATTTTTTTAATTAATTAGTGACCAAGAACTGGATTTGTGCTCCAATAGTCCCGTAATTTAGGCATTTTCACAAGGCTCATAATCATTATGATGCAAATAAATCCCCGTATTTCAGAAATATCAGTTACTGAGGTCCAGTTCTTGTCTTTTTTTCCACCCTTTTCTTCGCAAAATTCTGCATACTTATTTGTGTTTTTCCTTAAATTTTCACAAACATCATCCGTAAAAATTAAGTTAAAATAGTCAATAGCTGATGCTCCAGGGGGTAAATCATGTACCGGACCAGGGCACCCAGAAAAAGTTTCACGATGAATATCTTTTGGGATATCCGAGGTCCAAGAGAATTGCATGTCATCTTCTGCAGATCCATCAACATCATCATCTTCACTATCAGAATCAGACATAGCCTGTTCTTGTGGACATAAAACCGAGGTTTCATTATCAAGAAGCTTATTTTCATCGCTGGAAATCTCTAGATCACCGAGATTCGATATTTCCGAATCACTATCCGAGGAATTGAATAATATTGCATTTATTTCCTCTGGAGTTAATGTTTTACGACGTCTGTAAGACATTTTGCATGAAATATTTTGAGAAAGCTAGATTTATAAATACAACTTTCTCACTGAATATTTTCTTCATGTTTGGGGGAAACTATTGTGTGTAAAACGAATTACTCCCGAGAGAATAATCCGCAGTGCCCATTGTGGTCGTATGAATAGGAGCTACCCTTCCCCCAACCCTGAAAAGATAAACCACTTATCATGTGTCAAAAGGGGGGATGGCATTTTTCTCAGGCGGCTAAGGGCGATACGGGATCCACTTTATCCGGGGCGCCTAGAGCCATTACGGGTTTCAAAGGGTTAAAAAGTAATGTAGAGTAGACACACGCATTTTACTAAAAATTCTCAAAAATTTCCCTGAGAAAAGGATATTTGAACTTGGACATTTTGTTGTGGGTAATTGCAATTATTTTTTGAAAAAATTAAAAATTATAAGTGTTCACATGTGCCTTCCTCTCCTCTACCTAGTCAAAACCAAAGCAGGATGATTTAATGGTTGTTACTAAACATGACAACCTTAAGCCGGTGGTCTAGACATTTAATTGATGACTCCATTAAACTTTTTCCTTCTTCACACACATGTTGTATTTTTTTTTTTCCTAAAAAACCCCCGGATCTATTTAACACTTCTGTCTAAGCTCATACACCTAAAACAATCTGTTTCAGGATGCTTTTGCCACCTTGTGGTTCATATTCTTGAAGACATGAAGCATGAAATAATTTTATACGAATAGAGCCGATATGAGCATTATAGCTGAGGGAGAGGATACTGCAAATCTAAACTAAATGTCTGTGCTCTCTGAAGAAAAAATTACATTGAATAGAGCTAGCTGTAATTCAATGAATCTGAAAAATAGTCACTAAAAGAAATATTAAGCATACTCTTAAAAAATTCAAGTAAATGAGGGAAAAAATATTTTTATACATAGTTACAAAAAATAAATTACAAATCCAAACTTTTTCTTGAAAAATAACAATATAAAAGAATGAGCATGATGATGGGTAGTTTTGCACATCGTATATTAGGGAACTGTCAGTGAGTGCTATTCTGTAGTTTTGTTTTAAAAAATTTTACAGTTTTGAGAAAAAGTTCATTCGATTTTGTAGGATTTTTCTCAATGAAAACTTGCCACTCGACCGTCAGGAGTATTTCCTCGGAGTTATTCACAAAGAATTCGGTCGCCAGATTCAGCAATCCAGCTTCATTGTGCGTGGATGCCAAACTGATGACATCACAGATGGTTCTGACGGTCAGGGAAGATTTTATGAAGTCGATGCAAATCTTTTTCAAATCTGGGAGACCGTATTTGTCTCCCAGAACATACAGTCCACACATGTTGTCAGGGTTGAGGTTGTCCACTCGACCGGAGTAAATGAAGAGAAGGAACTCATTGAATATGTCGGGATCGCAGTCTTTCACGTCAACGACACCATCCCTGTTCTCCGCCATGTCGTGAGTCAACATGGCAGAGAAAGTGGGTACCCTGGCCTTCAACAGCAGTCGGTGGGTACGAAATTCATGACCTCCTACCCTGATTGTGAAGTCGCAGTCCACACCTTGGACATACAGATCTTTTAAGTTCTGAATGAGATTGTGAACACCTGGAAGAATATCAAGGATAATTACAAAAAGAGGTGAAAATAATTTTTTAATTTCAAAGTAAATATATATCTTTTTAAAGGAAACAGTTTTAGGAAATTTGATTACTGAAAACCACAAATTTTATCCTTTGGTCATTCTGCAGCTACAGTTAGTTAGCTACAAGTAGTTTAAAGTGATACTATGGGATACTAACTTTAGGGATAGCCTACCAATTGGGTTTAAAGTCTGTTACAGTCCCTGAAGTATTCTACCATTCTGCCAAACAGCAGATCAGGCCCAGGCCTAGCAGAACAGCGGCTTCTATTAATTTTTACAGAATTTTACATGATAGTTTCTTGAATTACAAATATTTATGTACAAAAAATCAGTACAACAGAAAAGAGCTTACAATAGTTCACAATATTGTGCTTTTGTAGCAAACCGGAGGATTTACATACAACTGTTTCTAAAACCAATTTTGAAAATATATAGCAAAAATTTATCTGAATATAAAATTTAGACTTAAAAAGACAGAATTTTGGATCTTTCTTTTTATATTTATTGAAAATACATAAATAAATATATCTGAAAATAAAATTAAGGCTTGGGAACAAAAATTAAATTGGATTCTTTTTAAATAAAATACCAGGCAAGGTTACCTTCACTGCAGTGCGAGTTGTTAGTTTTATTACTGTTGGCATCCAAGTTAGTCGCTGCAGCTTTAGCACCTGAATAATAAAAAAAAATCTCAGATCAATACATCAACTTAATAAAGGTTTTCTACCCAAATTAAATATCAAGTGTATACATTTAAGTTGCAAATCGATAAAGGAAAGTCAACAACATTTATATGGAAATTCATGAAATTACCCTCAAAGCAATGTTCATTTATGAGATTGTTTTGGTGAATGTCTGCACTTGTAAGAGTTATGCAAACGTCTTACTCATTATTCTAAATTGGGAATAGTCCTCAGCAAAGTGAACTCATGTTTTAAGTTTCAGTGAATGAGCTGATGAGTGGATGGTCAAATAAACCGAATTTGTAAAAATAAAATATAAAAATTAATAGTAAAACAGTAAGATAACATTTTTTTTATTAAAATCAAAACTCTGAATGGCCAATAAAAAAAATATCTGACACAAAATTGTTAAATTATAATACAATAGATTTCTTGTGTATAGAACTAGTTAGAAAGCTTTTTTTCTTACGTATTCAGCGAAGAACATAATGTTACAAACACCTCTAATAAATACTAATTTTTGGGTTGTTTGAAGTATAATTACACTCTTCAAATGTGCTTCTATAATTTATTATCCAGAGGTTCAGGTTTCAAAGAGGAGACAGTTGACCGAGTTGAGTTTACGACCTGAATTATTTATTTGGCAATTTACCAATGATACCAGTCCCAGATGAAGAGGCTCATTTTGACAAGTCAGTCAGAAATATCAGGTTAGGACCCTTAGAAAGACCATCACGGAGGGCACCCCCTCATCGGCCTAGATCTCTAGCATATATTAGACAACTGGCTGAATTCCAATAAACCAGCAAGCTGACCAGGAACATAAGGAAGTGAAAAAGGTGTCACAGTTGTAAGGTGAATTTCAACACGTCAGTGAAAAAAAATGGCACATGACATACAAAAGGTTTGCTACCCTTGCTTTACATGATCGCTTGAAATCAAAAAGACGTTACCAAACGACAGAAGGAAAGAAATTCTGTAGACAGAACCACAGGTTTGTATTCTTCTCATTCCTAAAAAATAATTTCCTTTTCATTCGATAATGATTTTGTTACATCTTTCCTACATCATGTATTAAAAAATTCACTGACTCATTTAAATATCGATTATACCCAAACATTATTAACAGGAGCTTTGTGAAATAAATACCAACAGAAATTTCACATATTTTTATAAATTCTGACAATGTTTGCAACTTGATGTATCAGTGTGAAGCAAATTTGCCTTCATTGCAGTTCGAGTGGCTCGTTATAATGCTGCTAGCACCCAAGGTCATCGCAGCAACTTCAACACTAGCATTAAGGAAGAAAAAAATTCTTCCCAAACAAATAATATTTAATAAAGATTTTCTATGCAAATTACATGTAAAGCATTATACATTTAAACTGCTAATTAATAAATTAAATTCAGCAACATTACTAAAGCATGTCATTTAGTTACTGGCAAAGCATTGTTGATTTACAAGGATTTTTTAATGTTGAGTGTCAGTTAAATATAAAGTAGATTTCCAAAAGGTTAGCAGTCGTGCACTGAAGCAAGCCTACAACAAAATCAGTGAATTAAATTAGGGATTTAATTTTAATAAAGATTAAAAATCAATTAATGCTTAAGAAAGTGGCTTTAAGACTCCATATTTAAAGTTTAATTCAGAGTAAAATATGCTGAGACACTGAAATCCACTCAGTTGAGTTACAAAGCATGTGGCATATACTAATTCATAGGCAATCCAGTGACAATTATCACAGATTAAAGTCAGAGAAGACAGTAGAATAAACTAGAATCTATAAAACATGCTGTATAGCGAGTCTGTAACTGTTCAGATTGGCCTTTGGCTGGGAAATTTTTTTTCTGCTGTATATTTTATTTCTTATATACAAGGTGTTTACTCCTACAAACTACTGCATGATAATTCTATCAACCATTTGGTATGATTAGTTATTGAGGTCTTTAAGGAAAATTATACTTTTTAAAATGTCAAAAATGATAAGTATACTCTTTAGTGCACTTTCTCATATGCTGCACAGGAACTACAGTGTATCTCAAAATTCTAGGGAAGTTTCTATGTATGTCAGTACAATTCAGAAAAATGGAGTGTTAAGAAAATAAGGAAATTCACTTCCTAAATCAAATAACTTTAAATATTTGTCAAATTTACACTATCATTTGATAAATATAAACTCACAAAACATAATAAAAATTATATTTAGGAAGTCCTTTTTCTTTTAATGGATGTACTTTTCAGATCTCTAAACTATTAAATATGGAAATTTTCTAAAAGTTGCACTATTATACCATTTTTTAAAGAATTATAATTGTACTTGAAGCCAAGACTTGCAATTTCATCTGAAGTATCACTCTGAATTGCCATTAGGCAAACCTCTGTTTCTATATATTTATTTTTAAAAATGCTTTTCGAACACTCTGTATATGAAGGTAAATGCTGATGACACTGACATGCAGCCAAGATGTTCATCATGTAAAAGTAATCACATGGCACTGGTAAATATTTTTTACTTTAACACTAGAACTGCTGGGATGGGTCATTTTGACTCAAAACCAGATTTGATTCCGTTTTTTTCACAAAGTTACGAACTGAAATTTTTAAATAATTGTTACTTTTCCTAACTTTATGTTATTAATTATCTGTAAAAAATTTAAGCTCATAACTTTTATCTGTTTTTTGTTTTTAACATGTATACTTGATATCGTGGAATGGGTCATTTTGACCCAAAACTTCCCACGAGTCGATTGGAATCCGAAGTTCAAATTAAATAAATGTCATAATCATTCATAAAATGAATGGTAATGGCATAATAAATGGTATGATAGCATAAAATTATGCCATTTTCATTGCAACATGAATTTTACAAGTCGGGTCAATTTGACCCATACCGCAGTTTTAGGTATACCTATCTCAAGCGACGCGGTTCCAATAAGAATTATAACAACAATATTTTTGTGCTTTTAATGTAATATTAAACTTAATATGAATGTTAAGATTGAACTAATATCATTACCGTTGAAATATAACATTATTGTTGCATTGCAACGTGAATTCTGCAAATTGGGTCAATTTGACCCAGCCCACAGTTTTAGGTATATCTGAAACACAGCGATTCTAGTGTTAATATTGGCTTCGACTATAAGTTCAACTAAGTTCAAATAGTGTGAATTAGCGGCAATAATTCAAAATTATTATATAATGCTCACTTTTTATTCTTTGAACATGATTTATGTTTCTGTTGATAAGAGCAATACAAGAATAAGTTTATTATTTATTTTTATATATTTTTAAGCTGAATAGATGTACCACATTAATTTATTTTTGTTGTGAATCAGAAATGTACTGGAATTCTTTTGGGTGTGCATGCTTGTGATTAGAAATTACACACACAAATTCTCCAAGGGTTTGTATCTCTATAAAAGTCACACTAGCTTGTATATTGATTGGTTAGAAATTAATTAGCAGTATGAGGACGCACTGCTTATAACGGGAACGAACAACCTATATGTGTAACATTATTCATTTTCGGATTTCTTTAAATCCATTGAGTCAGAGCATGTTTTGCTCGAAGCAGGCAGCTGTCTCTAATATTTACGTTTGCATATTTGCATACACCACTTTCCCTCTGCAGTTCTGCCAAACACTCTTCCCGAAGTGTTCAAGACTAACTAAAAATGTAATGCACACAATGTTTCCTCACATTAATTTTGCACAATTCTTCATTTAGGTCCTTCGTCCCCCGTGGTCCTCACTTACCGGATTCTGCTTCCTCTTCAGATTGTCCTCTCCTGTTGGAGCGGTCCACCCTGAAGATGAGGCGAAGCTGTCCTCCGGGTAGTAACAACTGTGACTGGTCCACCAGTTCTGCCTGTTGGATCCACTTGTACTGACAGTACCAGGGAGAATACCTGTCCTGCGTCATCCCCATGTGCAGGGTCTCTTGGCCGTCACTGCCCGCCATGGAGCATCTCACTGAGAAGCCCGGTGGAAGGTAAGGGATGACACATCCTATCCCGAACCACCCTTCTGTCTGGTTGACATTGAATCCGCTTGGATACGCTTCTAACCAGCACTGATCTTCACCTCGGAAGGTGAATTTTGGACTGTGAAATATAGTGTCCACCTCCCGCGGCGTGTGAAGATATTGGGGAATGGTCCACCGGATGGTACTGCCACCCCCCGTGGACACTTCACCCACATCGTCAACGAACACCATCTCGAGGATTAGAAACTGAACTCAAAAGGACAAAATCGAAGAGTTAAGTCTTCCTCCCCGAAGTGACACAGTGCAAGGAGAGAATCAGTCTATCACATAAAATTTGTCCATGACACCTACAAAGAGAAATTAGTAGGAAGTTCACTAATAAAAAAACACTCTCACATTTTATTGAACGAAAACAATGTAAAGAAAAAAAGAAAAAGCATTTTCATTCACTCATTAGCAAGCAGTTAACTATGCCATTTTAGCAGTTATAGTACACTTTGGATATCTCCCAGTGCGACGAGATGATATAATTCGTGGTGCTAAATACGCCAATCTGCAAAGGATTATGTATATGAATATATGGATAACGGTTTTCCGGGAACCTTACATGAGCAGTAATTATAGGTTGTGAGCATGTGTAAATCGCCAAATAATAAAAAGTCGCCATTGGTGGCAAGCTTCCTAGCTGTTCAGTAGTTTTTATCAAAGAAAACATATGAAGTACTGTTTTCTTAGAGCTAATTATTAACTATACATATACGCAAGTCGCCAAATTATGAAAAATCACCACGATTGGCTAACGTGCAAGGTGTTCCATGGGTTTCACATAATTAAAAATAGTGCAAAGTTTAAATGTTTATGTTCCAAGGATAAGGAACATGCAAGAACTAAGCAATGTGTAGCTCGATAACATTCTATCTGATCCAACCTTTGGGTTTTGTTAGTTGAAATTATGCCTTTTTTATGAATAAGCCTTACTAGGGGCCGAATGCCTCATACGAAAAGCGAGCGTATCGAGTCTAGAGGACTTGGCCCCCAGTAATCTAAATCTTTCAAGTTTACAACTATGATACTTCTCTAAAATATACCATACATACCCTTATGGGCATTTAGCTGGTACTCATTTTGAATTTCACTTGCATGTACGGTAGAGGGTGTGAAGATCATAAAAGTGAAAAACTGGGATATGTTAGTTATATTCATAGAATATAATTATTTAAAGTAGAAATCAGGAACGGTATTAATCGTCTTTGTTTTTTAATTAATAAGTTTGAAAAGTACTTTTTTAACCTGTTAGCACCCGACTTTTTTTCAGCACATACTCCAATTTATGTTGATGCCAGAAGTGATAAATAAATTTCCGACATTTGTGGAGAATGAACGATACATTTTTTTCTAAATATATTAATAAAATAATGGAATACTAACATTTTACTTTGCTGTCACTGACTATATTGTGAAAAATCAGATTTTTTATCCTAGAAATGAAAATAGGACAAAAAATGAATGTTTGAATATTTTTGCAACTTACACTTTTTGCGACAGTCCTAAAAATAGGACGCTGGGCGTTAATGGGTTAAGAAATGATTTTTCTCAATCTCTGATACATTTTAATCATTAAGAAGTTTACTATAAAGGAAATAACAGATAACTATTAAACATGTTAATTTGACAGTTATTAGATATCTACACAGTTTTTTCAAGAAAATTTTATTGATAATAATATGTTTATCAGAATTCTGAAAAAAAAAATCTAAATAATTCATTGCATATATCACTTTAAATATTTTTATTTAGCTTAGTGAAAACTAAATTTTCAAAATTATCTTCCAGTAAGGTTCGTGAAGAAAAGGAATAAAACTTCCCTGCTACACAAATTAAGTAATGTGATATGAAATCTGAAAGCTCTTGACTAATTTTGAAAGTTTTGCTGGGGGATATATCCCGATATCCCACTCGCTCGTTGTGCCCTTGCAATGGCGTAGGAATGGGCAGGAAATCTAGCATTGAATTCAAGCCGATAGAAGACCAAAGTATATATGGTGAACGTGCAGATTAAATCTAAAGGGCCAGATATCATTAATCTGGGCTTGGTCATTCAGTTTTAAATACTGCTTAAACTACAAGACAGTCTATTTATGTAGAATCATAAGTAGATAGCATTTGTATAATAGCAGATAATATATTAATTGTGTCACTATTTCAATACATAAACTTGATTTATGTCTCATCATAATTGTGATGATCAATACATTGTATTGATATGGCAAAAAAATTTATAATTATGAAAGTAATAAATTTCGGGATTATTTTCGAGGGATGGTGTGTGAATAAGAGGTCTGAAGATAAAAAATAATAACAATAATTAATATTTATTTAAATGAATCAAATAAAATGCATAAAATACTTAAGCATTTTAAATGATACATGAAACGAAAATTAATTTTGAAATCTCCTTCTTTCCTTTCAAAGTAGTCAAAGTAGTTATCAGAAAAAATTATTTGAAACTTATTCATTTTTTTTAAGGAATTAAAAAAGTAATGATTATAGTGTATAAATTAATTTTTAGTTTTTAAAAATTCTACTCACAGGTACAGGGTTACATACTACATTTTATTTTAAAATTATCTTATGTAAGGGATGTCTATTTTATAAATAGCAGTTAAGCTGTTTAATTAAAAATTTAAATGCAGAAATTATGAATACATATTTTCCAGAGTGAACAATCTTTTTTTTTTTCTGAAAGCAAAAGCTTTCTAACAAAGTCCCCCTCCCTTAGTGCCTATCAAATTATGCCCAAATTGAATTATTGAATTATACACATGTGCCTTCCCTATTTCTGGAAAACAAAGTGCATTAAACCTCATAATTCAACTGAATACTCCATTCCACCCTCCCCATTTTCTGCAAAAGAAAAGAAATTTATTTCAAGTATTTAATTAAATTATAAAACAATATCTTTCTAGGTGGTGTTTTTTCCTACATTCAAAATTTTTCATACTCTGAATGACCTGCTCCTCCCCCCTCCCAATAGAAGCACTTGCATGTGCGCCCTTGCATAATTTAAAGCTCTTGCAAAATTTAAAAAGCCTTCCTTGATAAACCTAATTTTATTTACTTATTTGGCAAAGAAAAGAAATTACTATGCATCTGCACTTTTATTGCAAAACAAATTTAAGCCCAGCAGTCAATTGAATGCCTTCGCCCCCCTCTTCTATAAATTTGAACCCACCATTATGGACACTCCTTCGTAACATTTTTTATTTCATGCCCACCCACCCCCCTCCTGCAATATTGAGCACTTTTTTCCGCCCACCAAAAACTATACACCCGATTCAAAAACACAAAAGTCCTCCCTTTGACTAGCACTATTTGACAATTGATGGTAAATATTTTTTTAATGAAAAATGAATATTTGAGGTGAATTCACACACACATACTAATTTGTTTCTGGACTCTCTTCTTAAAATCAAGAGAAAAGTGATAGTTTGAAATATTATTGATTCTTTAAATATTATTAATTGTCAAATTTAAATGGGCATATTCGACAAGATTATTTGATAATGTAATAATATAATGGGACTTAAAATATTTTTTTACCTCAATTTTTTATTACATTCAATAAATTGCTCACCGATAGTAATTTTTTTTTCATTTTTGCCATTTCCTTTTAGCAAGACAAACAAACTTAACAGATGCATTTATCTAATAATTTTGCTAAATATTATTGCATCTCTACTTTAAACATTGAAGCCCTTTTTGCTCATGGCGTATGAATAATTACTTAAATTACTCCTAAAGTCGTTTGCACTGCAATTCGTGTTTATATTTAATAAATCAACGTAGCTAGGTTTTGTGTGTGAGAGGGGGAGGGGGGGGGACAAGTTTACTACTCTTTATGGAAAGCTTCCAGCCCTCTCTAAATAAAAAACTTTTAGTTTAGCGGATGTAGGGAAAAAATATTATGAAGGAGATCTTGTCATTAGAGAAGGTAATTTTTATGCTTAAAACTATTACTGAAGCGTACATTTAATGAAGCATCTTCCTTTATGTACAACAACTTCGTTAACTAAAATGAGCTTTAATATTACTTCAATATAGCGCTAACGATAAGTACATTTGTTAAGATGCTTTCGTTTGAATTAATTTATTAAATTTATGTTTCAAATTAATATTGCAACAAAAAATAGTTAAAGTACTAGCTGCTTGTACCCGTTTTCCGCACGGTAGGGAACGAAACTTTTTCTTCCATGTATAATTCGAATTGATTCCAGTGATTTGGAATCTAAAAAGATGCAAAATGATTTGACTCTTGGCATAAAGTTACTCATTAGTTATTCGTAAAGTTAGAATAAGTACTGATCTGAGACCATTGTTAATATTATGACACAAAAACTATATCGGTGTCATTCGGGATCAGAAAAAAAAAAAAAAAAAGTGACGATTTGCAGTGAAAATTCCTAACTTACAAAATGTCTCATTTCTACATGATACTCTTTTTTAGATTTAAGTTATACCATTAATACCTTAGATACTACATGATGTAGAGAACCATTTTATATTATAATTAAATAGTTGTGTACCCGCTCTTTGCAAAGCAAGAGAATATTTTTCTGAAATGTGATCATAACTACTTGTGACAAAACAGAATCTCCAAGAAAAAAAGAAAGTTCAGTTACAGTCTTTTCTATTGAAACTACCGTGAGATATATTAATGTGACGTAGAATTACTTAATGTTTAATTAGCTGTGATGTAAGATGGCTGTTGAAAAATGAATACAGACATGCTACAAATCTTCAGAAAAAAAGGCTGAAAATTTGGCGCAACTAAAATAATACTATACCAAACGAATTTGAACTACACCAAACCAAAATTGCATAGCTTTTAATAGATAAATGTAACACTTTTTTATAACAAATACTTTATAATTTTAATGTTTGAAGATTTAGGCATATCAAAACATCAGACTGTCTATGTAAACTAGTTATATGAATTTCAAATTTTAATAGCTCAACTTTAAGAGTGTATTTATAGCAAAGAACAAGAAAAAGAAAAATACACAATAAGAAAACACACTGGAATTCTCAAACAAAATATTTTTAATTTCAAAGTTACGTCTTCAATCTTTTGTTTTTAATTTTTTGCACCATCATTTCAAGTGTTCTTTTGTGTTTTAGACTGCTTGATTTTTCTAAAGAAGAAATCTCAGCAGTTTGTTCTGTCATAGGTGGAAGACTATTATTACCCGCAACTTTTTTCTTTGCTTCCAACTCTTTATTATACAGCATTCTTGGTGATCTTAAATTATGGCACAACTTTTTATCTACAGGATGGTGTAAATAGTCTTTTCTCTCAAAATATTCAACAGCAGATTTCTTCTCTGCATGAAATTTATGTTTAATTGTTTGTATAGAATCATACGTTTCTATATTCATTCTGCCAGACTTTTTATCGATGATGTCTGTCATCATACTAAAGGCTCCCTCAACCAATGGTCCATGGAAACAGCTTAATACTGCTTTGACAATCTTGCTCATGGTAGTATATTTGGGCATCAGAAAAACATTTGACCACCAACTGTCTATTGGTATTATTTGCCCTGAATCATCAACTGGCGACGGTAGGTTTTTATCGACTTGATACTGAAAAATCTCCAAAGAGAATTTTTCTTTTCTTCAGTTGTCAAAACTGTTGGTAGAAACGATGTTAGCTGCTATAACCTTTGGCAAGTAACATGATGCCCTCGTGCTGTTGGTCAATCGCCGAAACACATTTCAGAAATGTATTGCTTAGAGGCAATGTTTTTTGGAGATGACTGGCACAAGCAATGTATGCTTCTTTGGCACAGGTAAGAAAAAACTCTTTTGTCTCTTTATTCATGCAGTTAGATAAAATATCTTGTGTTCCTGATCCAAGAAACATGTTCTTTGCAGGCAAAAGAATTTTTTCATCCAATTTTTTGTCAAGAAGATCTTGAGTACTCCTTATTTGCAAATGTTCTTGGGCTATAAAGCAATACAAAAAGTCTAGAAAAAGCTGTTTTTGTTCATCATATATCTTGTGTATCATGGGTTCCTTGGTTTGGAACAAGACAACGTATTTCTTTAAGAGGGGTAATACAGCTACATAAAAATGTGCGATTAACAGTGTTTTAATTCTACCAATAAACAGCTTCTTGCAGATCCGTTTTTTCCTATTTATTCCCTCATCTGTCATTTTTTTCAAAGATAATTTCTGTTGGATACTCTTAATTTTTGATTTATCCGAAGCAAAAATGTTTTTATGCCTGTAAATGGCACATAGAATGGCGAAATATGATGTTTTATCCCCTTCATTTAAAAAAAGAATAAAATATGACAGTTAATGCATCTAATAAATAAATAAAGTTCTTTGCTGCATCATAACATGATAACCAACAGTGTGGAATAAAAGAAACTGGGGAAACAAACTTGATTTCGAATAAATCACAAATTTCTATAAGGTACAATTTAATATCACTTGACCATTTTAAGTCATTGAAGATGTCTTTTGTCAAATGCTCCAACCACATGTCAAATGGTTTACAAAATTTTTTTGAAGCATGGTGGATATGATGGTATGCATCCCCATCTATATCCAACAAATGCGCTGCTTCTGTTCTAATCCTAGTTTCAAGTCCAGTCTTTGAACCTCTCATAACATTACAAGAATCCATCAGTACAGAGATTAAATTTTCCCATGGAATATCATTATCAGAAAAGAATTTCTGGATAGACCTAAATAAATTTTCTGCACTTACCGTGATCACATTAACGGATGTTAAGTGTTCCACGATGATTCTATTTATTTTTGTAGAAAAATAACTACAAAGTACCGAAAGCACCTTCTTATTATTATTACTTGTAGCCTCATCGATGTTCAAAGAAAATTTCGTATTCTTCAAATTGTCAATGGTTGACTCAAGAAATGTTTTTGCCACGCCAAATCTCATTTTATAAGCTGCTGATGCACGCTTCATCGTTAGGTGGTTTAGGGTTTTTTTGTCTTCTGCTAATGTCTTGCTAACTTCAACTAACACAGGAGCCATAGAAAAAGGCAAATTGTGTTCTGCAAGAACTCCTAAAATTAAAGCCTCTGAATTGGAAACTCTGTCGCAAATAGGTACATTAACTTTAATTGAAGGAACATCACTTATATCTGATGATGAAGCAGAAGAGGTTGATGGCTTGGAAGAAAAAAAAATACTTGACAAAGTATAATTCTTTTCCTTTCGAAAAACTTTCTCTTTATGTATCTTAGTTTCCAAATGTTGAATTATTTGTGCATATCCTTTTTCCCCTAATCTATATCAGAGGCACCGACTTTACAAAATTTCTGTGGGTGCCCTAAAAGTCCATGGGGGGGGGATTAATAAAATGGTGAAAGTCGCACAAGGTTTGTAATTTTTGATAAAGGATCACTAAGTTAGGTGCCAAAACGCGACAATTTATTTTAAAAGGGGAGTATAGTTGAAATGTACTTGGCTAAGATTGTAAAATAGTTTTAGTAGGTATTTTAGATAGGATTTTAAGTTCTTAGTAGGATTTTAAGATCGATTTCGATTCCAAAGATGGGTTTTTATGGAACAAGGAAGAAAAATACGGTACACTCATGAATAATGATATACTTTCCAGCTTTATGGAATCTTTTCCTATTATTATTTTCTTCCTTGCTCGTAACTACTCAATTATTCGACTTTTCATGCACCTTTTTACCAGGGGGAAATAGGTAATACAAATAATCATTTTAGCTCCACATAAAATATTCAATATATGAGGGTATAGATTGAAGATATGATATCTGCCTCACGGTTTTGGTACACAAATTAAAATAAACCAACTGCACCAAGGATTCGAAAAAATTCAGGATGATTCTTTACAAGCTGCACTACACACTGCAATAAATTCGAAAACTTTCATGAAACTTTCAGAAAAAAATCTTCAACATGGAACTGCACAGCAAAATATTTCTAAGAGTGGCCATTCTGCAAAATTTTTCGTTTATTCCGGTGTCTAGTACAGCTTGTGAACATACATCCCAAAAATTGTGAAGTGCTTGAGATAATTAGTTTTTTTTTTGTATTTATATACCAAAATTGCATTTTTTATCCCAGCACTGAGGGCGACATTCAAAGTTTAATTTAAGTGAATAAAGTGAATTTTGGCATCTGATTATCTGTACTACGGTGAAGCAACGCTCGGCATAGAATGAAAGTCTCCACCGTTGTGTCTTAGTAATGATAACAGCAAACCAGTTAAAATCAAGATTCTTTTTAAAGTAATGAAGTATTTCTGATGAAATGCCCTTTTTTTAGAAAAATCTGCTTGTGCTGGAGTCACCTTAAATTTGTTTGCCTTACGCAAATTCTCTGTCAAAATTCGAGGATTCCTGGGCGCACACCCCCTTTGCCCTTGTAATAAACCAGACTTGAAAGAGGTGTATTACACTATTTCACTGTTTTTTAAAACTTTTAGCGATAGAATTTTGATTGGTTTTAACTAATCATTATAAATTTCAAAGCAAATGAAAAATGTATTACTACATTTATTCGAAAAAAAAAAAACACATGCAACAATAATATCACAATCAGTCAAATTTCTTGTCATGTAAATGGAAATTTTGTATAAAAAGTGATTCAGTTTTTCAATATAACAATTTACGATCAATTTTATTCTTATTTAATCTATCTCATCCCTGTCTGAAATCCTCAGTTTCAAAAAATGTTATTCATAGTATTGTTTTTCAGCTCATTCATTTCCTTTTTTTTACATTTTTGTACCCCTATAAACAGCTTCAGCTAAGTCTTGCCTATTTTCTTTTCTTTTTTCCCCCCAACAAATTACAAAAATTACACCTTTAAAATAAAACTAGATAGTTTCCTCAGAATGAATTAATGCAACGTTTTCTATGTTGAAATGTGTATAGGACCACATAAAAAAAATTGGTAACTATTTAAATGCAAACAGAAAAATAGAGCAGAACAAAAAAAAAAGTGTGTGCGTGTAATCTTTACGCGCGATTGAAGTAAAACTTCTTTGACGTTTACGACACATCCCTGAAATGATTAAACTTTAACTTAAAATTAATATCACATTACAATTTATTTATATTTATTATCCATGTACTTTACAAAGATTGTATAAATGTTATATTCATATTATTCATTGGAAATAGGTACTTGAATGTCATCATAATTTTTTAGGTATGAAATTAAAGGTTTGTGGTAACTATAATGTGAAACGTAAATTTTATTCTCTAAATTTGCTAATTTTCTTGAAAATACAGCATCTATCGTTGTGCCGAAACACATTGTTGATTGAAGTCGAGAAGTATTCATAGCGAGATCAATTTTTTTCTTTTAGAAAATCAACAAACGGCGGAGATTCTTGAGAGCGAAAATTAACATTAAAATCTCCAGTAAGAATCATCGGTAATTCATGATAATTACTTAGAATTCAGGAAGTGTCCATGTTGTAGTATTATTGTTTAACTGTTTTCTTATACCATTGTTCCGTCTGGAGGTTGGGTTTTAATGGGGGGGGGATGTCCGTAGTCTAGGTTTATACTTTGTGTTCTTTAACTGATATTTTCCTCTGTTTGTTGGGTTTGGATGCAGGTAGTGTAAATTTTTTTTGTGTGTGTTTTTCTATCACAGTATTCTTAAGCGTTGATTTCGTCTACTCGTAGGTTTCGAATTATTATTCTGTATCCGTGTTTTTAAACTGCAGGTTCTGTCTATTGATTGGGACTGATTGCATCCAGGGTCCGTTTTTTTGTAGTGTTCCATCCCCGTGTTAAACCGTTGCTCCGTCATGAGGTTGGGTTAGAATCCACGGAGTGTCCATTTCTTATTCTTTTGTTTTGTTCTTAAACCGTTTGCAGCCAGTGTTTGTTTCTTTGTGGTGTTACATACCCGTGTTCTTAAACCGTTGTTCCATCTGGATATCGGTTTAGCCTCCAAGAAGTGTCCGTGTTGAACTATTATTCTTTCACTTTTTTTCTTAAAACGTTTTTATGTAGGGTTTGAATCGAGACGAGAACCTCCTGGGAGGTTGGGATTACATGTAAAATATTATGATGGATGTACCGTCAAAACGCTTATTGATATATAAAATAAAGATTGATGTCTCAAAGACACGCTCTTGACTGTTTTTCTCGCCGTTCCTCTCCCTAACTCTAACAGGTTCCGCGTATTTTTACAGGACTAGTGATCGCCCAGTGGTCGAAATTCGACCGAAATATATTAAACCTCTAAATAAGCATTTCTTATAACATTTTTTATTTTGTTCTATTACGTCAGCTGTGAGCGTATACCAATACTTCATTATGCATTAATTTTCCAGTTATTTGAAAAATGTGAATGATAGGAAAAATGAGGTATAACTTGGCTAAGCCATATTTAAAAAGCGGCCATACGTTTTTTGGCATCTCCCGGTTTATTTTACTTATTTTATTATTTATTTTATTTCCTATACTGCCCAAGTTTCGTCAAGGCTACACAGTTATTTCGTGTATCTTTTTAAAAGTATATAAAATTTAAGTAGAAAATTAATATAACATCTCAAACCATGGAATGATCGAACACTACTTTTCTGCGACGTACAATTGAAAAACTGGCGGCTTCAATACTATTCAATTTTTTTCAAATGTTTGTCCTTGAGACTTACTAATTGTCATCGCAAATGCAGGTATAATTGGAAATTGGTTTCTTTTGAGAGATAAGTGAATGATAAAATAGCTCCAGAATATGTTGTACATGGGACATTTCGAATTGTCCGTTTATTTGGAATCCAAATTTTCCTACTGCATGGGATTCTAGTTAAAACTTCACAATTGATAGCATAACGGTGCATAAACTTGATGCGCATTCGTGCTCCATTGATTAATGCTTCCTTTGTACGGGAATGGATTAGTTGCAACGGTCGAAAGGAGAAAAGGGCGAGTTGCACCGTTGACGATGATGAATTTAATCCACGGCCGCGAAATGGAAGGGACAATCATAGAGGAAGACTGTGGTCTCGCAACGGGCCAGCGGTAGCATTTTTTGAAGAGGCCCTACAGCAACGGCCGGACCCAGTGAGGTTTTTGGGGTCTTGCAAAGCGCCAGCAGTAGCATATTTTCGAGGTACCCCTTACAGCGATAGCCGGACCAAGTGATGTTTTTTGGGGTGTCGCAAAGACCAGCGATAGCATGTATTTTCGAGGGGGAGCAAGATATGGATTTCGGTGCAACTCGCCCCTCGATTTGATTGATAGCTGTATGGCGCGGTTACAGTTGACCCCCGTCCCTTTGTATCACTTAAGTTTCTAATCAGTAAAACTATGCAATTAACTTTCAACACTAACATATGTGGTGGCAAACTATGGTACTTTTCGATTAGCCGGCGTAAATCACACCAACAATTTTTTCTTCGACATTCAAAGACTAAAACATCGTTGTTTCCCAAAACAAAGCCAAAAGTATTAATGGTACTTACGTATTATCCTGGCAGTCATTACCACCAAACAATTTTTTCGTCAAATGTGCTGGTAAACTGTTGCCAATCGTATTACAAACCATCAATAATTTCTTGTGTCCGGCATTTATATTGGCAAAAAATTGCTCATCTTGGCGGACCACTGGGATAATAAGTACCGTATTAATCAATAGTACCGTATTAATCAATATTTAAAAAAAAAAGTACTTATATACAAATTATTTTAAAGCCGGTTCTCGTCCAGCTGAACTATTTGCTACCAGTAGAAATATTTGGCGGCGTTAAGCATGCCATTATCGCAGTTATAGTACACTTTGGATATTTGCCAGTGCGGCAAGATGGTATAATTCGTGGTGCTAAGTACGCCAATCTACAAAGAATTACGTAAATGAAAATATGGATAACGGTTTTCCGGGAACCTTAAATGAACAGTAATTATAGGTGGTTGTGAGCATGTGTAAATCGCCAAATAATGAAAAGTCGCCATGGGTGGCAAGCTGTCCTACCTGTTCCGTAGTTTTTATCAAAGAAAACATATTAATTACTGTTTTCTTATTAGGTGTGAACTAATTATTAACTATACATAAACGCAAGTTGCCAAATTATGAAAATTCTCCATAATTGGCCAATACGCAAGGCGTACCCTGGGTCTCACATAATAACAAATAGTGCGAGTTTAAATTTTTATGTGCCAAGCAACATGCAAGAACGAAGCAATGTGTAGCTCGGTAACATTCTATCTTATCCAACATTTGGGTTTTGTTCGTTGAAATTATGTCTTTTCTACTAATAAGTCTTTTTAGGGGCCAAATGCCTCATACGAAATGCGAGCGTAGCGAGTCTAGGAGCATTGGCCCCTAGTATGCTCAAATTTTCAAAGCTCTGCTTTCTGTAGATTTATCTGGAGAGCATTCAATTTTATTATTATAGATAGATAGATTTGGCATAAAACTGGCATAATTTCCGTGATATTTAATGTTTTTCAGATGCACGCGCTTCCTTATTGAAGTAATAGCATTCTTGTAAGGTCGAAAAGGTAGCTTTTTAATGGTTCTTCTTTTTCGGAGCGCGCACATCACTTCTTTTACTGAGCGTTACTTCAGTCAGAAAAATGATTTGAGTTACTCCCTAATCGCCACTAAAGAAGTTTTACTTCAAAAAGTTGTTTATCTTAGAGTTAATAATTATTCAAAAAATATTTTGAATTGTTGGCCATATAACCTCCAGGCATGATTTTGAGCATCCTCCTGAAGTAGGCATATTTTACCCTCTACCATTAAGTGGTCAAATTTGCAAAATTACGAGAGACATACATTTCAGTAATATGTGTTCATGCACCCATGATTTCAGTATTATTTTAAAAAACAGCATTGGGCTAGATCAAAGCAAATAGTACCTAATTCCGCTTTGTCAAACAAAAACAAAAATTGAACAAAATATTCCAGGGTTGCCACTCAATTTCTGAAAAAAAATTCCCTGACTTTTCCAGGTTTTCCAGATTATCATGTGATAAAAATCCAGACTATTTTTTATGTTTATGACGTCAACTTTGCATGTGTTCTTTAATATTTTTAGCTTCCCAAAGCAAGATTAAATGTTCTTTGTTTACAAACACTGATTTTCCAGTCCAAATTATAGGTTTTTCCAGGTTTTGAGCCAAAATTTGCAATTTTCCCTGATTTCTCCCTGGCTTTTTTTGCCAAAATGAAATTCCCTGACTTTTCCCTGTTCTCCCTGACCAGTGGACACCCTGTATTCGCAGAAAATGAAACGGAAGGCATCTCGAAATGTTAGTGTGGACCACAGTCTGTTCCATCCTTTTCAATAAATAACTGAGCACTAAAATCATTCAAAAATAAGAAAAGAAAATTGAGACTTTAGAAGAAAGTGACACAAGCCTTTATACTTTAGAAGCCTTGCCTCAGTCTCATTCAATTAACACCAAAGCGCCGACACTTTTTGATGAATGGGCATTTTTTTTTTTGTTCCAGAGACATACAAAGTGTTGTATGTTAAGTGTTTGTAAGCAGACAGACCTTGATGTTCTCTATTTACAATAAAAACAATTAAACCTACTCACTTCGGAATCCTGCAGTAATATTATTAGAACTATCTCAAAATATTTCCATAATGGGAATGAGTCTTTTACCTAACTCCTGTCTTTCACCTATCTTTCCCGCGTGAACTTCCTTCTGATTGTAGCCAGCGGCTTTGTCTCAAATTCTCCGTTTTCTGGTACTCTTGGGCTACAGCAGTCTCATTGTATTCCAGGGTTTCGGACCCGCCCACAAGCCCAATAAAACCCACATAGAAGTGGGGTTTTTGGTGTTTTATTAAAAATTATCAAAATTTTTCCTTTCTTTCATTTAAATCATTTGTTATTTGACATTAAATACATATAATATTACCTACATAACTTAGTGCATTATATTAGATAAAAAAATAAATATGCCAGTTTATTTTTTTATAATTATTTTTCCAACTTCAACATAAAGAATAATAACCTTTCTAAAAATAATACCTTGAGCCAATCTGTAATATTTGTTTTGAAATGAACAGGTGAAGAATGCAGGCAGGGATAACTAGTGTTGACTCTAAATTAATTTGGCAGGGCGCAGCGCCCGGCGGCCTTTTTGTTATCTTTTTAGTGCCCGGCGGCCCTTTTGTCGTCTTTTTAGCGCAGGGCGGCCCTATTTCTCTTCTTTATGCGCCCTCCTGCTTTTACATTTTTATTATTATTAGTAAACAACTAGCACTTGTTATTTCCTACATACCATTTGCGGCCCATCACGATAATACGTTAATTAAAACGGTTACGATTGTGTACAATAATCCCATCATAAAAATAGGTTCGATTGAAAATGGCCCTTTCACAAAAACCGTCTATGAAATCTGATCTTTACCACAAATGTAATTTATTAAATGCTTTTTTCAAATATTCTACTCTTTCAGATCGAAATACTCCTACTGCCCTTTTCTTTGTTTTCTTTTGCGCTAGCCGAACAGCCGAGTCACCCGAAAAGGCCCCTCTTGTATGTTTTGTTTTTGCTGACTCAAGCAAGAAGCCCGATCGGCATTTCACTTAGGAGTTGGGGGAAGAAAATATGGTTGGGAAATTCAAAATTTTCTCAAGTTATCTAAAAATTTCTGATTCCATCTGTCAATCCTCAAATATCGGTGGCAAAATTTCATTTGGGAGCACCTCGGGAGCAGAAAAATTCCATTTGGGAGCAGAAAAATTTTATTTGGGAGCAGAAAAATTCCATTTGGGAGCACCTCGGGAGCACAAAAAAATAGTTTCCGAGAGGAAAACTAAGATTCGAGATCAGAATTAACATGATTTTGGAGCATAAAATTGAAGATTAAGGAACACAATAAATGCATACAAGAAAAGCAAAGTTTGCGAGCAAACACTTGCTAAAAGCAAAACACTATTTGAAAGCACTTTAGGAAAGCTGTGGAAAAAAAAAGGGTGTATACAGGCTATGCTATCAGCAACTTGGTAAAAACAATACATATCAGGAGTCAGCAACCTTTCTGTGGTTAAGTCATTTTTTTCCTACTCAAGAACCATGAGTATGATTTGTATGCGGCTTGCGAGCCACAGGTTGCCAATCCCTGTCCCTTTTTTTTTTTCTTTTTCAGAATTATTTAGGGAATCTTCCTCTCGAAAAAGAGAGCACAAATAAAATGAAAACTAAATTTTAAAACAAAAGCTTCTATCTCATTCTTTGGTTCTATTACAAATCACAAGTAGTACTAAATGGAGATTTTTGAAAACCTAAATATCATACCTCTTATACAACAACACGTAATTGGTAAGCAGTATCGAAAACAAAATAAATTTGATGGTTAGAATAATTAAATGTGTGTACTTTTAATAGCATATGCTTTTGTATCAGTAATTTAACCTCATCTAATATTTATATATTCATCTATAATACTTGAACACAATATACAAAGCAAATGTAAACAAAAAATATTTAATGACTGTTGAGAGAAATTAAGAATTATGGGAAGATAAAAATTAAGATTATGAGAAATTAATAATGAGATTACAAATTAAGTATCATAAGTTATCTAGTTTTCTATTTATTCTTTTTTTTTACTTTTATTAATTTCTTCTTGAGCTTTTCCATTTTCTTCTAATAGTTGTAATGGTATTGCAAGTCTATCCTTCCCTTCCGTTAATAGAATCTGTCCACTTTCTATAACAGCCAGTGGCGGCTCGTGACCTGCTTCAGTGGTAGGCCCGAAAAAAATAGTGCCAGTTCAAATCGGGAAAATACATATACATAGAGCTGTGGCGGATCGTTACCCATTTCAGAGGAGGGGGCTTTTTTTTTTTTTTTAAGCTCGAAAAGGTAAAACATATGAATCGCTTTTGTAAACAGTGTGAATACATAAAAACTTTTCGAATAACAAGTTATGAAAGGCGTATTGATTTCTCCTTTAAGTTTTCATTTAAAGACAGCAGATTTATTTTGCACCAAAAAAACATTTTCCTCCATTTTTCTTTCTCAAAAAGGTACAATATCAATTTAAAAAAAAAAAAAAAACAATGCATGTGTACATGTTGAAAAACGAATTGGTCCATAATGTTTCATCTCCAAATAGCAAATCGTGCCCCTTCATAAACAAAAAACGGTGCCCGTTGCGATGATTACCGTAATTTATGGAAGAAACGCCGCACCCACGAAAATGAGCTTAGTTAGCTAGAAAATCGTCAAAAACGCCGCAGCCGCGATCGTTGGTGTGTGTGTGTGTGTGGGGGGGGGGGGGGGTGATCGTGGTCAGAAGTCAATGCCAGATAAAATTCAATGTTTTCTAAAATAATTTCTTAATTAACAAAAAATAAATAAATAAAAAATATGTTGCATTACTTATTAGACCTAATTTATTAAAAAAGCTATTAAGTTGATCGGATATATTTCGGGAGAAATTGGATAAACGGTAAAAAAATCTCCTTTTTTCTCCCCCTTCCCATAGAATGTTTTAAAGTATTTGCCACTATTTTACGAAGCTTACGATTTCTATTTTCAAATAATCAGATATCAATGTTTATATTCACAAAGGCAAATTTATAGAAATAAAAAAATAACTTCTAAAAACCTTCTTGCATCCGCACAAAGTTCGGATAGACTACCAGGCGCCATTAAAATGAAAACAGCAATCGATGTGTGAGAAGAGTCTCCAGTTAAAAGTAAACATTCCCCCCCCCCCCCCGCGGATGGCCAGCTGTTGATTACGTAATGAGCTTGCTTCAGCAAATTGTTGCTTTAAACTGAATGTTGTGTAACAACTCTTGATGGTATTTATTTATTATTTTTTATATTTATAACATTGGGATTTATTTTAAAAGCACTCAGCATTTCTTGAGCATACCAATTAGTTGGCAGTGTTTATTCCATAGAGTGCACAGGGTGCAAAGCCGCACGGCGAAAAAAAAAAATCTTTCAGATTAACTTTATTTATTTATTTTTTTTTGGGGGGGGGGGGGGGGAGGAGGAGGGGGAAGGGTTAAACTCGCACCGTGCGCAACATTGACTAATTTTGGCTGAAATTCAGTATTTTAAGAACAATAGAGGTTCATGTGAAAAACGGGTGCATTTAATAGAGGGTAGTGCACTTTTGCGGTATTTTACAGAACTTTAACCCTTCAAAATATATATTCAAAACTTCATTAAAATTTAATTATAGTTCTAAAATGTAGATGTAAAAGATTTACTTCTATTTTTTTTTCTTTTTACTTAATTGAGGAGACATCGGTTGGATGTATGAAGCCATCCACTTCAGAGCACGGGACATGGACCCATCTTAGGGTGCTCTGACTTTCTCCAAAACTGGATCAAAGATCAAACCTCTTTTCTATGGGGGTAGGTTCGCATTCTGATTTGCTACGCTGTGATCTGTGCACGCTAAAGAGTACGTGTCGGTGGTGGCGCCATCTTTTGAGAAAATTATCACGAAACGAATTTTTCAATTTTTCGTTGAAGATCGGCTACAAAAAAATAAAAATATTGTAAACGCCACACCCGGTAGAAACGCCGCACTTACTATTTTTTTACTTTTAAACTCATAAACGCCGCGGCGTTTCTTCCATAAATTACGGTACTTGTTTGCCTATCTGGCCGGCCCTGATTGAGGTGACTAACAAAGCCCGACTGGTCCGATCCGGGGCGGGTAGAATGGCTTCGGAATGCAGCTTTCGTACGCAGTTTGAATCTTGCTTTACTGCTAACTAGCTTTCCATACACGCTTTAAAAGATAAATGAGCGTGGCAAAAATTTAACAAAGAGTCAAAATGACGTATTCGGCGCAGACCGGCGCAAAAATCGGCTAAAAGCGCAGTTCGGCGCAATATTTGTGTTTCGGCGCACCCTGAAAGAGTCAAAATAACGTATTCGGCGCAGACCGGCGCAAAAATCGGCTAAAAGCGCAGTTCGGCGCAAGAATTTGTGTTTCGGCGCAGAATTAACATCCCTGCATATATAATTACAGATGATACAGAAAGAATGCCTTAGCAAAACGACGTTTTGCGATTCGAAAATTCGCGGGATTTGCTTGTTTGTTATGGCAAGCCTAGACAAGGGATATCTTCTAAGGGGGGGTGCCTTGGTTGGGTGACTTATTAAGGAGTTCTAATGTGTATTGACGCGTACATCTTGATGAAACCGACCAAAACTCCGGACCGACAGTCGCGCGGGCGGGACCCGCCGAACATGGGAACTTCAACATTTCAGCCGTGTACCATGTTCAGTGGCTTTATCTACTCAAATCCATCTAAAAATCGAGGGATTTGCGACGTTTTGGGAATACAGCAATTGAAACACATTATGCTTTTGCCAAAATCAGAGCATAATAATGATCTTTTGCTTTAGCAATGTAGTGCTAGGGTTATTGGCGCCCGGTGCGGTCTTTCAGTTTGCCGCCCCATTCTTTCTAAGTTTCAGCATTCTGCCCCCATTTCGGTCCTTTAGTTTTCCACTTTATTATTTCTAAGTGTCCTGCCGGCCACCATGTTTGTTTTTTTTTGCCGCCGGGGCGGACCCCCCCCCCCACTTATTACGCCACAGTTTTAATTACATAAAAGTGGAGTAAATGCAGAATTTAGTAAATCAGACTATTGACAAGATTTGGTATTTTAAATATTCATATTATACACCTTCCGATTTTTAAAATTCTCAACATTTAAATGAATGAAGAAAGGAAAAAAAAAATAATAATAAAAGCAAAAGAAAGCTAGTTCTGGAAAAGGATGTCTTCAGAAAACAAATTGTGTCATAAGTTAACAGCTAGGTGTTATTCATAAAACAAACTGTCATCAATTTAAGCTTATTTTCAGTTGAAAAAAAAAAAGAAAAAGAATTCTGGAAGGTTTATTAATAGATAATTTGTTTAAGTACTTTTGGCACCAGGATGTTGATTATTTTAATTATATTAAGCTGATTAAAGACATTTGATAGTTAAATATTGATTAGTACTATTTTTATTTTAAAAAGATTAAAGCAAGGTTTAAGAAAGAAAATTTAGTGTTTTTAAAGAGACCTTTTTAAGTATGTTACAAGAAATTAAAAATAAAGCTTTATGAAAAATAAATTATTGAAAATATTTTAAACTTTATTTCATACATACCTTTGGACAATTCTGTGAGTTAAAAAAAAATATTAATTTTATACCTGCTAAAAAACTTACATGTAGTAATTATTTTTATTTATTTTAAAGAAATAGTACTTTTTAAAAAACTTATATTCACTTTTCATGAATGAGCAAGCATTAAATTAGAAGTGAAAGAGGAATAACAAATATATTTCAGTGATTTGATTTGATATGGTGTTCTACATTCCAACCATAGGATGTATTACAAAATTTGCATGACTATGTCATTTTTTCCAGCAATCTTCTGTGTTCTGAATTAAATTTCCCCAATTTCTGTAGTTATCAATTGATGGATGAGTTAAATTGTTTGATGCAATTTTAATAATGTCTAATAGTAATAAGGGTAACTTTGAAAATCTTTACTTGGTACTCATTCAATAATTATTGCAAACAAAAGAATTTAAATAAAATTCTGATTTATATAATTAAATTTTATACATCCTGCATTGCAGAAATTTTATTATTTTTATTACATGCTAAACGCATCTACCCTAATCCACTTACACTGACAGTCCTTTTCTGTTTAAAAGTTTGTACCAATATAGGTGAAATATCATATATGAATGAGATCCAGTAATTGTGGTCCAGTAGTGATAGTGTGATAAAATGGAGGAACAAAAATTAACAGTCCCTCTGCCTTCCCCTACTGCCTAACAAATCATGTCTGGCTAAAAATTTCTGAAATCTTCTTCAATAAATGTACTATTCTTATAAATAATAAACATGTATGTCACGTAATTTTGAGAAAAAAAATTAAGCAGAAAATTCAACATTACTTATATTAAAACTTCTTTATGCTAGAAGTTTTTTTTAAATCAAAACTTCTAGTTATGTAGATTTAATTCACATATTTATGTCATGTTTAGACCAAAATATTATCAACAAATTATTTTTCCTATTTTGCTTACACTTACTTCTACTGAATATTTTCTCCAAAAGAAGGGGGGGGGGGACTAAGACAAATTGGAAAAAATCTTACTATGCAGTGTAAGTCAGAACACATATTACAACTCTACATGTTAAAGTTTCGGGGATCAGATCGTTTCAAACTAGTTTCTATATGTTATCTACCTGTACATTCTCATGGAACCCCAAAGTGCCCTTTTTGAGAACAGGGTGCCCCTTTTGAAAATTTCCCCCCCGGCGGCCCTTTTTTTCTAGAGTCAACACTAGGGATAACTTAATAATATATCTCTTTAATGAATAAGTTTTTAAATACAAATAAAATATGTAATTATCAGTATAGTGACCAAAAAAAATCCTTTCCCAGATAAGAGAAAAATGGGACATGTCTCTCTTACAGCTTACAAGCATGCAACTCAAGAATGAATTCAGGTTCAGGAAACTATCCTGTATTCTATTAGTTGCTGCATTAATTTAGTACTGAGAAATATAAATCTGATTCATTACACATTGTTTATGTGGGATTTAATATCAGACATATTAATTCTAGATTTTTTAAAGTAAAAAGGAATATATATTTTAAGCAAAAATGAATAACTATAAAGAAAATTATTAAATAAATAGTAGTTCTGCAGTAAGTTGGCCTGCAAAGGCTTTACTGACTTATATTCTAACTAGAAAATATAACTATGACTTAAAAAACATAAAGGAAAAAAAAAATTAAAAGTAATAGAAAGCAGCCAATCAAAAACAACATATTTTTCTATGTGAACAATAATATACTTTTATCTATGGTCATAAAACAAATTAGGAGCCCTTTATAAACATCAGCAGAAAAAGATAGCACTGCATTAAAGTTGAAGTTATTTTTACATTTTAATTAATTAATTAATTATTATTTTGCAATGAAAGTTTTCTTTTACACTAAAACTATTCTGTTTTGAAATAAAACCATAAAATTTAAATCCAGAAAGTGTTATACTATAAAAAAAATCCTAATAAAACCCCAAAAAAACCCCAATAAAACCCAAAAATACCCAATGAAACCCAATAAAACCCACCCAGGTTGGGTTTTTTTTAAAACCCGGGTTTTTTTTAAACCCTGTTGTATTCATACATTTTCCCATGGAGGACAAGGATTCTGGGATGAGGTCTGTGGGTCAGAAAGGAGGGGGGCACTTAGGACTTCGGCTGCAGTGGGCAAAGGCATTGCCTGTGGGGCTGTAGGGAGTCGCACATCACATTGTGAAAAAGCTTTGAATTTTAGAAAGACATTGCTTCCATGGGTGCCAGATAGGAAGGCAAGTGGCAGTGGGGGGATTGAGATTTGAGCCCGCCTAGTCATCGGTATAGTAAACATTTTTACAGCATACTGAACTTCTAAGTATTATTTTTGTGCTAAAATGCCTGAAAGTTAAGATGACCCCCTCCATACACCTCTAAATTAATACTCATATGAGAAACTATCATAATTATTATTATTATTTTAAGTAGGCAAAAATATTAGCTGTTTGGATTTCTTTTTTTTTTTTTCATGCACTTTTTAAAATTTTAGAGTATGTGCTAAGTTACTACTTATTGGTATTTTATTATAATTACTCCAGTTCCAAGGCACATAAGGGTGTATGCCGAAGAAACAAAATCTGCATAACGGTCTTAGTACACAAATTAAAGTAAACTATCACAAGAAGGATTCGAAGAAATTTAGGATGATTCTTTATAAGCTGCACTACATGCCGAAATAAAGAATAACAGGTTCTTTTTCGATTTTTAAGAATTTTTTCTAAAAGTTTCGTAAATGATACAGGTTTATTGTTTATTTCAGTGTATAGTGCAGTTTCTAAAACATACATCCTAAAAATTTGAACTTGACATAATTAATTTTTTTGTATGTGTACCAAAATTTCATGTTTGTTTTTTTTTTTTTTTTTTTTCCTTGAACTACAGCGATAAGCTGAAAGTAGCTGTCATTCAGTTGCCTTTAAACAGGGTTTAATTTCTATCCAAAGAGTGCAAGAGCCCTAATTTTTTGTATTGCAATTTACAAAATTATTTACCTAATTTAAGGTATTATTACCTGAATTTTTGTTAACTCTGTATTAGTTTGCAATGTAATAAAATTATTATCAACAGAAACAATTACGATGGTAAGTAAAATTTAGTGCAAAATTTCACCAAGAAAAAAGAAGTAGTGAAGCTGAGCTCCCATGCAAATTAAGCACTTCCTTTAAATACATGCAAGTATTTAGCACCCACGAAAACTTTTCTGTGGGTGCTAGAGATCTGACATACTACATAAAAAAAAAAAAAAAAACATCCCTCACTAAAATTTAATTTTCGAATTATGAAGTAGCAAAGCACTCGTCGTCATCAGTGGCCTGATGTTGTTAAATTCCAGTAATCTTTTGAAGAATATTCTTGACAAGGAGAATTTTCTCTTGAAAGTTATGAAAGAGAGTTTTTCATATGGAAACTTGTAATTGGATATCCTTAAATTTGAACAAATCATCAAAAAGAAAGCTAAATTTTATTTTTTATCATTTCCCTAAAACTCGTATCTTCAAATAAAATCTAATCATTTTTCATTTTCACAAAGACAAAATGCTTTATTAGAAACATGTTCCATTTCGTGAACCTTTTGAAATTGTACTAACTTTTATTTTTATCCTTTAAGAGTTTAAAATTGTGGACCCAAATGTGCTGATTTCCCACATTTTTTTTTTCTTTTATTGATCAATTAGCAGTTTTTTTCCCTTGGGGATGAGGAGCTTTTTGCAAATGTCCATAGGAACTTTAGCTGCAGTTGTTACAGGCATACTTGCTATTTTTAATGCACTTTTTGTCGAATTCATGTCTTTCCCCCATAATGCAGTACATCCAGCAGACTTCATTACACAAAATTTCCTAAAAAGCCTTCTCATGCACAATATTGTGCTAATTCTGATGGAATTTCTTTCACTGGGGCATTCTTAGAATCAAATGTTTACTTTAACCTTTGTCATTTAAAGGTTATCCTAGGGAAAATACTAAGTGGATAGGTCTAGTATTAGGAATTGTGCAGGAAAGGGCGGTATGTGTACCAAAGATGGTAGATGCATGTCATGCATGTTCAAAGTTAGCTTTATAGTTTGGAACATACTTTTTAAAGATCTGCAATTAAAAAGAAGTATATATTTAGGACTCACACTCACCTTTCAGTTATTTAAAAATTATCTTTCATAAGAGCTATTTATTTTTAGAAGTTAATTGTCTCAAAAAAAAAAAAAAACTTTTGAACTTTTCTCTTAAATAATCTTTTCTTCTCTTCGCAAAATAAAGACTTCCTCATAAAATCTCAGCAAATGTGTGTTTTACCAAACTGTTGAATTGATGATTCTTGATGAGATCTGGCTGTAAGCATAATAAAATGTAAAATAAAATACCTGTTTCAAATCATTCAGCCAAAAGCATATGTGCATTAAATGCTAGTTGTTTATTTATAGATATATTAACAGCATTTTTAACCATTTTTTCAGGTGCTGTGTGTGATGACTGACTGAATAGGTGTGTTAAACCTAGTTGGAGAAGAATTCCATACTCTGCCATGGTGTCATGACTTATTTTGTAAAGAATACCCATCACAAACATGTTCAAATATTAAATATGTAAAAACGTCATTGTGTCATGCCAAAGAGAGAATAATATATATGTAAAAATAAATGACGAACAATAAATAAATTGAGTTTCAAAAAATTTCGTTGTTCTTATGCTAATTATTTTCAGGCATTTCTATTAACTTGAGCAAAAGGTACGTCTGATTTTTCTTTTCTTTAAAGCCATTCTTGATTTTTTTTTTTTCATAAATTGTCTGATTTATTTTAATGCCCAATTCTATTAGAATTCAGAGTAGGAAAAGGAGTATATTTCAGTTGTTCTTCCTCTGTCGTACAAAATTGCAACTTGACTCTTTTTCAAATTTAACGTTTCTATAATCTTGTAATTTCTAATTCACAAGGACTGTTTTTAATTGAAATATTGTTTTATTTTTACAACGTTAATTATTCATCCAGATTTGTTTATTTTAGTAATTAACTTATTAGCCTTTATGAAAAATTTTATACAGCAGCTGAAATCACTGATTAGTATTTAAATTATATTGTTTACAAAATTTTGCATTAAGCTTTTTTATGTGTAATTTATATAAATTAACCTCTCCTAAAGTAATTAAATTTGCTTTAGGTCAGCATTTTGCTTTATTTTAAATTTTGTGTAGGTTACACAAGCATTTCTTAAATTAGCCCTACCAAAGAAAAAACAATTTAAGCTTTATTTTTAATAACATGAAAAGCAAGGAACTAGTGAATTTGAAGGTTATTAATTTCAAACTGAAATTCACAACTAAACATTTATGTACTAAGAAAGTGTGTGCTTTTTTTAGACTACAAAAATTTTCTCATTTCTTCAGTAAGCTGTAGTATATCAAAGTAAAGTATACTTAAACAAATTTTTAGTAACTAAATACCAATAGTTGAGCTACAAATATCCTGCTGGGAAATTGCACTTTTATAGAGCGTTGCCAAAAATAATTATTGGATGTTTAAAACTTTATATTGATATCCCATTGGACATTAAAAAATCAATTTACAGTATTTATAAGATATTTAATTATGCTGCTAATGTGGCAGTATTTTACTTACCACATTAATAGCAAAATTAAATGTAATAAATGCAGTAAATTGATTCTATAAATTTCTAATGGGATATCTACAGTGTAAAGGTTATAAACACCCAATAGTTATTTTTGAGAGTTAAATAAGGGCCCTGCAAATATCCAGAGGGATATTTGTAGATCATCTGTTAGATCAAATTGTAGGCCTGTAAACATCCAGTGATTAAACTGATGATGTTCTATAAAGGTCCTGCGATAGTCCTATCGGACATTTGCAAGCCGTCTATCGTATCAAACGACCTGTAAACATCCAGTGATTAAACTGGCAATGTTCTATAAAGGTCCTACTATAGTCCTATCGGACATTTGCAAGCCGTCTATCGTATCAAACTGGACCTGTAAACATCCAGTGATTAAACTGGCTATGTTCTATAAAGGTTCTACTATAGTCCTATCGGACATTTGCAAGCCGTCTATCGTATCAAACTGGACCTGTAAACATCCAGTGATTAAATTGGCTATGTTCTATAAAGGTCCTGCGATAGTCCTATCGGACATTGGCAAGCCGTCTATCGTATCAAACTGGGCCTGTAAACATCCAGTGATTAAACTGGCAATGTTCTATAAAGGTCCTGCGATAGTCCTATCGGACATTTGCAGGCCGTCTATCGTATCAAATTGACCTGTAAACATCCGGTGTAAGGTCCTGTCAGCGTCCCATCGGACATCCTGTAGACATAAATAAGTGTGACATTGTGATACCCACTGGACATCCTACGTCCAGCTACGTAGCAGATGGCATCATCCAGTGGATGCATGAATATCCTGAATGAGGAAACCAGCGGATTTCCGTTGTTTGTTTTTGTGTTATCGGGGTTGTCTTGTGTAAGGCAAAGTGTGAAGTACCGGTTATTTAAGTCTCAGATTGGAACTTGGGTGAAATTTTGACAAAGTGTTGTTCAGCTATTATTAATAATAGTCAAATTATTCGATTGGTAAGAAATTAATTTCACTTTTTACCAATGTATGTAAGTAGCAACAACATTCATAATTAATAATTAAAAAACAATATTGCCAACACTAGTAGCAATAACACATCGGTCGATGAGAGGCGGGTGAGTTAAATCCGAGGAGAAGCAGCAATGGCCGATCACGGCTTTTCATCCAAAAAAGGGGAAATTTCATCGGCAACTGGTACAAAATGTCCGCTCGGGGGGCCATAAAGCCGATCATCGTTTCCCGATGACTCCGATGAAATAACGAAAAGAAACCGATAAACTGTTTAACCCTTTGAGGCGCAACCCTTTCCCAATGCTGAAAAAAGGGCAGCCGTTGCCATCGCTCGACTTAACTACCAGCAAGATGGCGGACGATCGAAACGTTCATCGCGTGCCACAGATCTAGAGACCCTTTTTTGACGCAGCTGGCTGTGCCGCGCACAGCCAGCGTCCGCCATCTTGCCAGCGTCCGCCATCTTGCTGGTAGTTAAGTCGAGCGATGGCAACGGCTGCCCTTTTTTCACCATTGGGCAATCTATCCAGCTGTTCTCTCATTCTTCCATTTTTCAGCCGATATCAGTGCTGTTAAAAATAATCGTGACAATTTTTTTACGGGAAATGGCGTGCTAAAAAGGAAAGGATTCTCGTGGAGCTATGTCACACGTAGGTATTTTTATAGAAATCAAATCTATTCTTCGTGACTGGCAACAGTCAAAACGTCAGAGTTGGGTGTTCCCAGAGCGGGATCACTGCGCGTTAAAGGGTTAAAATATATTTGTTAATAAAAAATAAACGACTAGCAGCAAAATTTTCAAAAAATGTCCGTTCTGTTTATTATGTTTTCGTTTTTTGTATGCTAAATTTCCGTTTTTCTGAAAAAAAAAAGAAGAAAAAAATCCTTCCTCCCCCGGCCCGAACCCTGTGCGTACTGATTCCGAGCTAAGCGCGCTACCTCTAGGCCATCAAATCTTGTTATGTCAAAGGCAAAGTGTCAAGTACCGGTTATTTTAGTCTCAGATTGGGACTTTGGGTGAAATGTTGACAAAGTGTTGTTCAGCTATTATTAATAATAGTCAAATTATTCGATTAGGAAGAAATTAATTTCACTTTTTACCAATTTATGTAAGTAGCAACAACATTAATAATTAATAATTAAAAAACAATATTGCGAATTGTATAGAAATTTTAGTGTGATTTTAACTTTCATATTTCTTGGATAACTTTTAAAAATTACCTGATTTCTCTTCTTGCTGTTTACATTAAAGAGGTTTCAAAAGAGTTGCTCATTGTAATGAAGTTTCCGTTTTTCTTATAATGCAGCTGACGCTCAAATAGATTTTCTTTTCTGTTTTTTTAACGTATTTTTTAAAAATTATTTAAATATTACAAACGATTTTTATATAATAAATACTTACATTTTTTGGTAAATATTTTTTTCAAATTTAAATTTTGTGGGATGGGGCAAGGGGCGGATACCACCCCCCTACCCCCTCCCAACCTCAATACAAGAAATTTGAAGTAAATTATGCGATTAATTCAAGAATTGTTCAAAATTTCCCTTAGATTATGCAAAGGCACATCTAAATTACGCAAATATTTATAGGAATTTGGGTAAAGTGTAAACCACTGGGGACACCTGCAAGGCCTGTTGACTATAGAGCTGCAGTTTCGGATAAGATATTGTTTTTCGGTTTCCCATCGGCAAAACTGCTCGTCTAGATCACTTCTATCCATGAATAAAAATTCATCTATTGCAGATAAACAAAAGTGCACTTGCCGATGACTGAATTCGACGAGTCGATGAGTTAACGATGAGTCGATGAACGACCGAGCAGAAAACAAGCAGTCATTGCTACTAGGGTTGGCTCCGGAGCCCACCATTATATATTAATTTGTCAATTTTTACGCTTTTCACACACGCACATCGATTTTAACAGACACACCACACAGGATTCGTTTCGCCTCAAACCAATTCTATTATCCTAAAACCGATTTCTTTCAGTGTAGCAGAAGCCGATCTATCTGTGACGTATCTTGTATCTTGGTGCACAACCCGTAGCTTCCTTTTAACTAAAACACTAAAACCAAAACTGCTGCTTCTGACGTCACTACGCTTCAACTAATAGGAAGTTATTCAGATTTTTCGAGTCGTTACGAAAGTTCGTAAGATCTTTAGTTTTCGTAACTCTGAATACGCAAGGTGATTAAGATGGGTTTGCCAGGCGCTTTTGAGTTTGGAAGCGTCAATAAATAATAAAGGATATAAACACTCAAAATGTTCATTACGGATAATTACTAATTCAGTTAATTAACTAAAATTCTTATTTTTATTATTTTATTTGTTTAAATATTGATTTAATAAATTTGTACACATATGGACAAACTAAAAAGTAATTGTATACTAATGC